>OX418217.1:5391272-5706272 GCA_948455865.1 Conomelus anceps | reverse complement strand
CATGGATGATCCAGCCAAGGACTTCCACTCCCTGCTCAACAGCCTTGAGGACAAAATCATTACAGCCATCTCCAACGAATTTCTGGTCCATGGATCTATCAAATTCAACTTGGTGTTGGAGGCTACCTACTACAAAAGCAGCCTCGACGAGCAGAACCAGGAGAAGGAGGAGTTCCAAGATGTGGCCTTCAAGACGCCCAACTATTCGGTGGTCAGCATCACAGAGCTCGCCCACATTGTCAAGGCGGCATGCCAGAAAATGTTGGAGGAGGAAGCCAAGTTTGAGGGCAATTCCAGCGGATGGACCCTCCTCAACATCGATGGCCTACTCATCCGCATCAGCAAGTATTCGCCGCTGCGGGGATCATCATACATCGAGCTGCCTACCAAGATTGCAGCAAGGAAAGCCACCTTGAACCCGAAGAACAAGGACCAGCAGTGCTTCAAGTGGGCCATGCTTGCCAAGCATGTCCAAGGAACAAATCCACAGCGAGTCAATGACCGGTACTACCAGCTGACCGACAAGTACAACTTTTCCGGATTGTCTTTCCCCACCACCATCAACCAGATCGATACTTTTGAGAGAAACAATCCCGGAGTATCAGTCAACGTATATGGTGTAGATGCTGACAACAACATCTTCCCGCGACGAGTTGTCAAGGAAATCAAGGCCGACCATACTGATCTTCTCCTGCTCTGCGAGAGTGAAACAGCGGATGGTGATGACTTGGAAGTGAATAGCCACTACTGCTGGATAAAGAACTTTGAAAAGTTGCTGCGAGCCCAGCTGACAAAACGTAGGCATCGTATCATCATCTGCAGACGCTGCTTCACCCACTACACAGTCGCTAACGATGGCGAGCACAGGATGAAGGAGCATGAGAAGTTTTGTGCCACAAACAAAACAGCAAGGATTGTGATGCCCAAACCCAATGACAATGGAAGCCCACCTACCATGAAGTTTGAAAAGCACTTGAACAAGTTTAGGTTACCACTTGTTGCTTATGCAGATTTTGAGTGCTTGTTGGAGCAGCCCACTCCTGAGGAATATGGTGGAGCCCCAGAGCGATGGATTGGAAAGGCTACAAAAGTTCTCCAATACCATAAGGCAATGAGTTATTGCCTCTACTTTGTGAGGGACAAACAACAATTCCCCTCATGGCTCACCATCAGCAACCTCATTCCCCAGGACCCAATTGTGTACCGTGGGCCAGATGCTGCTGCCCACTTCATGAAGACACTGACTGAGGTTGCAACCGATATTGCAGAAGCCATTGAATGTCATCAGACAAGGATGTCCCCGCTCTCTGACCAACAAAAGGCGGAATTTTATGCAGCTAAGTTCTGCGAAGCCTGTCACAAAAAGTTTACCAATGATAAGGTTCGGGACCACTGTCATATGACTGGGTTGTACCGGAATGCATTGTGTAACAAGTGCAACCTGCAGAGACGTCGTCAATCTTACATTCCTGTATTCCTTCACAATTCCTCAAATTACGATACCCACTTGATCATTCCTCATCTTGGATCTGACAAATCTAAAATTTCAGTTATTCCCAACACATCTGAAAAATATATATCCTTCACCAAGCACATATCAAAGAGTCTCCATCTGAGATTCATTGACACATTCCGGTTCACACCCGACAGTCTGGACAACCTGGTAACGAATCTTGTCAAGACAGCTGAGAATGCCTCTGATCTCGCCAATGTATTGGTGCACACCTCTAAACAGTTTAGAGATAAACTGGCTCTTGTGTCCCGTAAAGGTGTGTTCCCGTACGAGTACTGCAACTCATGGGAGAGATTGGAGGAGACAGAACTTCCTCCAAAACAGGCTTTCTACAGTAGGCTAACAGATCGCGGTATCAGTGACGAGGACTATGTACATGCGCAATGTGTCTGGCGCCAGTTCAGTTGTAGCACTCTGGGAGAGTACAGTGATCTCTACCTAAAATCAGATGTGCTCCTGCTGGCTGATGTATTCGAAAGCTTTAGAGACGTGTGCATGAGGACATACGATCTGGACTGTGCTCATTATTTCACATCACCAGGCTTCTCCTTTGATGTTATGCTCAAAAGTACAAAGGTGGAACTTGAGCTGCTGACCGACTACGACATGTACATGCTTATTGAACGAGGTATCAGAGGAGGTATCACCACCTGCATTCACCGCCATGCCATTGCCAACAACCAGTATACTGGGGCGCCTGTGGATCCAGAGAAACCTACATCCTACCTCCTGTACACAGACGCCAACAACCTGTATGGCTGGGCAATGAGCAATCCACTTCCTTGCCGGAAATTCCAATGGATGGGCAAAGAGGAACTGGAGGCAGTTATCAGGGACATTGCAGGTGTTGCTGATAGACAACAAATTGGATACATCCTCGAGGTTGATGTGGAGTACCCTGCCGAACTGCATGATCTACACAACGAGTTTCCATTCCTACCAGAAAACCGGAAAACGCAGAAATCTGGATATGTTCGCCTGATGACAACACTGAACTCGCATACACGCTACGTCTGCCACTACCGTCTTCTCAAACAAGCTGTCCAACACGGTTTGAGAATAACCAAGGTCCATCGAGGTGTGAGATTTGAGCAGACCGACTTCCTAGCTCCATACATTCAGCTCAATACCAGTCTCAGACAGCAGTCAAAGAATAAGTTTGAGAAAAACTTTTTCAAACTAATGAATAATGCTGTCTTTGGCAAGACCATGGAGAATGTGAGGAAGCGTATGAACATGGAGTTGGTAAACTGTGAGAACCGTCTAAAGAAGCTTGTAGCCCGACCATCATTCAAGGATCGAATCATCTTTGGGGAGAACATCTGTGCAGTGACCCTACATCAGGAGAAAGTTAATCTCAACAAACCGATTTACGTTGGACTATCTGTGTTGGACATCAGTAAAACCCTAATGTACGAATTCCACTATGATGTGATGAAACCCATCTACAACGATCGTCTCAAGCTATTGTATCAGGACACAGACAGCCTCTTCTACCTGGTTGAGACAGAAGACATGTACAAGGATATACTCAACATCAAGGAGCTGCGAGATATCTTTGACACGTCAGAATACCCAACCGACCATCCTTGCTACTCTCATACAAACAAAATGGTGTTGGGGAAGTTCAAAGATGAGTATTCGGCCAGAGCTCCTCACGAGTATGTTGGACTGCGCTCCAAGCTGTACGCCTGTCGATGCTACAATCCTGATCCTAGCCAGGCAAAGAGTGGACTCATCAAGAAGGCCAAGGGAGTACGGCGACCTGTGTTGGGTCAAGAGCTATCAAAGGATCATCCCGATGCCAAACGCTACATCGGCTTCCACGACTACCTGGACTGCCTCTATGGAGATGAGGCGATCTATAGAGAGCAAGTCATGTTCAGCACACGAAAACACCAAATCATGACGACTGTGCAAAAGAAGAAGGCCCTTAGCAATGCTGATGAAAAACGAAGCATAATGGATGATGGCATCAGCACTATGGCATTTGGGCACCATCAGCTCAGTAACAAAAGAACTTCCAGTGATGAAGACCAACCTCCCACAAAGCGGGCTCGTAATGATGATGACATCATGGACAGCAGTGATGAAGATTTTCAGATGCCCAACAGAGATGACATATAGATTTAAGGTACTTAGAAGCTAAGATGATTGTAAAAAATAAACTTTGACATCTGCAACTGATTGTTATTCATTTCCCTATCCTTCCTCTAGTATAAAACTTATCAGTAGTCATATGATATACACTTGATGCTCACCAAGTGCTCACTTAGGCTTAAAAGTGCTCACCTTGTGCACACAGAGTACTCACTTAGGCTTAAAAGTGTATACCTAGTGTTCACTTATGCCTACAAGTGCTCACCTAGTGTTCACCTAGTGTTCACCTAGTGCACACTTAGTGCTCACTTAAGCTTAAAAGTGCACACCTAGTGTTCACCTAGTGCACACCTAGTGCACACCTAGTGCACACCTAGTGCTCACTTAAGCTTAAAAGTGCACACCTAGTGCTCACCTAGTGCACACCTAGTGCACACCTAGTGCTCACTTAAGCTTAAAAGTGCACACCTAGTCCTCACTTAGACTTAAAAGTGTACACCAAGTGTTCACCTAGGCTCAAAAGTGCTCACTTAGGCTAAAAAAGGGCATACCTAGTGTTCACCTAGCGCTCACTTAGGCTAAAAATGGTGCACCTAGTGCACACCTAGTGTTCACCTAGCGCTCACTTGGGGTTAAAAGTGCTCACCCAGTGCTCACTTAGGCTTAAAAGTGCTCACCTAGTGCACACTTGGACTTTAAAAAGCACACCTAGCACTCACATAGTGCACACCTAGTGCACACTCGGGTTGTAAGGTCATGTTGGGTAAGTTGGGTAGGTCATGTTAGGTTAGGTCATGTTAGGTTAGATTAGTTTGGTTAGGTTAGTTTAGGTTCGATCATGTTAGGTTAGGTTAGGTTAGGTTAGGTTAGGTTAGGTTAGGTTAGGTTGGGTTAGGTTAGGTTAGGTTAGGTTAGGTTAGGTTAGGTTCGATCATGTTAGGTTAGGTTTGGTTGGGTTAGGTCAGTTGGGTTTAAAAGTGGCGCGCCACTTCGGTATGTCTTCATGTCTTCGGTATGTCTCCATTTCCTGAAGTCACAACATCCTGCTTCTGAATTCTTTCACTAAAGCTATTTGCGAATTGATAAAGTAAATAATAAACATTGACCTAACAATAATTAGCCAATTCATTCTTCTTCCTTCAGTAATTCAGTTTTATTTCTTTTGAAAAAAATATCAGTCTGAGCACGGGCCATTTCTTGAAAAAATATATTTTCATTCCGGGCCCCCTTATAGTCCGGGACCCCCCGCGCTGCGGGGTCTGCGGGGGTGTACGTTACGCCACTGTAATCCTCCCACCCTCTCTCTCTGAATGAACAATGAAAAATGAACTTTTTGTTTCAAAACAGCTGATCATCAAATCATAAGTTGAAATGTGAAATTGTCAGCTCACCGATCCCTATGTTAAAGCAATGGCAAAAATTGAAACTTTGATCGTTCATTCCTCATGTCCACGATGACTTTTTTCAAAATGTAAGACCTTATCAAACATCTACTCGATTTCAAATGAGATGTGAACGAACAAAAGCGGTCGAGAAACCACGAAGGAGTTGTCATCACAAAAAAACATGTTCGCCTATTTTATATAAAGATTGAGGTGTCAGAAAGATACCTCTTTCAATACCTCTTTTAATACTTTCTTAAAAAAGCACTCTAATTTACCTAGCAAACTACAACTATGTTTGTTAACACAGGAATATATTTTTATTTATGACACTTTTGAAGAGAGCTGGATGCAAAATGGATAGTAATGAGACAGTTACTGCAATGATCATGTTAACGCAAATGGAATAATATACACATTTTTGGCAATGATAGAATACACGAATTGAGTAAGAGAGCTCAAATACTCCATTACGAACTCTAGTACTAATGAATATGAAACTTAATGTAGGTCTAAGGCTTCTCTTCGCTGTAGCATGATTAGATTCTATGGTTTCTAATCTGTAAATGTATTGCACTATTATTTTTTTTAACAGCCAACCACATAATATGCATTGAGAGGTTTGGATAACATCACATGTAGCAGTGCTCCAGTATTCAGGAATTATTATCATTGTCAAAAAGCAATTATATAGTTGTCATAGATTGAAAATTAGATTTCTATTTTAATTGTCCTGAATTTGAGAGTCTTCATTACTTACTACAACAGTAACCCACATTCAATTAATTGTATTTTCAGACCAGTGATTTCAAAAATTTACTCGTAACAATTTGTTGAAAACTTCAATTGGACCACATTACTGTATTTTACAGTGCGTTATTTCAAATATAAATTTCAATGAATGAGTAATGCTATCTAGTTCTAGACTTTAGGTTTACCAATACTATAGTTCAAAGTGAAACACAAGTCATGAAATTGTAATCGAATAAATTAAAATTATACTCAATGCTGTTATGGCTACCCCTCCAAACGCACTCTTGAACGCTTGTGGCTATGATATTTAATTTAAAGTTGTACATGATATAACATTATTCAAATGTATGTACAGTATAATGAAAACTGACTGTATGGAATACAATTTGTGTTGGGAATGAACTCGAATTTTTTACGCAAGTATGTCCAGACAATAATTTTATTGAACTGGTTTTGTAGTGAGTACATAAATACTGAAGAAGTTCTAACCTGGCGACATCTAAATGTAGTATTCAATAGTAATAGTTGGAAGTATTTGAAAATATATAAAGGGTCTGTTGAAAAAATCTAGAAATTTATAACATTTACTTTTTTTGATTGTAGAAATATCATAGCCTCGTAACTGAAATCCTCTGAACATTTTCTGTCATTTTTTTGTTTAGAGAAAAATGAATCAAGAATCATACATTTCTTCTCAATGCGCAGTTTATGTTCATTGCGGGTCTTGTTTATACAGTGGCGCACCCAGGTGGGGCTTTGGGGGACCTGAGGTCTTTATCAAAATGTTAACTATTCACTACGAAATACGCAAAAAATTAGGAAAAAATTGTTAGAGAAGGTGTCGGTTTTAAAAAATTAGCTGGAACCTGGCTCCCCTTCAACCTCCAGAGGAAAAATTTAATGAATTAAGTCAGCAGGCTTTATTCGCTCACAGCTGTCAGACTGACCTAAATTATGAGAGTTTGTATAACATTTTGAAAATTATTAATTCTTGCTTTTTTGTGGGGAAATTTTTTAAATCTGTACTTGGTTTTGAATGATCCTGAAAATCAACTGTATGAGAGTAGCAAGGATGGTCGGTTGGGTATTCTGACGTGTCAAAGATATCTCGCAGCTCCTTGATGTTGAGTATATCCTTGTACATGTCTTCTGTCTCAACCAGGTAGAAGAGGCTGTCTGTGTCCTGATACAATAGCTTGAGACGATCGTTGTAGATGGGTTTCATCACATCATAGTGGAATTCGTACATTAGGGTTTTACTGATGTCCAACACAGATAGTCCAACGTAAATCGGTTTGTTGAGATTAACTTTCTCCTGATGTAGGGTCACTGCACAGATGTTCTCCCCAAAGATGATTCGATCCTTGAATGATGGTCGGGCTACAAGCTTCTTTAGACGGTTCTCACAGTTTACCAACTCCATGTTCATACGCTTCCTCACATTCTCCATGGTCTTGCCAAAGACAGCATTATTCATTAGTTTGAAAAAGTTTTTCTCAAACTTATTCTTTGACTGCTGTCTGAGACTGGTATTGAGCTGAATGTATGGAGCTAGGAAGTCGGTCTGCTCAAATCTCACACCTCGATGGACCTTGGTTATTCTCAAACCGTGTTGGACAGCTTGTTTGAGAAGACGGTAGTGGCAGACGTAGCATGTATGCGAGTTCAGTGTTGTCATCAGGCGAACATATCCAGATTTCTGCGTTTTCCGGTTTTCTGGTAGGAATGGAAACTCGTTGTGTAGATCATGCAGTTCGGCAGGGTACTCCACATCAACCTCGAGGATGTATCCAATTTGTTGTCTATCAGCAACACCTGCAATGTCCCTGATAACTGCCTCCAGTTCCTCTTTGCCCATCCATTGGAATTTCCGGCAAGGAAGTGGATTGCTCATTGCCCAGCCATACAGGTTGTTGGCGTCTGTGTACAGGAGGTAGGATGTAGGTTTCTCTGGATCCACAGGCGCCCCAGTATACTGGTTGTTGGCAATGGCATGGCGGTGAATGCAGGTGGTGATACCTCCTCTGATACCTCGTTCAATAAGCATGTACATGTCGTAGTCGGTCAGCAGCTCAAGTTCCACCTTTGTACTTTTGAGCATAACATCAAAGGAGAAGCCTGGTGATGTGAAATAATGAGCACAGTCCAGATCGTATGTCCTCATGCACACGTCTCTAAAGCTTTCGAATACATCAGCCAGCAGGAGCACATCTGATTTTAGGTAGAGATCACTGTACTCTCCCAGAGTGCTACAACTGAACTGGCGCCAGACACATTGCGCATGTACATAGTCCTCGTCACTGATACCGCGATCTGTTAGCCTACTGTAGAAAGCCTGTTTTGGAGGAAGTTCTGTCTCCTCCAATCTCTCCCATGAGTTGCAGTACTCGTACGGGAACACACCTTTACGGGACACAAGAGCCAGTTTATCTCTAAACTGTTTAGAGGTGTGCACCAATACATTGGCGAGATCAGAGGCATTCTCAGCTGTCTTGACAAGATTCGTTACCAGGTTGTCCAGACTGTCGGGTGTGAACCGGAATGTGTCAATGAATCTCAGATGGAGACTCTTTGATATGTGCTTGGTGAAGGATATATATTTTTCAGATGTGTTGGGAATAACTGAAATTTTAGATTTGTCAGATCCAAGATGAGGAATGATCAAGTGGGTATCGTAATTTGAGGAATTGTGAAGGAATACAGGAATGTAAGATTGACGACGTCTCTGCAGGTTGCACTTGTTACACAATGCATTCCGGTACAACCCAGTCATATGACAGTGGTCCCGAACCTTATCATTGGTAAACTTTTTGTGACAGGCTTCGCAGAACTTAGCTGCATAAAATTCCGCCTTTTGTTGGTCAGAGAGCGGGGACATCCTTGTCTGATGACATTCAATGGCTTCTGCAATATCGGTTGCAACCTCAGTCAGTGTCTTCATGAAGTGGGCAGCAGCATCTGGCCCACGGTACACAATTGGGTCCTGGGGAATGAGGTTGCTGATGGTGAGCCATGAGGGGAATTGTTGTTTGTCCCTCACAAAGTAGAGGCAATAACTCATTGCCTTATGGTATTGGAGAACTTTTGTAGCCTTTCCAATCCATCGCTCTGGGGCTCCACCATATTCCTCAGGAGTGGGCTGCTCCAACAAGCACTCAAAATCTGCATAAGCAACAAGTGGTAACCTAAACTTGTTCAAGTGCTTTTCAAACTTCATGGTAGGTGGGCTTCCATTGTCATTGGGTTTGGGCATCACAATCCTTGCTGTTTTGTTTGTGGCACAAAACTTCTCATGCTCCTTCATCCTGTGCTCGCCATCGTTAGCGACTGTGTAGTGGGTGAAGCAGCGTCTGCAGATGATGATACGATGCCTACGTTTTGTCAGCTGGGCTCGCAGCAACTTTTCAAAGTTCTTTATCCAGCAGTAGTGGCTATTCACTTCCAAGTCATCACCATCCGCTGTTTCACTCTCGCAGAGCAGGAGAAGATCAGTATGGTCGGCCTTGATTTCCTTGACAACTCGTCGCGGGAAGATGTTGTTGTCAGCATCTACACCATATACGTTGACTGATACTCCGGGATTGTTTCTCTCAAAAGTATCGATCTGGTTGATGGTGGTGGGGAAAGACAATCCGGAAAAGTTGTACTTGTCGGTCAGCTGGTAGTACCGGTCATTGACTCGCTGTGGATTTGTTCCTTGGACATGCTTGGCAAGCATGGCCCACTTGAAGCACTGCTGGTCCTTGTTCTTCGGGTTCAAGGTGGCTTTCCTTGCTGCAATCTTGGTAGGCAGCTCGATGTATGATGATCCCCGCAGCGGCGAATACTTGCTGATGCGGATGAGTAGGCCATCGATGTTGAGGAGGGTCCATCCGCTGGAATTGCCCTCAAACTTGGCTTCCTCCTCCAACATTTTCTGGCATGCCGCCTTGACAATGTGGGCGAGCTCTGTGATGCTGACCACCGAATAGTTGGGCGTCTTGAAGGCCACATCTTGGAACTCCTCCTTCTCCTGGTTCTGCTCGTCGAGGCTGCTTTTGTAGTAGGTAGCCTCCAACACCAAGTTGAATTTGATAGATCCATGGACCAGAAATTCGTTGGAGATGGCTGTAATGATTTTGTCCTCAAGGCTGTTGAGCAGGGAGTGGAAGTCCTTGGCTGGATCATCCATGCAGTTGTTGTTGTAGAACAGGGTGCGGAGGCAGGAGTTGAAGGTGTCCTCCAGCACAACAAACTCTCCCTGAGAGCCCTCGGTCATCTGGCATCGGCTGGCTTTGTTCATCTGAAACAGAGAGCGCATTTCCATTAGTAATACTATATTATTTCACAATATTGTTTTAATAATTCTTAGTTTGATATCATTCCTTATAGGTTATGTTAACATTCATAGGTTAGATAATCCAGCAATAACATTTAACAAACTCCTCAAATGCCCCTGTGCAATAGCTTCACATGTTTCTTGTATGAAGGCCTCACATGCCCCTAGCCCAGTGTATGACTAAGTCCTGAGAATTTTCAAGTATTTTCTAAGTATAAAGCAATTGTACATACATTTAAAATATAACTGAAGTTCTGTATTGTTGAATATAATCTAGTAGATTGAGCGCTGTAAGATGTTCACTGCTCCGTTGACTTGATCAAACTGAACGAGTGCAAATTATTGTGTGGTATTTATAGGTGCTGGCCTGGTAGGCGGGGCCAGTGATTATGTAATACAGTTGCATAATGTGGTACAATTACACAGACATGTTTTTTCCTGCATAGATATGACTCATAGCATTGGAATGTAGCAGTGACGTCATACAAACTAGTTGAAACCGGATTGTCAAGGCTGGTGGGTGGGGCCAGTGATTACAATGCTACCAATGTTTTAGTGAATAAAACAATGACGAATTGATTTATAATTTGAAATTTGTATTTAATTTAAGGGTTAAGTATAGGAGAGGACCTGCGAGTCCTAACTTCGCTCAAATAAAGACATTTTATCTATCTTTCTTTATCTTATTTATCTATTTATTAGTAAAGAGATAAGTACTTACTGTTATTGATTTGTAGAAAAAAGGGTCCTTGAATGTTTTGTAGTTGTAGAAACAGGTCCTTGAATGCTTTGTAGTTGTAAAAACAGGATTCCTTGATTGCTTTGTAGTTGTAGAAACAGGGCTCCTTGATTGCTTTGTAGTTGTAGAAACAGGGTTCCTTGAGTGTATCTGGAACAATATATAGACATCTTGTTAAAGGTGCTGGTCACACAAAACTAAAGCGAGAGGTTTGATAAAGTATGAAAATATGTACACATGCTGCCATCTAGCGGTCAGCGGAGTAATCATATTTTAGAACCAAGAGTTGGATGAGAACATTCCTTATAGGTTATATTAACATTAAATTTAATGCAGTAGAATACATAGTATTGGATTAGGTCCTGGTTAGCCATTTCAATGTTTAGTTTTCATGCAATGTAATTGTAGGTTAGGTTTAATGTAATGCAATTGGAGGTGAGGATCATACAATACATCAATTGATAACTATTTAATAGTGAAGAGACATGTACTTACTGTTATTGGTGTGTAGAAACTGGGTTCCTTGATTGGTTGAGTAGAACCGGGATCCTTGAGTAGATCTTAACCGGTGATTTAGGGTCCTTGCGTGTATCTGGAACAATACAGATATCTTGTTAATAGTAGCTGGTCACATAATTGCTCCACTCCCCACATGTCCCTCCCCACATACCCCCATGAATGAAATGCTTACTTTTTATTGAATGATCCTTGAATGCTGCTTTAGGCTAGTGTATCTGGAACAATACAGATATCTTGTTAAAAGTATCTGGTCACACAATTGCTCCACTCCCCCCCCCCCCCCACATGCCTCATGTATGACTAAGTCCTATTTTCAAAGTAATATTGTACGACTAAGTCTAGAGATCATTCCTTATAGTCTAGCAAACTTCCCACATGCCCCTCCCCATATGCCCCATGTATGACTAAGTCCTAATTTCAAAGTAATATTGTACGACTAAGTCTAGAGATCATTCCTTATAGTCCGGCAAACTTCCCACATGCCCCTCCCCTACCCCAAGTGTATAACTAGGTCCTAAGATTTTCCGGCAATTTTTCCAAGTCCTAAGATTTTTCGGAAATTTTTCCAAGTCCTGAGATTTTTTGAAAATTTTTTCAAGTCCTAAGATTTTTCGAAAGTTTTTCTAAGTCCTGAGATTTTTCGAAAATTTTTCTAAGTCCTGAGATTTTACAAAATTTTTCCAAGTCCCAAGATTTTTTGAAAATTTTTCTAAGTCCTGAGATGGTACAAAATTTTTCTAAGTCCTGAGATGTTACAAAATTTTTCCAAGTCCCAAGATTTTTTGAAAATTTTTCTAAGTCCTGAGATGGTACAAAATTTTTCTAAGTCCTGAGATGTTACAAAATTTTTCTAAGTCCCAAGATTTTTTGAAAATTTTTCTAAGTCCTGAGATGGTACAAAATTTTTCCAAGTCCTAAGATGTTTCAAAATTTTTTCTAAGTCCTGAGATGTTACAAAATTTTTCTAAGTCCCAAGATTTTTTTTGAAAATTTTTCTAAGTCCTGAGATGGTACAAAATTTTTCTAAGTCCTGAGATGTTAAAAAATTTTTCCAAGTCCCAAGATTTTTCGGAAATTTTTCTAAGTCCTGAGATGGTACAAAATTTTTCTAAGTCCTGAGATGTTACAAAATTTTTCTAAGTCCTGAGATGGTACAAAATTTTTCCAAGTCCTAAGATGTTTCAAAATTTTTTCTAAGTCCTGAGATTTTTCGAAAATTTTTCTAAGTCCCAAGATTTTTCTAAGTCCTGAGATGGTACAAAATTTTTCTAAGTCCTGAGATGTTACAAAATTTTTCTAAGTCCTGAGATGGTACAAAATTTTTCCAAGTCCTAAGATGTTTCAAAATTTTTTCTAAGTCCTGAGATGTTACAAAATTTTTCTAAGTCCCAAGATTTTTCTAAGTCCTGAGATGGTACAAAATTTTTCTAAGTCCTGAGATGTTACAAAATTTTTCTAAGTCCTGAGATGGTACAAAATTTTTCCAAGTCCTAAGATGTTTCAAAATTTTTTCTAAGTCCTGAGATTTTTCGAAAATTTTTCTAAGTCCCAAGATTTTTCTAAGTCCTGAGATGGTACAAAATTTTTCCAAGTCCTAAGATGTTTCAAAATTTTTTCTAAGTCCTGAGATGTTACAAAATTTTTCTAAGTCCCAAGATTTTTTTTGAAAATTTTTCTAAGTCCTGAGATGGTACAAAATTTTTCTAAGTCCTGAGATGTTACAAAATTTTTCTAAGTCCTGAGATGGTACAAAATTTTTCCAAGTCCTAAGATGTTTCAAAATTTTTTCTAAGTCCTGAGATGTTTCAAAATTTTTCTAAGTCCTAAGATGTTTCACGATTTTTCTAAGTCCTTAGATGTTACTTTCAAAGCACTTGTACTTACATTGAAATCACAACTGAAGATCTGGGTGAGTAGGTTGAAGTCACAACTGAATCTGAAGCTGAAGCTGAAGATCTGGGCGAGTAGGTAGTATAAGCACTAGTCGCGGCGTTCACTGAGACACTATGACCCTACCAGCAACTGATCCCCCATATATACTCATGCCAGGTCCCCACCCATGGTCCCCTGACCTTGGCCGATCGGTCGGAATTTTTTCGGAATTTTTTCTAATATTTTTTATTTTTTTTTTTTTTTTTTTTTTTTATTTTTTTTTTTTTTTTTTTTTTTTTTCAATTTTTTTTTTTAATTTTTTTTTTTTTTATTTTTTTTTTTTTTTTTTTTATTTATTTATTTTTTTTTTTTTTTTTTTTTTTGGGGGGGGGGGAGGGGGTGGGGGGGGGGAGGGGGGGGTGCCAGATGTGACATTTTTATACTACTCAAGTAGGCTAGAAGTAAACTTCTAGAGTGAGAGCCACTTTCACACTCAGCTAATGGTATAATTCTGTGTTTAGTTTGAGATTGATAATGGTGTAACAACCGAAACTAGTATCTCACGGTTTCCAATAAATGTGGTTGTGACAAATTCAAGTCTTTTTATTCATTACATTAACTTATTTTGTTTAAATGAAAACACCTGGTGATATCTGATACATAATAAGATGCCATTGGTGATGTAACAAGTTGATCCTTGTATCTGTGAAGTGGGGATAATTATGCTAATGGACTGGGGGATTAAGTTACTATTGAATGTCCTATACCAGACTTTGTAATACTGTATATTGTAATAGATGATAATACCAGAAATCATAAAAATTATTCTTGAGTGGTTTAATTATTCAAGGTCAACTGCTGACATTTTACAAAAACGGATCACTGATCCGTTGAACAGTGTTTGAATTTAGAATATTCAAATAATTGTTTTTTTTTTGTTGTTATTTAAAACCTTTTTCAAATTGATTTTTCAATTCGTTATGTGTTTTTCATTTATTTCCACTTGTAGTTTCCTCCTCTAGTTCACTTGCTATAAGGATAATAAGATGATGCATTACATTTTTTAGGTGGGTTCCGAACCACCGGGTTCCCCCACTATTTTCGTTTAACCTCGTTTTGAGATGGTTTAGAAGCGGTCCTAACTTTGCTTCTGTGAAGAAACTTTTCCTCTTTGAAAACCTCGTTCTATTTTGAATTAAAATTCTTGAAAATTCTGAATAATAATAATAAGCGTATGGCTTTTAATGGTGGGGAGACCCTTACGGGTAGTTCCACCTCGCCGTTTTGAGCCATGTTACGGGGAACATGGTGGACCTACTATTTTAGGTGGGTTCCAAACCACCGGGTAAGTGATAATAAAGCTTGTAACATCAAGTCATTGAAGCACGGTCACCCATCCAAGCGCAGTCTTGAGTGGTCGTGACTGAACATCACGATCACTTGAACACCACGCTCACCGCATGACCAATCACCACCTTAAATTCTGAATGACATCAATGCTACCATAGATCCGACGATTCACTGCTACCTTACACAACAGGCTATCTGAATCACGAAAAATAAATCTTCAATTTGAGTTTCAAAAAAATTACTTAAATGAGGCGTAAAATGCCTTATTGAAGCTTGAGGTGAATTGAGTTTTGTTAATCTCAGATACGAAAAAGGCTACATCATGTTGCTTTCCAGACGACTCTGTCGAATGATGGCTTCAACGCAGGAAGCAGCTCAGAGGTGTGCTGGATGGTATACGCAATCACCTAGGCAGCCAGACTCTGTGTAGTGGTGAGACATGACTGTTAAGCAGAGAGCTTCAGACTTTGTTTCGGTGGGCTTGGCATACCGATAAAAATCTCTTATCTCAGTGAGGAAAGCAATCACATTCGTGTAGTACGCTATTTGAAATGAAACAAAACGTTGAGGTCTGAAGAATCACCTGCAGTCGAAATCGGCTATAGCACTATTTGCTTGAGACACTGATTCCAAACCAGTTTCAGAAATGAAAGCTTGATCGTTTTTCGAAAAACTTGGGTTAATTTCCAATGCTGTAAAAAGTGAAAAATTAAATCAGAAGGGATCATTTTATTCTCTTTATTCTTTTTTATTATCTTCGTGAAATAGAACTGGAGAAACAGCAATTACTTCGATAAGCCTACTTGAACTATGAGAGCTCTGAGAGTGATAAACAATGACAGTGACTTTTGCTCAAAATGTGATTAACCAATTCGAAAATAACACTAATTTATTACTATCAGGTATCAGATTTTGGAGGTGAAGTTTCTACAACTGAACTGCAAACATTCTAAAAGTTCTACTTCATATATTTTCTTGCGCAGGCACTCTCGTTTAAAAGAAATCCGGATATAAGAATAGTTGATTTCTTATTCATTTTGTCAGGAAAATTCTCTGGAAAGCTGAACTATTCTCATGTCCCCTATTTGGTTATCCTACTTATGCTCATGTGATAGTCATTATTCTCACAACTTGTATGGTACACTAACAACCAAAGTCGTATAAAAGAATAAACTTTTTATACTGTTTGGTACTAACTCTTATGCGTTTTTGGTACAACTACTTGGAATGAGAACAAAACTTGGGAAACACAAATGGCGCCACGACCCTACGACTCAATTTGCGAAAGCTCGTTAATTGAAAGTTAAAATGTTTTGGAAATGTGCAAATAATATTTCGCAAGCTACTTTCAAAGAAGCTTACTCGTATATGTTTGGTGAGTTGAAGATTGTAGGCTTCATCGCTTTACCAATGTAAAAATAATACTTCTAAGAAAAAAATATGGTACTAAAACAGAAATCTGAAATCCACTCTATCAATATTGGGTTATCAGTTTTTATACTAATTTGCTTCTGTTTCTCTAATACTGAATTACTTTTTCGCTAGAGTTATGCATTTAATATAACAATGCCTTAGCAACTTTTTATTTTTTTTCCTTCTGAGGATGAAGTCCACAGAGGTCTGAGAACTGTGCGTGGGTAATGAGTTGGATGATGGTGATTGATGAGTTGGACCTACAGTTTTAGGTGGGTTCTGAACCACCGGGAAGTGATTTTAAAGCAGAGAACAATGTCTTTGCTGGCCAATCGAATCGATCACCGTTACAAACAGGACTTACGAGAACGCAGCTTATCTCTATCTGATTGAACAGATGCCTGCTACGGCTCGCGGCTAATAATACTATACAAAGTGCTATCGACTCCTTCATTTTTCAAACTTTTTTGAGGATGAAGGCCCACATAGGTCTGAGACCTGTGCGTGGGTAATGAGTTGGATGATTGTGATTGAAAGAGTTATGCATTTAATATAACAATGGCTTACAATAATAATACTATACAAAGTGTTATCGACTCCTATGGAAACTTAAACTATTCAGGTTTACTGGCTACTTTAAGTACAATTGAAATTTCTCATCAAGATTTGGACTGTATGAATTTGAGTTGAATTATTCAGACAAGAAAAGTAAGAAGTTCTGTACTAACCAATACTTTGATATGGATCATGAATCTACGAGAAAATATTTTTTAAAGCTGTTCAACTAGTGCATTGTGAATTCCTGTCACGGTTGTTCAAACTTGATTGTGTGTGACGTTGTGTTATCTTAAAAAGTTCAGCTTTATCCAATGCTATTCCTGTAACAGGTCTTTCAATACACGAGATTTTCTTGTTTACAGACAAGCTGCAGCGATGAATCACCTCAGCTGAGGAAAATGGCCGACCAGTATGACGTATTCGGCAAGATCGTTTCAAGGAGTCTGAAAACAATGATGATCGTTACAAAACAACTCGAAAATAATACATCTTATACCTCCTGTAACGAAAAATGGGAAAAGTTCACTAAGGATTCTATTATGCCGAGTTTTCAGCCACGAGTAAACAATTATTAAGGTTATGAAGATCCAAGCAACTACTCAAGGCCAAGATCTGCTGTGTAGAATCTTTTTTCCAAGAATTAGCCATTCATACCTGTTATGGATGTTTAATTAGCCAATACTTTTTCCAAAAAAAGAATATTGGACGTTGATGCAAGCCCAAATAAAACATGGAGAAGCAATATTGTTGAGAAAAATAAGAAAGACTAAAAGAAAAAGTACCGATGAGACTACACGCATATTACTTGGATATTGGAAACAGCAATCATTTCATAAACATTTTCCCTTCATAAAGAAACCTAAAAGTTGATCTTGTGATGTATAATTTATACAGTGATGGTGATCTTAAAGATTTCCCATGTCCTGTAGGAGCCTTAGCTAGGAAAAACCGGATTGGCTTCAATTCTCAGCTATGCATCTCCAATGTGGATAACCTACGTAAAATAAAAATTCTGATTGCTATTAAACAGAAATTTTATTACTTTCTCAGTAGTATTAATTACAATCTAATCTTAAGCAAGATAAAACTGAGAATGTTTCTTCACGTTTAATAATTTTACATTTCACTGTAATAAAATCACATTAAAACTCCTTCCCTGAATCCACGGCAATTCCAAACAACTTTCATTGTAGTGGCGAAGGTGATATTGTGGAAGGTGTCCATAATGAATAATAAGACGAAGTAAATGTGGTTGTGACAATTTCGTCTTACTATTCATTAATTCCAAATAACTAGGTGTTTCGAGGTGCTTTCTCATGTTGTCTTTGGAGTACACTCATTTTGATGTAGTTTTCTCAAGCGGTCTTATGTAAGCTGCAAACGATTTCCAATTTGATGAATTTTCCATGAAATAAATTAATAAAAAAAGTAGTGTCCTATTGTAATAGAATATTGGAAAAATTATTTTGGAACCTCTTCACTCACGTTGATGAAAATCTGAATCAACTAATTGCTTTGAGCTTATTTTCGGTTTGTTATTTTATTTAAAATAAAATCTTTCTATAAAATTGCCATGCAGTCATTAAATTTATAATTTGCTGATATTTAAATTTTTTTAACAAAATTAGTATCAATATTTTTCACAAATTGCTTTAAAGCACCCCTCGATCTTCAATCAAAACTTTTTGACCGTTTCTCAACTTTTCGAGTCGAGTCTTCTCACAAGGTCAACCACTAGAAATCGATAAATTCATCCTCGCCTTGGCCCGCCAATCATCTCTAGCTGACGCTTTATGAAGCTGAGGATTGACTAAGCATGACCAGACAAAAACCTGCAGAGTGGACGTTTACGGCTATTTATCTAAAAAATTCGTTGGCTATAAATAGAGATGAGTGAACAATGTTATTGAGGAAAAAAATTCAACTAACCTATCTATTGAATAAACAAATTCTATTCATTTTGATAAAAAAAATTGTCGAATTATTCTTTATTTTGTATGAACAGGCAGATGAGCAGCAGCTGAGAAAAAGTTGGCGATTTATTTTACTACACTGCAAACATGTAAGCTTTTATAAGCAAATAAATCTGAGTGAATAATAGTTTAATAGTTACTATTACTATATTCACTATTATTAATATTTACTGACTGAGAAAACTGTCTTTTTACTCTCTGCGTTAAAATATTTTTACTACGCAGTGCTATACACTTTTAATTAACTAGAAGTAAGCAGCTTCTGTTCAATCGATTACAATCAGGCTCTTCTCACACTTTTCAAGCACTTTACCTACACATTTCGTTTTCAAGAAATTAGGTTGTTCGGAACCCACCTAAAATTGTAGGTCCAACTAATCAATCACCATCATCCGGTTCCTTACCCACGTGCAGGTCTCAGAACTATGTGTGCTTTATTCTCAAAAAAAAAATGTTTAAAAATTGCTGTACTAAATTTCCTAACTGGAAAATTTACTAAAATAATGATGAAAAGTGGAATATCGAAATTTTGTATTTTGCTTAATTCGATAATTAGTTAATTAATATTTAATTAATTAATAAGATAATTAATCAGTCAGTGAATTTCCTATTTATAGTCGCTCTAGTTGTAGAAATTGAATAAAGAATATTGAAAACATCAAGCTGAAATATTGAATAGGATAGCTTGATGGTTGTTTTAAAATGGCGTATCTTTAAATTTTCTGTTTTTTTGGACATCGACAATAACAGATGTGTTTGATTTTAAGCAAAAACAGCAAAATATTCGCAATAAATTTCCAGTTGATCAATCTATTAGTCATTGTTCTCTTCAAGTCAATCCTTCTTGGCCCGTACCCTCAGCAACGCCACTACAATCATGTATCATCAAGAATTTCCTAAATTTATTCTTGTTTTTCCCACTAGGCATTTTGATATTTTCAAATTTTGTCATAGGAACTGGAGAGGGCAGCTGGTGTCAAAGCCAAAATTCATATCACTTTTAAATCCCGTTTTCTCTATTAGATATAAATCAACAATCATGGAGGAATTAAAAAATGAAGCATCTTAAACAAATCTCTAACAACGATTTGAGGTAGAAACGGTCACTATTACCTGTAATTTTTCTACTTATTATGTATCTAAAAGAGAATTTCAGGACAATGGAGGTCATGTAATAATTATTTGAGAATATTTTGTAATGAAGTTATCATTTTAAACGTTTAGGAAAGTGATAGCCGAGTACCTTAGCAGGTATCTGCTCAATCAGAGAAAATCTACGAAACTCCTGGGCCATCTTTGTAACGGTGACCGTTTGGATTGGCCAGCAAAAAAGACTCTGTTCTCTGCTGTAAAATCACTTCCCGGTGGTTCGGAACCCACCTAAAACTGTAGGTCCAACTTATCAATCACCATCATACAATTCATTACCCACGCACAGGTCTCAGACCTATGTGGGCTTCATCCTCCGAAAAAAAAAACTTTTGGTGGTTTTATCACAGATAAATATAAATTCCAAGTAAATAGGAACTTCAGAGAATTAGAGTACTTTTCTCTGTGGTTTTACAAGCTGAAGGTAGTTTTCATCCACTGTACGCTGCATATTTTACCTTTTCAAAGCAGTTGTAGTCTCAGGTAACAGATGTGTGATAATGGGTGAAAAACGGTAAACAAGAAGAAGGAAGTGCGAAGATAGGAATGCTGGTTGGCACTTGTACTCGTCTTATCGCTTTATTCTGCTATAGGCTCATAACGATGTTCAGTTTTTGTATGCAGAGAGCTTCATATTATAAACAGGCTGTGCTCGGGCTGAATAAATGCCGGTGGAGAGAGACCTGTGATCGGAGAGTAGACTGTGAGTTGCCGGAGAAGCAAGGCTGTTCCGCAAAACCAGTTTGTGTGAACCGTCGCTGCGAATTCTTGCGAAGGGACTCGTGGAGCGGAGAAGCTCTTGTGCGGAGAACTGAAGAACAGGTGGCTGGCCACCAGACGAAATGAAAACGTTGACGCAATAATCTTAGTTTTCAGGTCTCTTATAAATCTTATACCCATGTTAATGAAATGGAAAATGGAACGGAAACATTTTTTTTTCAAGGATGAATCCCACATAGGTCTGAGATCTGTGCGTGGGTAATGAATTGGATGATGGTGATTGATGAGTTGGACCTACAGTTTTAGGTGGGTTCCGAACCACCGGGAAGTGATTTTACAGCAGAGAACAGAGTCTTTTTTGCTAGCCAATCCAATCGGTCACCGTTACAAAGATGACCAGGAATTTTGTAGCTTATCTCTGATTGAACAGATACCTGCTACGGCACTCGGCTATCACTCCCCTATTTTTAGTAACATTCTTTACTAGGTGAAACTATAACTATAATCTTAATCTTCAGCCATGTTAAAAATATAAAATGACTTCTCCAACAGAAGTTTCAATTCTTCAAACTTCAATAGTTCAGAAAGTATTCTGATTCTATTAAAATAATCATAAGCTGATTTATCATAAGTTTAATTATTGTTGTCAATCAATCGAGAAAGTGGACCATATCAAATGTCTGGGGATAATATTGGATGAAAAAAAGAGGTGGGATAAGCAAATTTCCAATTTGCATAGTACTGTATATCAAATAGGTCTGTCTACAAGAGAATTCTATTTTTTAAGATATTTCTGTGATACAGGATTATTGAGAACGTTTTCCTTGAAATACGGTAGGCTATAACATGTCGGGGAGGGACTTACAAGACATTGATTAAACCTTTCAGAACCACACAAAATCATTTTATGAAAATAATAGACTACTAAAAAGCAACAGCAAGAGAGCTCATTTTCACTATATAATGAAATTATATTTTATCAGTACAACACTTATTATTGTTTAAAGTACTGCGTTTATTCTATAAATAAGTGATAATAGGGGAACAGAGAATTTTATATACAATACAAAAAGAGTAGCTACATTTTTTTCAGAACGCCAAAAGTTAGTTCTATATTTTTCTAAAACCCTTTTAGTTATTTAGAACCGCAATTTTGTTCAATAGTTTGCCAATGGTGATTGAACAATGTAATATTAAAAATGAATTTGATAAAAAAATAAAATTATGGCTGTGGAACCATGTTGACTTTGGATCTATAGAGATTAACACGGTATAGACATTTGTAAAATTATATTGTTAAAGCTTTGTAGATTAATATATTAATCTTTAACTTGTGAGACACGAGCCGATATGGCCAAGTTAAAAATGAATGCTGCTGTGCAGAAGGGTCTCCATGGTCTAGTGGTTAAGGCGCCCGACCGGCAATTGGGAGGTCCGTGGTTCGATTCCCGGTGGTGACTGATATTTTTGTACTGTAGTATTCATCGATTTCCATCAGCTATTAAATACTGTTGTCAATATCCGCCATTGCGGAAGTCTTCAGTATAAAACTGATAGCAATTAAAGGAATTCGAAATTAATAAATTCTGATTAATTTATTGTTGTAAAGATTTTGTACCGTAGTGAATGGATTGTTAAGTTTGTTATTGTTGATGCTCTTGTTTTTTGTTTTCTCGGTGTGTCTCGGTGTTAACTGGATGTGTCTAAATGATAATTATGAATAGAGTGTTACAGTTGCCGTGCGTCAAATAGTTTAAAAATGAAAGAACTGAACGCAATAAACACTAAAACTGACTCACTAAACATTTATTATTTGCATATTAAATAATATGTTAATATGCAAATACTAACATAAAACTAACATTATTTTGTGAAATAAATGATCTTATATGACCACACTAGTTGTAAAAGTGGTCATTAACATTCCAATCTTTTTTAAAATGTGTAACGTGTAAAAGAATGATTGAAAAATAAATTTTATCATAATTCTGATTGAAATATCATTGTTTTTTATTACTAAAATGAAATTTCTCTCTCCATGGTATAGTGAAAGATGTACCCTACACTCTACCACGTACTATGTTATTAAGTACTAATTTTTTCTAGGTTGAACTTTAACTATAATCTTCAGCAATATTAAAAATATAAAATTACTTCACCAACAGAAGTACTAATTCTTCAAACTTCAATAGTACAGAGAGTATTCTGATTCTATTGGAATAATAAAAAGCTGATTTATCATAAGAATAATTGTGTAAATAATTCAAATGATTGTTGTCAATAGATCTGAAAGTGGATCACTTCAAATGTGGGAATAAGCAAATTTCCAATTTGCATAATAAAATAAATAGGTTTAAAAGAAAATTTTAGTATTTTAGAAATAATTTCTGAAATACTAAAATTTTCTGTGATAAATACTAGAAATTATTTCTGTGATAGAGAATTATTGAGAACGGTATGCATTGATAAATTCTTCCTTACAATATGATATACTGGGTATGGGGGATAACCTGTAATAGATCTAAAAACGTCATACCTCTTTACTTGTAAACTATTACAGCATGTGTATGAGTAAACTTGCAGCATGTATAGATGAGTCAATTATTAATTATTAATAAATTATTGACATTATGATTAATAGTGTCAATTTTGATGATTTCCACTGTCAAATATTTCATAATGCGTCCTCTCTGTAGATGAGTGTACTGATGTGATAGGCTTAAAGTGTAGAGACAACAAAAGTAAAAAACTCGTTTTTACAACACTTGTGTTGCATACGGTGGATACAATATGATAATATTGAAAATGGCTAGTCAGGAACTTGTTTTCCCCTATACACCATTAGATTTAGATAATCAAAGAATGCCGAAGCTAATAATATATTTTTTCTAGTCATACTAGAAAAAATATATTGTTAGTGGATTGATAAAAATATAGCATCACTATTTAGAGACCTTGACATTTAAGATATACGATGGATTAAGCAAATAGGCCTTCCCAGCTTATATAGACGATTTGAAACTTAGCTTTATAGCTATTGAATATGGATGAAAAGTAGTACAGTAATAATAATACTCACGGTTCATAAAAAAAGCCATTGATTTTTAATACAAACAATACTGTACCTAGACTACAATACTCAGTGGCGGATCCAGAAAATATTTTTGGGGGTGGCTGGTAGCTACTGATGTTATTGTTGGGTGGGGGGGGGGGGGTTAGAGGTGCACTGAATACAAGTAGGCTAGTATTGTGTGAAAGCTATTGAATTTTTCATGATCAATCCAATCATACCCGAACTATAACTATTCATAATATTGGGAAATAAAAAAATAACTTTACTAGTGCTTTGTACCGTATCAGCGATAAAATTAATGTAAATTTAAAGTAGATTGGAAAATTTTGATTGAATTTGGTGTGTTCAGCAGCTTGTCAAGGAATATAGTATTATTCCGGTATTACGGTCATATTATTCAATTTTTTAGAATGAAAATCAATGTGGGAGCTTTAATTAGTTACAAATTTTTCAATTAACCAATGTTTCATCTAGTTTTAATAGATAAACTTTGTGTGAATTCCACACTGTAAAAAGTGATGTTTTTCTAAAGTTTTTATCTGACGATTAGTTTTCCTCTTATAGAAATATGGGAACTGAAGTTACTCCCCCAGAAAACTTTTGTATAATCTTTTTGAGAAATCAGTTAAAATGGTATTAGATCCATATTATATATAAGTAAACCAAATGCAAGCGTTGTATCTGGAATTTTTCCACGATATAACCTATATCAGTAGCTGGTGATCACTGGTTTGCCGACCACTGTGATAGAATGTTAAAAAAAACATTGGTTGATATGTTAATGTAGTTCCTCTTTACTTTTCATTAAAAGAAAGTTGGTACTGTCGTGATTCAATTACTGCAATTTTATGTTGCACTACTTTTTCTATTCAGCAAGTAAAAAATCTAAACACTGAGTTGATTGGTTGCTGGCAATGTAAATGTAACTAAGACATTATACAGTATTAAAACGTTAACGCATTTCATACAATTGAAGACTTAGTAGTGGAATTAGGTAATTCTTGCTAATGAATATTTTCAGCTTCAAACTGATTATATTTGTAAAAAATTTACACTCTTCCAAAAAACTTTTTGGAAGTTTTAGGGGGCTTCAGCCCGAAAGCCCCCCCTCAAAAATCCGCCACTGACAATACTAATAAATTGCGTTATCTTTAGTTGAATGTTGAGTCAAAACTGAGACTAAAATATTACACACTCATATGTTTGTTCATTTTCTTCATTAAGTGCAAGTTTTAGAAGAAAAAAGACTATCATTTTAATAATTTTGATTACATAGATAGAGCGAATTTATTTTTGTAGTTTTGAGTAAAATAATGTAGGTGTCAAATAACAATACTATTATTTATATTATTCTTTATGTAATTCTATTCTGAGTTATTGAAATAACTCTCAAATTATCAATTAGCATTGTTTTCAATTATTCCACATGTGGATTTAGGAATTTCGTATCAAAAATATATTTTCAAATTTATTTCAACAGAATTTATTAATTTCCTATTCTTCAGTGCTATTAATTGAACGAGCGAAGCGAGTTCTTCCTTTTGACTTGAGGCTTGAGGCGTTGTGTGTTTGTATGTTCCACGATAACTTTCGAACGCTTTGACCACTCAACTTCAAATCTTAAACACACATTCTTGGAACCTTAATACAGATCAAGTTCGTTTGCCAATGAAATTGACCCACTCCTTCATCCTTTTTGAGGCGAAACAAAAGAATAGGTTCTCACCCCTTCATTAATATATCTATATATTACTATATTTAAGAGTAGCATTCATCGATTCCATCAGCTATTCAATGCTGTTGTCAATATCTGCCGATGCGGAAGTCTTCAGTATAAATTAAGAGCACTTGAAGGAATTCGAAATTAATAAATTCTGTTTCTGTATGTTTGTCAGTTTGCTAAATTGTCAATTACTTCAAACTATCATTTCATTCTTAAAACACATATTCATCCATTCATTTTCTTTCGAGCCAGCAATTTATTTGGACGAAATTTTCTCGTTTTCTCAAATTTTGCAAGTAGGAAAAATTCTGAATTAAACATTCCATTGTAATTTATTCTAAGAGAAATCGTATGGAACAACCATTCCTGTTCGAATTTTCTCTTAACACCACTTGTTGAGAAGGTATAGGAACGTTGATAGTCAGTGTGTGACATCATGATTGAAGAAAGTCCAAAATATCTAAATAAATAAATAAATAAATAAATACTTTATTTCCAATCAATAATTAATTAAAACTATAAAACAATATAATATATATTAGCAAATTAAATGGGAATCTAATAACTATAGAACTGCAATTTTTGATAAATAATTTTTGGAAATTACCCTACTCAACTATGGTTTACCCATGTTCTAGAGTAGGGGGGGGGGGGTTAGTGCGGAATTATTAGGTAAGTGAGCTCACATGTTGTTTGAGATAATTATTTCCAAGTTTTGCCTTCCTGTATTTAATATCCATTTGTGGACTGCAGATTTGAATCTTGTTTCAGATGCTGTGCTCTTGATGTTTTCAGGAAGCAGGTTGTACAATTTGGGAGCTAAATGGTTGAAGTGTCTCTGGTATAAGGCTTTCCTTGCTACATTCGCAATAAGAAGGTGCCTGTTTCTTGTATTGTGGCTATGGTTTCTGTTTTCAAAGTTTGCTGTGTTCCTGTGTATTCTCTGGATTATTTCTTTAGAGTAGAGTTGTCTTGGATCCATCACACCAAACTCGTAGAATAGTTGGTCTGATGGGTAACGTGGCGGATTTCTTCTTATAACTTTTATGATGAGTTTCTGAACTTTTATGAGGGGGTCAATGTGGGTGTAGCTCGTTCCACCCCAACCCACGATTCCATAGGTTAGTAGAGATTGAACTATAGAAAAATAGACCATCCTCAGACACTTCGGATTGACTAGTGATCTCAGCATTTTGAATTTGTAAATTGTTCTCCTTAATTTTTTGCATAGCTCATCTATGTGTTTATCCCAGCGTAGAAAAGAATCCACTGTCACTCCAAGGTATTTCTGAAACTGTTTCCTGCAAACTGCGTATGAAGAATTATTCAAGCTGTTATTTATTATTAAATTATTCTCAGTTGGTTGTCCATGCTGTGTAGCGGAGAAGGTCAAAAAGTATGTCTTTCCATAGTTAAGTGTAAGAAGATTTTCATCAAGCCAGTGAGACACTTTTTTTAGACCGGTTTCAGCCTTCTTCCAAGTCACATCCCAAGACGCTCCAGAAAACAGAAGAACCGTGTCATCTGCAAAACTGGTTACTTCTCCATCAATTTGCATATCGCATAATGGGTTTATGTACAATAGGAATAAGACTGGTCCCAGAACCGTTCCTTGTGGGACGCCACATTCCACTATCAGCTTGCTGCTTGTGTGCCCGTTTACCCTAACAGACTGTGTTCGATCTGTCAAATAGCTCCTAAATAAGTTCCATGGAAGTCCTCTAATACCATAGTTATAAAGTCTGGATAGTAGCATTTTATGCGAAACAGTATCAAAAGCCTTTTTTAAATCTAAAAATACTGCCAAAGGTTTCTCTTCTGTATTAATTTGTTCTGCTATTTGTGAGGTAAGATGTTGGATAGCATCACTTGTGCTGCAGCTGGATCTAAACCCATATTGGTTTGGGGATAGAATTTTATTTTTCTCAAGATAGCTTACAAGCCTTGATTTGATGCATTTCTCAACAATTTTTGCTATTGTGTTTAACAGTGAAATTGGTCGGTAGCAATTTATATCTTTTTTATCTCCAGTCTTGAAAATTGGACAAATAACTGCTTCTTTTAAGCATTGTGGAAAAACACCCTCTTCAAATATTCTATTTACAATTGCTGTTAAGGGTTTAGATAGACTAGCGCCATTCTGTTTGAAAAATTCCGGTCTCAAGGAGACTACAAGTATTTCTTGGTAAAATAGATTTCAATCTAATCTAATCATAAACTGTGAACTTCAGCTATAAATGTTTGTATCCAGAATGTGCATGAAGTTTGTCACTCTCTAACGTTTCTTTACTCTCTTTATGATCCGACGTTTATCAACGTATCTTTATGATTCCGGAATTGGGTAATTGATTCGAAACCATGAGTATCCCTTTTTAAGTTAGACTCAATTCACACATTATATACTGGTACGTTATTTATGTATACTGCAATCACATAAACAGTAATTTTACTTTTAATTTTTTTATTAAAAATTCCCACTTACGTTGCTGATCTCATTTTTATGCAAGCCTTTTGGACCGGACGATTCGGCAATTTTAAATATAAAATTGAACACCGCCATCTGTAATATTTTTATAGAATAAATCGTCGTACTGCACGATATCATTTTTGATGTTGAGCTTGAATTCAATTAAATTGTGTCTTGGAATCTTGCTCAATATATTTGGGATACCAAATACAGTATATATAAGTAGGCTTATTTGCTCATAGCAACATAGAAAATTACGAATTGATATAACTCAATATTCGTACAATTAGAAGTTTTCATATTACTCTATTCTATTATTGCAGCTGTAAAGGTGCCAATCTCGTAAGTCTGAAACAGAATCTTCTTCGATATATAGTTAGCAATCAAAATTGTTTACGGTACATGAACTGTTTATGATAGTTCCTTATCCTTATTCTTAAGATTGTTCCAAATAAAATGAGTTGATATCTGTTCTTGGTCCATCTGTCGGTTTCAAACTGAAATTTCTTGTCGTTTTAGATATCGACTGTCATTTTATTAGTGAAACTAGAATATTAATGGCTTTTAAATGATGAAACTTGTATAGAGGAAGCTCGGTGATACAGAACATCTTACCGGGCACTTGACTGGAATTGCAGAAAGGATGGAAAATATAATGAATGACGACAATGGTTAAATTTAAGACGCTCGTTTAGCAGGCTCGCTTAGCTCGCCTCAACCGTCAGTGGGATTTGGCCCAATATTGAGCAGTAGGAGTACCGAAGAGTCACTGCAATTTGAAATTATTCGATTTTTGTTCATTAGATTTTTGAGATATGATAGGGAAAATCCGATAATTTAATGATTATTAAAAAGTAAGATAAAATTCATTCGTAGATGAATTTATACAAAATAATTTCCTCGAACTTCAAAACGAAGTATAATGGTGAATTTGAAGTTTTCATGTTGACTGAAATCATCTTATTCAATCAATTGGAAATAGCTTGTTGTAAGTATGAAAATCTTTTGAACTGGTCAAGTGCGGGATATTGAGTGGGACGTAATATTTATCAATCAGGTAGATACAATCAATTAGGCTATACTATATAAAATAAAGAAGATACTAATGTCTTATTAGTAGTTCTTATGAAGCTTCAAACTAATCAAGTTACTCCTATTCTGGTTGCAAAGAATGAATTACTCATCAAATTCGAATTTTTAAACAGTGAGTGGAAATGTTGGAGCATTTGTGTCTTATTTTCATAATGTCTTATTAGTTTGGAACAATACAGTGAATATATACTACATATACTTATAATACATTACTTAACTGCGAATAATCTCCATATTATTGTTGTGGATATCCATTTTTCGTGAACTGCAGTAGAACTATTCATATGTATTATATTGATGTGCAGAACTGACCTTTTTTGAGTCGCGGTGGACACGTTTCGAACTATGTCGTTCTTCTTCGAAGCGCCGAAGAAGAACTACATAGTTCGAAACGCGTTCGCCGCGACTTAAAAAAGGTCAGTTCTGCACAGCAATAATCTGCACAGCACATATGAATAATCTCCATATTTCTTTTAAGGTATGAATCGTTCATCACTTTTTATATAAATTTATATTAAATTGATCACTTATTGAGTTATAAAATAAAAAATTGTTTCAATTTGCATGCTCAAAACTTACAATTGAAATGATTCAATCCGCCTTTAAACATTGAATTCTCTTTTATTGGTTCCATATTAGTTGTGTACATTTACTACTGCCTTTTGTTCTTTTATGTCTGCATTTGTTTTTATGATTATTTTATTGCTAAGAATTTGAATATTAATTATTATGTGATCAGTTATTATAAATCCTCCTCGTACTTGTTGGTTATACTGTTAAATTTCACAAATACTGTTTTTATCCGTAACATAAACTCATTCTCCACACTCAGACTTCTGTCTTTGTGGGGAATATTCACAGTATGTTTTGGAAATCTTTATTGTACATGGATGTGTATTTTGTGAATAAAACTTTATTTGAATTTGAACTTGAAATAGTCTTACATCAAAATCCAATATATTTCATAAGAAACTTTTTTGAAAGTACTTTTAACATTTTAATCTTTCATCGTTCTGATGTCTCAAAACAAGGGTCTTATATCTAATATTTTGGAAAAATTGGGGAACGTAAGCATCTCAAACTAATTGCGTAAAGATAATATGCATTTTTATGTTTTTTTTCGATGAAATTTGTATTTTCATGTTTTTGACAAAACTATAACTTATATTCTTTATAAGTTTTGATCTGGGGATATAAATATATAATATGGGGATATAAATAAAACTTTATAAGTTTTGATCCAGATTATGGGGTGTCCGATCTCACAAAGCGTCAATTATGCGAAAAAGTAGAAATCAATCTTATCTGTCAAACAAACAAGCCTATCTGTCTGTCAATAATTCACTGGATTTCCGATAAGCTTTGTATCAAATGACACAATGTATCAATTTCAACGTATCGGGATGTTCCTGCATTTAGGCCCAGTTACCTGCTACGAGGCAGAAGAACTTGATTGGGCAGTGGAAGGAGTGAGTGAGAGCGCCAAATGCGAGAAGAGCGAGAAGTTCAGGTAGACTGGCCGAGTTCAAACAGCCAGAGATACTGTATTACTTATAGTGTATTCCAGTACCGGGCAATCCTCAGTCTGAATAATACCATAGGGCAGTATAGCACCAGTGTTTATTGTTGAGTTATTTATTTTTAGAATTTGAAACTCTTGTTCGGTTTGTTCGAATAATATTAATCAAGAAACATTTGATCGAGAAAGATTGACATTACATCGCCGGGTATTCAGTTCTAATAATGTTGAGTGCATCGTTCCACCCTGTCTACAAGCATTCGGCTGTGTTCAAGATAATGCAGCGAGTTACATGTAAGTACGCTTTCTTATTATTTATCGCTCATAATTTAGTTCTTAGCAAAAAATAAATGAAAATAGAAGAATTCATCTCATTCTAAGCTGTCTTACAGATTTCGCATGCTGTTCTAAAGGACAGGTAAAAGAGAGTTGATTGAACTCCGATAGATAGAGTCCCAAACGCGACGAAAGTTCACCAGGCAAATATGCTTCTTACTTGATGAAGAAATAAATGGAATTGATTTCTATTAAGAGAAAGTTGAGCCAACTTTCAAATCCAGTTCTTGAAATCCCAAGTTTGTGTGAAATCATATTCGAGTCATTGTTTTTGCATACGATGTCAGAAACTGATATGAAACAACATATTCAAAGAATATTAACAATCCTGGATTTCTTGTTCCATGACGAACTGCGTTGTTAATATTAATTTTATTTGTTTCGGAGGGCACGTTAAGCTGTCGGTCCCGGCTGCCTAAAAACAGTCATTAAGTCACGTCAGAGGCCCTGAACTTATTCAGGTGCGACCTGATAACTCTGACACCAGACCTGAGCCAGCCAGGTCACACGATATTATTTAATATTAACTTTTCAAGTGAATTCAACGACTTGCAGTCAAAATTTGTGGAAAGTTACAGTCAAAATTTGACTGCAAGTCGTTGAATTCACTTGAAAAGTGAATATTAACAAATCATAAAATCCTGACAATATGTTTGAAATTCAATCGACACTAAATCCAGCTGTAATCCAGACCTGTCAGAAACAGTTAATTAACCCCACGAATGCGAGATTCGAGCCCAACCAACCATGATTTTATCTGGAGTTTAGAGAATAATATTGTTTGTTAAGATAAATTGTCTCGGAATGGAAAATTCCACCACATCGAGTGGCAGCTGTAGACACTGTTATGCATACACAATGGAGCCACTACCATACTTCAGAAGTAATCTTAGAATACAGCTTTAGAACCAGATGGTTGCCATAATACCGAACATATAATATTATTATTTTACTCCTTTACTTCATCCTGTTCTGGTTCAACCTCAGCGACTACAGTCGTTGAAAGTATGAAACAACTTCAAATTCAGGTGGAGTCCGAGCAAGCTTATAGTTAGGTCTCTGGAGGCCCCGGGGTGGGAAGTAACTAAGGGACTTCTTTTTCCAAGTATATGACTTTTTTTGCAAATTTGAACCCTTTTGGTTTAACCGGGATTATTGAAAAAAAAAAACACACAGGTAGCGAAGAACACTCATTTACAAATCTGAGTGCTCGAGGTATGATGGCATAATATTGTAAGATGATGGCCCTGGTATATGGTTCTTCTATACTTACATTGTACAGTATTTTTGCTGTTCACATGAAATCCTCTATAAAGTAGATTCTTCCGATCACATTTTAATTTTTTGTATATACAATTGATTATTCTTTGTGATATCGTTTATTATCTTCTGATCAAATTATAATTTGGTTTACCTTTGTGTAGTTTATTATTAGAAAAACTTATATCTTGAAAAGTGATTGGTTACTCGCTGAGCGTGGTGTCAAGGTGATCGTGATGCTCTGGACTGTGCGTGGAAGGGTTACCGGCAGCCAAAACATGATGTTTATTACTTTATTATCATCAACCTGGTGGTTGGGGACCCACACAAAACTTCAGGTTCACTACTTATAACATTATTGTATTCACCTCATCACAAGTCATGTGTGCTTCAACAGCAAGAAAAAAATTATAATGGTATTCATAAAAATACAGTCATACTATCACAGATTTTATACTAGTTGAATTTTTTACGATTTCAATTTTTGGGTTGGTCATTTGCAGACTCGGTTATTCCAGCTATAAGGCTGACTACAGAACTTCTCTAAGCTAAAACTTTTAAAGTTATAACACCATATAGGCAATAGTTACTTCAAGTTCAGTTTTTATGATAGTCAGTTTGATAAAACCTGAAAACACTCTCCCATGGTGTGAGGTGTGGCTGCTTCCCATTTCGGTTATTTAGATGCAGCCTATGGCAAAGCTGTTTTGATTATAAGAATAATTATTATTTTAAATTAAGTATCATTCGTATTTTGCATACATACTCGTACTAATACTTTATATACTGTACTTAATACATAATAATATTGTATTATGTATAATTTTAATACGAGAATATGCAATTTGATGGTTCCATAGAAATATAATATATTTAATAATAGCCTATATATAATATTCATATTGGTAATTATATAGAAACGTTACTTGTTGAATTTTGTGGTGAATTTTTTTTTGTGACATCTATACACCCCAGGAAACAATAATCCGTTGGAATTTTTTGGGGGTCGCGATTATTTCACAAAAAAATTGAATTTTTCGAAAAAAACATTTTTCATAAAAATTTATATTTTTATTTGAAAAATTCATAATTTGCAAACGTGTGAGGAGTTCCAAATCTTAAAACAATGTAAACCAAGTGAATAAAACATTTGCAAAACACTACCTTCCCCAAACGCAGTGCGCGCAAAGCGCGCATAACCAAACCTAACCTAACCTAGCTAGATGTGACTGAACCACCTCATACCTTTATTATTTTGGTAATTATATAGAAACGTTAGTTGTTGAATTTTTTTAATATAACAATTCCTAACCTAACCTAACCTAGGCTAGATGTGACTGAACTACTTCACAAAAGACCAAACCGTGCGCCTAACCTTTGCTATCATGAATATATAAAATACATGCATATCTAAAACTCACCAACCTTGTGGTCCATCCCTCTCAATGTGATTTGGTGTTCTCAAAAAAAGACCCCACTCTGGCTGACCCGGCAAACCCGCAAATTCTTGCCGCCTTCTTGCCAAGCACCACCTTCTTCTGGCATCTAAACATGAGAGTGCCCCGATTCACGTAGAGATCATCTCCACAGTTCAGACAGTTAATTTTTTCTTTTATCACTTTGTGATGTATTAAAAAATTAAAAATGTCTTCATCATTGAATCTTATCGACTCCAGAAAAGTCACTTCACACACGCCATAGATTATCCGATTCACGTAGAGTTCAAATGTTTTAAACATTGTTAGGAAAATCGATTCTATTCAAAAGGGAAACACAGCTGATACAAATCAATTAAAATGTTCCAATTCATTAGAACTGAGAGAAGGCATGCCTCATCGCATGCCTCATAGCCGTGCCTCAAACAAGAATTCTTTATTAGTGAGTCAGCTGATTATCAAACTTGAAGAAAATCACGATTTTTGACACTGCGGATTTTCACAAATGGAAATATTTTCTTGCGCCTAAGAAAAATAGTACCACTGGAAAACTTAAATTTTAATGTGAAATAATCGCGACCCCCAAAAAATTCCAACGGATTATTGTTTCCTGGGGTGTTTAGATGTCACAAAAAAAAATTCACCACAAAATTCAACAAGTAACGTTTCTATATAAATACCTTCATATTATATATTATATTATTTAAATATATTATAATATTATAAATTATGAATAAAATATTATATTTATATCATTATTATATACGGTACATCATATATTTAAAGGTCTTTGGGTGGTTCTAATAAATTACTCTAATTTTATAGAGTAATAGTTCTATCCACTGTACCCTGACAGTCTGTTTATTGCTGATCTTGAATTCGTCTTTGAGTTAACAAGCTATGATTCACCAATGATAACTTTGATTCTATTGTTTGTTTCGAGAGGTGGGGGAGTCTTATCTACTTTTACAAACCCCAGTCTATCCAATCTTATCGAGCTCCAAAGTTCAGCATTGTCCACTGAATAGTTCAATCTATCAGGAGAGAATATCAAACAAGTCACTCGATATCTAAGTAATCTTGTTTGTTTGGATGATTGACAAGTAGTGTCAATGGAATACTATAATACATTAAATGAATTATAAGTATTATACTTAAATACATATAATTTTCAGTGAACAAGTGAAAATAAAGTAATGAAGGAAATGCTATTGCCAAATCAGAAAATACTACTAGAGACACAGTTTCGAGAACTTTCTAGTGAGAGAATTCTTTTCACGATGTTAGGTTTGCTGGCTTAACCCAAAGGTCCTGGGAATCTGAGATTTTTTCGCAGGGTAGGCTTCCTGTCCTCCGTTTTCCACGTTTAAATCTCATCGTTCCACTTTGTTTGTGAGTAGTTCTTAGGGCAGATGCCCCCTGAAATAATTGTTGAAGTGTGTCCTGAGAATTGAACCTCAGCAAGCTAGACATACTCGAAGCACAAGACAACATTTATGATGATTCGTGAAAGGAAAATCACCAATATGAAGTGGAGGGATTTTTTATTTTTTTTCTATTGTTGATGATACCGACATGAGTCCGAGACTTGTGCGTGGGTAATGAGGTGAATGATAACACATAGATGCCAGACGGAGAAGCGGGATTCGAACCCACGACCGCTTAAACGATAGCTGAAGTTGCGACGCCCCAACCAACTGAGCTAAGCGGCCCGCCAGTGGCTGCAGGGTTGTGCAGAGTGAGCATTCAGTTCGGGTCCTTCCACGACAATATCAAGTGAAGGAGCTCCAGGGTTTCCGAAAACCGAGGAGGTCCCCGTTCGAAGAAGGGGCTGTCATCACTGCCACTAAGTTGCAGCAGACATCTTGTATCATTGTATCATTGCAATCAGGAATTTCTTCTCTTCGAATTCAATCTAAACCATGCATAAACAAAAAAGAATTTATGATGTACACCATGTATATTGTACAATGTATATGATGTACAATGTATAATTTGAAGTTAACGAGTACAAAAAATAAGTAAAGAAAAGATTGAAGATTTGAAGTAATTATTATACTTGGATTCCTATTGAAATTGTTGCATTTTAATCAAATATTAACACACTCAAACTTGACCCCTTTCAGGTTAAAAAACAGAGACAAATAATTCTGCACTGCATTTAATTATTTCTGCATTGGATGTTTAGGCACCTTGAATTTTTAAATGCTTTTTTATCATTAAAGACCAGGCGCATTTCAAATTATGTCAGAATAAACAGGAAAATTATAGTTTAGATAAATGAAGATTTATTGCCCAAGGGGAAATATTGAATTTTAATTACGGTTTGTTTACTATTATTCAGGAAATACAGTGAGTCTGTAGCAAGGCTAACCGGCGTGTGTAGAAATGCTGTGATGACAGTCACCTTGATGAAGCGCGTAATCGCTATTACACTGGACCGGCTAAAAAAAGAAGATTAATCGGATGATTATACTCATGTTGAGCTGATAATGATGATAATAATAATAATAATAATAATAATGTGGTCAAGTTGTGACTATCGCTCTGTTAGACGGTTTTGCACAATGCAGACTGCTTCAATTTTGAGATCAGAGCTTCCAATTACGCGAAATTCTTCAATATTGTTCCTACTTCATAGAGGAAACCCGAAAAATGGATATGAGGATGTATCCGTTAAAATTTTCTGTGACAACATTACCCTACTTTAATAGCTGTAAGAATGTCGCTTATAGGAGTCTAGGAGATTTTCTTGTAGGTGATCCTGCAGGTAATCCTCATGTGGGTTACATTCCCCAGCAATAATATTTAAAAAAAAAATTTATTTATAGAATACAAAACATGCATATACAAGTCATGCAAAAAATTAAAAAACAATTTTACTTGTATTACACTCAAAAATTTACTGTCTTCTCTCCTACTATGTTGAATATTTAAGGTTTTTCAACCACACTTCACAAGAAAGGTTTCCTCATTACTATTGTTCTTAGAATCGAATTCAAACAGATGCTCACATAGGCATGTACGAGCTTCACTATTTGAGAATAGAAACGTAGAGATATTCCATGTTTTAGTCTGGAAATTTGATATAAATTTGACAAACTCAACAGTTGATTAGCTTAGAATATGAGACAAAATAAATTCTTGAATTCTGCAAATCATTATTAACTATCAGAGCTAACGATAAATTGAAAGCTTCTTACTGAAGCTGGCAGTCCTCACAGAACCCTCTTTAAGTTCGCAACCATGAGCAAAATTATATGATACTTATTTCATTATTTTTGATCATACGGCTTGGTTTCACGACAAATTGCATTGCAAATAAAATATATCTTACGCCTCATCGTAGGGTCTTGAGTAATAGGGCACAACCCATACTAAAACTCAATAAGTGAACAATTAAATATAAATTTATATACAAACTAGCTGGCCCAACGCGCGTTGCTGCATTCTCATAAAAATTCTCCTTGATTTTATTATTCGCCACCTCCCGCTGAGGTTACATTTAAAATTAGGAAAGAAGTTAGTCCTAGGGCTCTTCCAGCTGATCATAGAGGCTTCGTTGTTTTCTTAATCACCACCTCTGAATGAAGAAACATTTCAAATTTAAACCTCCTATGACTATAAGGGTAGAAGCTAGGTTTTTTATTTTATTATTCGCCACCTCCCGCTGAGGCTGTATTTCAAATTTCTAGCTGCATTGGTTAACAGATGTCATCAACCTGGCATAATTACATTTCATCATACCCAGACGTATGTTTCCTACATATTGCAAGGCTCCAAATGCACGGTAGCCTACATGCAAAGTGCAAAGTATTTTGCTGTTCAAAGACAGCGTAAATAACGCCACTAAGGGGCCTGCCATATGATTAAAAACTGTTGACTTATATCAGCTGTTCCTTTAAGTTGTTTGGCTGGCAAGTTCAGTAGGTTAGGTCTATAAAATGGTTTAATTAATAATAATTATTAGCTCCCCTATTGAAATTTATGGTCAGAAACTATCCCCAATATTCACACAACATATTCCCAAAGTTTCATGCCGATCTGTCAAATCGTTTTGGAGTCTATAGGGAACACACATACATACAGACAGACATTCATTTTTATATACAGAGATTGATAAACAAATCATGTGTTTTATATTAATATTTAATAGAAGGTCTGTTTCACTTGTACGAGTATGTCAGTAGGCCTCTTAAATTAAACACATGCACTATAGCTCACTATTAGATAAGCTTTACATAATTTTCCGAATTATATAAGGGATTCAGTAGGCTATGATTGTTGTTCGATTAAGATAATCTCGACCAGTGAGATTATCTTCCAGTGAGGTTATCCACCAGTGATATATAACATCATTTTATACAGAAAAACAACTAGATACACGTAAAGATGCATCAAAAATACTTGAATCCAACTCTGATTAAAAATCCAATACATCTTTTCTGAAAGAAATTCACTAAATGTGTTATGGCAACATCACTTTGTAGTTTGTACCAGATAACAACAAAATGCAAGGTACTAGGAGCAAGGCGATATAATTTGTAATGATTGGAATTCCATTTTTGCACAGAATGGAGAGCTTTGTAGACAACTTACTTCTTCATTGTGCTTTATTAGCATGAGTATCTAACGTGAGGGCAGCTGGACAAATTTTCGTGAATAGAATAATCAAACTACATCATTGGTGATATTCTATTGTTTTACTAGGCACTAGTGAGCTCATTGGAAAATTTGTCACGTATTTCACGCTTTTCATTTTTTATGTTGTGTGACTTGAGGTGTGACAGAACAAAGTGAGTGTTGAGAAATATTACGGTTGAAGGTGTTTGTATGAGGAACTGTCGAAATAGAGTAGTTGATATTTTCATTCTTCATAGATGATCTCGAGCTGATATTGCAGTATTTTAATAGTCAACAATTATTTATCGACCAACTCTAGCTTGTCTTTAAGCAGAACGAAATGCACGGGAGATGGAAGATGCTACTTTTTTACAGCTCTTATCAAAAGCGCAGGGCCTAGTCGTATGAAAAGAAAAACATCATGACTTGATGACATAATGGATTCACAAAATTGTCAATTCACAAGAAGCGAGGCTACAAGGAGCAACATGCATAATTTACCGAGACCTGTAATTTTCCTTTATTTGAAAAAAACTGCGGTGTAAAAATCAGATGTCAGGATCTTGAAAAGAAGTACTTTCCGAATTAATAAGAAGTAAATTTCCGATGGCTGTGAAGGACATAGTACATTCGTGTCACGGCATTACGAATAGAAATAAAAAAAATACCTACTTGCTTCTAGAATCCTCCACTATTATTTTCAATAGAACGGTTGCATGTACAATGAGAAGACGTTTGTCTAGTTTTGTTTGACAAATGAGCATAACAATGTAAAACACATGAAACTCCCAAAATAACAATACTATTTACTTTGATACAAAATTTTCTCAATTACAGAACAAATGAATATACATTCAGATCTTATTACTCCTAATCTATTGCTGTTCACCTTATACCTGTGCTGAATTTATTGCATAGAATATAGACTACGGCACTAGAAATCTATGAAATTATTTTCCTTTTTTTGAAAATAATGCAACAGTTGTACTGAAATTCTTTGAAAAAGTTTCTAATCACGTTGAAGATATTGCTTTTTCCGACAGGTTTCTACTACAGAATATATCTGAACAATCTGCTCGCTCATTATAACCAATGATTAATTATTATATAACAATGAATAATTAATCCACATTCTTCTAAATTTGATTACCTTATCGATATTTGAAATCATGTTATCAACTATGTAATGTCTATTACATAACAAAACAAATAATATAATTATAAATTTTACAAATACTCTGACTAGTCTACTGCTAAATTAACTAGACTTACCAGTGACGTAACTGTAACGAAATAGTAAATAACTGCCTAGCATTTATCTCATGAAATTTACATATTGTTATCAATTAGTAATAATTGACGATATGCAACTGTATGGATACTATATTATCCGTGCAATGTATTGATCAAATAAATATTCTAATCTGTTCCAATTATTAAGCTATTGAATAAAGTTCGAGGAGTATCAATATTGATTGATGATGTATTATATTGTTAAAAAAACATGGAAGCTAGCCTGAGGCCGACTTAGTGCATTGCGATATAGAGATAAGCGGTTTTTACTTTGAATGAAAACCATCGAAATCACGCTACTAGTCCCAGCGAACTGTCAGTATTAGTTTATTTAAACTTCCCCTATTTGTACGTAAGCTTCGATGGAATGCTCTGATTGAATGATGTAGGCCAGGGGTTCTCAATCTTTTTCAAGGACAGTATCCCTTGATGAAAAGTTAAAATTCAGCGTACTCCCTTATTACCGCGAGGGGTTGTTGTGTGGGGGGGGACGGTTAAATTAAAAAACCTTTTTACATCAAAAACAAAATACATTTGGAAACATATTTGAAACCCATTACAAAAAATTAATGAGAAGGGAGAAGGATGAGCTTGCTTCTTAACATAGTTCCTCAATGCTAGACTCGAGGTAAAACCTTAAATCGCCCCAAACGCCCAACATTAACCTTGTCTCTGAACTTCTACGAAATAGTTATACAAACCTATTGCGCTTGTTGGTTCCTAGTAACTCGAACACAAAGTATTCAATTTATTAGATTTCATTATTAAATAAAATAATGCTACTATTCTGTTAGCTCAGTGAGGAAAGCAATCACAAACTACCTCACTCTTCATTTGTGTAGTACGCTCTTTGGACTAAAACATAGCGTTGAGGTCTGAAGAGTCACCTACAGTCGAATCGGCTATGACGTACTATATACATACATTAAATAATAACTTTGCATGATTGCAAAACCAAAAAAAAAAAATGGTTAAATTTTTTATTAACCTGCCCCGCGTACCCCCTGAAACTGTTCGAGTACCCCCAAGGGGTACGCGTACCACAGTTTGAGAACCACTGATGTAGGCTATGATGAAACAAATTGATCAGTTTGAAAATGGCATGAATACGAAACTATAGTATCTCGTAGTTTTATGACAAATGTATTTTTGACAGCATGCAGGTCTCATTCATAATAATTGTTCACCTACCACAATACCACAACCACCTATACAAAGAATTTCAGTATTTTATTCTAGTGATAGACTTTGGAAGTTGAAAATTATTATGGGAGTGATCAGCCACAAGTTATACTATCTGTTGTGCCAGATGAGATAAGACTCTTCAGGGCTTTTCTTGGTTTGGCTTCTAGCTTTTTTGGGGGTTATTTGGTTTGGCTAGCAAAACGACTCTGTTTTCTGCTGCGTAATCACTTTCTGGTGGTTCGGAATATATCTAAAATTGTAGGCCGAACTCTTAATTCATCAACATCCACCTTATTACGCATGCACAGGTATCAGACCTATGTGAGCTTCACCTTCCGGAAAAATAATAAAATAACTTTTCAAGACTACTATGCTAAGAGATCTGGCTGATCTCGAATGTGTTTAATCAATTCAAAATGTGTAGAGAAACTGTAATTCAACAAGCTTATTCTATCGACATTCTTGTTAACTTGTCAGTTTCTGGTAAATCAGCTGTCACTGATTATTAAAAAGAAGATACCGTTACTGCGAGCTGAAATTACTGACAGAATTAGCATCAAATAATTAAAAATCACATTTTTGAAACAGTTTGCACAGTTCATGAATAAAGATTTACTAACAGAATAGTCAGTTGCTGATCTCAATAGTCTATCCACATTTACTTCGAACGTTAACTCAACAATGGATGTTCATCATTCGAGTAATAAGGTCTCCTACTTGCAAACAAATTTTTAATTAATTCAGCCAGTAGGATTTTTGTTTTAACAAACTATTAGTAAATAACTCAATTTATTTAGATTTACGATGTTGTAATTAAAACTAATCAACTTTATAACCTTGATTTAACATGTTGTATCCTTGTCTAAATAAAAATCAATTTGAATTTGAAGGTATGAGAGCTCCTTTTTTAAGAAGTTACCAAAAGACTCATACATAATTTGAATAATGTTTAAAATAGCCTTTCATTCAAAGTCCTTAAACTCGACACTCACACAACTGCGCTGGAAATTTAATTTATTTTGAATTGTATTGTCAAGGGTTACATTCTCCTTAGACACAAAATAAATTTTAGCAATTCCTGTCAGATATTTTTTGATGAAAAAGTAGAAGATGTCTAGAATCGCTGAAAACTTGATTTTAGAAGGATTATTTCATCAAAGAGTTTTCAGGTAGTAAACCTAAATCCCCCCTTTTAAAAGACATGTTCAAGTCCGGTTCTGAACGATACCCCATCAGGTGAGTTGGAGGGGGAGGGTCAAAAATAGCAGAGTGAATGTTTTAAGGAGGCCTACATTTATTTTATTATTTATTTATTTATTTATTAATACAAATATTATTATTGTTAGTTTGAAGTGACTGACAATTGAATAAACTGACAAATATACATAAACAGAATTTATTAATTTCGAATTCCTTTAATTGCTATTACTTTACACTGAAGACTTCCGCAATGGCGGATATTGACAACAGCATTGAACAGCTGATGGGAATCGATGATTTGAATTAATAAAAAAAAATCGATAGTGGTTAAGGGCGCTCAACCGGCAATTGAGAGGTCCATGGTTCGATTCCCGGTGGTGACTGATATTTTTGTACAGTAGCATTCATCGATTTCCATCAGCTGTTCAATGTTGTTGTCAATATCCGCCATTGCGGAAGTCTTCAGTGTAAAGTAATAGTAATTAAAGGAATTCGAAATTAATAAATTCTGTTTATTATTATTGTATTTTATTAATATTTATTTCTATAATAAATAATTATTTAATACTATTTTATTATTAATATTCTTATTTATTTTATTAATACACTCACACATGGGCTGTTATAAATTTGTATTATTTTTTTATCAAAATCATCGCCTTTCTAAGAAAATTGTAGGCTTGTATACATTTGCCGCAGCAAAATACGCATTTAAAGAGTGAAGTGATCAAGGTAATGATATAGTATTTTAAAAAATTGCAGGAAAACTCATTGAGTGAAAATTGCTAGACGGAGGAGAACTATTAATTTTAGTTCCGGGCAACTTAATCAGCAGGTAGAATCAGATGACATCTTTTGGCGTAAAAATTTGAATAAAATGCAGGTCTCTGAGTGATGGGAACAAATATTTGACAATGGACAATAGAATTGGTCTTAGCAATCATTTTTCCTGGATTCGCAACACACTAGACATGCTATTTATACTTTCTGTCATTGAACTTTAGTTAAAACTATGTTTCAATTAACATTCATCTTAAATACATTAATCCTCTATACTAATAAATAATACACTGATAGGACTAATGCATAATATACAACTAAATAACCCCTTAAACATGAATAAATCTCATACTATCATTCCAATTGAAGTGAGTTGTTATAAAGGTGATATATATGGCTCTCCAAAATGGTGGCATATCATAATATAATATTTTCCCAGGCCGCATTCGTATAGTCGAAGCTTGAGAGTCTGAGCTTCAACGAGGTGGGTAACCGTGGGTGTAAAACTACTAGTTTTGGTCAGTTGTGATTTTAAATGTTTGTTCTCTTTGTGGAATACTATTTTTTCACAACGGTATTCCAGCATCTCAAAGTAAGCTTGAGAAGAGACAATAATTAATAGTCCGTTATAGTCAAATGCTCAAGTAATAACATAACTTAGGCTATTAATAAAATATGGAAAAGAACCCGGCTTGATTAATGCTGAATTGTATGAATTTTGAATCTCACGCAAGCATGTATTAAAAATTATTTACATTTACTATGTCGCAATTATTCATTGTGAAGATTGTCGTGAAAGCTTTGTAAGAGTTTTCACAAAAGAAAACTTAATTTTCCAGATCCTTTCCGAGCACAGCACGTTTATAACCTAGCTGCTCCGGGTCGACTTCTATTTGTCTACGGATATTTAAACTTGCTATTCCATTCAGTCTGGTTTTTTTTATGGATATGGAGAATAGCAAGCCTCCATTTGACCAATACTGAATTCTTGAATCAGATTTGAGAATTTTTTTTAATTAAAGTTGATAACCACTCAACTTTATATTTTCTTTAAAACTTTGAGTTTTTCAAGTGAGTAATTGATTAAATCAGTTCAGGGCCCCCCCCCCCTGGGGTGCTTGAGCACCCAAAGCACCCCCCTTGGGTGCGCCACTGTATGAGCTGATTGAATCTTGGAACATGTAATAAAACCATTGAGTCAAATTGAATCAAATCTGAATTGTCCTAAAACAGATTTTTTAGATTTTATGATTTGTCCACTGCAAGAATAATCCTCATGATTCTTAGATATGGACGAGCTAGAGCTTGTACTGCCAGAATGCTAATGCTAACTTATATAGCCTAGTGTTCTCATTTAAATTTTCTTCGATTGGAATGAATAAGTACTTCAGATTTCTGCCCGAGTTCAAGCACAGTTTGAAGATGACTTAGAAGAAAATGATGATCATACAACTGCTTGGTAAATTATAAAAATAGACAGAGACATGATGAGTTGACAAGATAGTTGGAACCTAATCGAGTGGTAATCAGCAAGATGCTTCGATGGCCCACGATGATAACATTATATAAAACGCTTGTATGTCGCGAGGAACAATTCGAGTTCTCCTTGAGCATATCGACCCGAGTGCAGCTTCTTGTTCCTTATACAATATCTCTGATGGAGACCTTGATCGCAAAACATCCTCTTCAATAAGAGTCCCGTTCGTGCGTTATCAAACTCACTATGCACCTTAAAAGAACTTGAACTTGACACAGAGGTATATCAAGTTCAAACTAAGCTGTTGATGATCATACAGCTTTTGAACTATGAAATCTATCTTTCCAGTAGAATGTTGAATAAAAATCAATATAAGCAAAAATATATGAGTTTTGCTGCAATTAATTCTTGATTTTCCCAACAAAGAATGTCTTCAGTCACCTCCAGGTTTTAGGGGCTCCCATATCCGTACTTCGTATCTGAATAATAAATTATTCCACCTTAACTTCTTTGATAACTTGCTCGTTCACTGGTCCACTTCACTTATCTGAAATGCTTCTTAATAATAATAATAATTCTTTATTTTTCATTTAAATATATACATTACATAAATTGATATATTACAATAATTAATATTACAATTCATGTCATGTATCTGTTTATATAAGAAATAAAGAATTATTATTATTAAGAAGCACTTCAGGTTTGTGAAGTGGACCAGTGAACGATCAAGTTATCAAAGAAGTTCAGGTGAAATAATTTATTATTCAGATACAAAGTACGCGGATATGAGAGTCCCTAACCTGGAGGTGACTGGAGACATTCTTTGTTGGGGAAAATCAGGGATTAATTGCAGCAAAACTCACATATTTTTGCTTATATAATTGATTGACTCATGAAGCTCATTTCTGCACAATAAGATTCTTCATATTAATAGTTATGAAATATCACCTTGAGATAGTTACAAAACAAAATTTACTTTGAAATTAAAAATCAAGAAAGAAAATTGGCACCACCAGCAAAGGAGAAATTCTTTGACCGCTGGTGTCAGTTGTCTAAAAATTAAAACTGTGTCTCTGAACAGACAAACAATAAAAAATATAATCTAGATTGAAAAAATATTAGATTAAATTTTAGATTGAAAAAATATAGTGTTAATCTAACACTGTAAAAAGTATTTACTCCTAATCCATTCCATTAAATCTTTCTTAGAAATGTTGTAGCTAATATAAAAAGGACTAAAATTAATCAATGTACTGCTTGTGTGAATCAGTTGTCTTCTATTAATAGTTAATTTAGTTGGATAAATTTGATATTTTTCTATGATATTTGGCCTAAAATTATAGAAATTTGTATTTAATTGGTGAAAGCTGATTTTATTTGTTATTAAATATTGAAAAAGGTTTCAACATAGACTTGTCTAATTGTGAAAACATCGAATTCCTGGAATATTAGGTGAGTGGGATGTAGCCATGGTTTATTCAAAATAGTTTTGATTATTCCTTTTTGAACGATAAATATATTGTTTATGTGTACATCAAATGCTCCATCCCATATTACTATTCCATATTGCAGATTGTTCTAATACATGATATACAGTATTTAAGGTTTTTCATATTTAATATTTTGTTAAGTTTATAGAATTTGTAAGATATGTATTTCAAATTTTCACATAAAAATGTTATATGTGGTTGCTTTTTTAAACTAATGCGCTTATTCTCAAATTATTATGCTTTGATAAAATGCATTTCCTCTTACCCTTTCCAAATATTATTTAGCTTAGCACTAATAAATTATTCCATTCACTTACCAACACAAAACATAACATTATTACTTACACACGATTATAAAGTGTGTTATTGGGAACTACTGTGATACAGCAAATCAGTCCTTTTATTCTTTGAAATTAACTTCACCTCACATTTCACTTAATAATTATACCTGTAATGAATAACTTTATTCTAACCTATAACACCTGTACAATGGAGACATACTCTCTTAAATTTATTTTTGATACTCCTACAGTTTGTAGCAGGGTATCACACTAGTAGTCTTTATCAATTATAGTGTTTGGGTGTTGGTTGAAATCCCTCATAAGAGAATTTCATACTACTATAGAACTTTAAAAATTGGAAATACTCTTACAGACTCTATTATTAGCCCTAATTAATTAATTATTACCCTCTATCAGCCCTAACTAAAAAATATTTTTTTCTTGATTTCTGAGTATGTCAAATATCAGTGGATATTCAAACTGAGATCTGGAATTTCTATTAAATTTACTTGACTGCAAAATTTGAAAAAAAAAATGCAGCTTTAGTTAAGTTAGTGTTCTTGAATTCGTGAAGAGCTGTGATAGTTTTGATTACAAACCAGCAAGAATATTAATTCTAATCATCAACAGAATTAGATGGATTAGTAAAGGCGACAGACTTTTAACTTACAGTCTAGCATACAACTGTTAATAACAGACGAGAACGTGACTAGCATCGTTAGCATATTTCGTAAATTACTTTCTCTCACATATTTCAACCGTCATTGATAGCCTACGATTCATGTCAGCCATTTTCTCTGTGAAACGACTCATGTTTTTAGAAGATGCTTCCTACTCGAAAATTATTTTAAACAAGAATGTATTTATTACTAATTGTATTGATGGAATTTTATGTAAATAAATGAAAATTTATAATTTATTTGTAAAATGAATTATTAGAATAGTTCATAAACTTAGAGACTTCCTGAATAATCTAATTTGAATCCTAGATTTATCATAACGCAGATTCCAGTTTTAAATAGTTTTGTGATAGCCGCGAGCCGTAGCAGGTATCTGTTCAATCAAAGAGATAAGCTGCGTTCTCGTAGGTCCTGTTTGTAACGGTGACCGATTAGATTGGCCAGCAAAAAAGACACTGTTCTCTGCTGAAAATCACTTCCCGGTGGTTCGGAACCCACCTAAAACTGTAGGTCCAACTCATCAATCACCATCATCCAACTCATTACCCACGCACAGGTCTCAGACCTATGTGGGCTTCATCCTCAAAAAAAAAAAAAAATTGGTGGTTATCGTGAGAAAAACCTGAGAGAATTTCTTGAAAGTGACAATCGATGATCCTACAAATGCTGAATCACTCCTTCATACTGAATTTTTTTCTTATCTATCTATTATTTATTCTAATTAATCTTTTCACTTCTGAAGAGAAGCTTCGTCAGCCTTCTCTTCAGAAGTGAAATGCATCCCTCCAGTATCTACAGTGAAAAATTATATATTCAATTTATTGAAATACAGTGTTAGTTTTGTTAGTTGCTATTTCCCTCTGCTTGGTATCTAGTCAACTAATCTGTTATGTTTGTTTATCTGTTAAAGCTGTTGATATTAATTAAGATCATGTAGAAAACAATTAGTATCTCAGCAGAATAATGCGGTACTAAATTTCTCCCAGATTAGTTCTCAACTGATATAAATATGAAGAGATCAGGTAAAAATGGAAAATCTATCATCTACAAAATCACCACAAAATGCTTTCATGAATATAATGATTACATAAGGAAACATGTTCATAACAAAAGAAATTGACATTCCCATTCGTATGTTTGACACATATTTAACATAGAAAAAATCCACCTCAAACCTAAAAAACATTATTGTTCAGTAGTTTAGTCCATTACTGCACTTTCTAAACTGAAGCACTCTGTGAAGCCAAGACAACTTTTAGATTTTGAGATAGCATAGCCTATATTTTTAATATTAGATTGTTCATCAAGTATTTCATCATGGAAAACAACACGTTATCTATTTTCATTTAATTTCGCACTAACAAAAAAAAATGTTCTCAACTATAGGAAAATTCAGGAGATGAATGCTTCAGAGTAATTTTGTAACATCGTTCGATGAACAATAAACTTTTACTATCAATTTGGTCAGATTTCATTCTTTCTGAGCATGTTCTTGAAACACCAATCACTTTAGTGACCGAGAGCAGACCGGTTCTCGAACAGAATTCCTCTTCACAGTTTTAGTTTTTGAAATATAGTCTTCTGCCAGGCTTTAACAGGGTCCAGCAAAAAGTGGAACAAGAGTTCAACTGACAACAGATCATAATTTGCATACGAATCAGGCATTTCGCAGTGCGGCTGTTCTGTTGTCAGATCTACTGTTTTCCATTCGCAAATTACGGCTCATTGGAAAAACACCAGGTCATTTCACACTATACGCTTCTAATATTAGATGAGACTTCTTAGGTGAACACACAATGCAAAGTTTCTAATTGGAATACCAGAAACAGAAGGAATTTTCCGTGAATGTTACAAGAGAGAGTTAATACTCGAATGTTGCGCCACATTTTGCACTGATTCACAACCCCTCTAAATACCAATTATTTATTCTGCACCAAATTATGTGTTTTGCTTGAGGTAGTTGATAGATATTGTAATAATTTAAACTTGTATTGGGTAGTAAATTACAACTGAATCCATGCCAATACACCTGCAAGACTACATTGATTTAGGCTGTATAGGATATATTTATGATAGTGGATAAACGAAGTTTCTAACAATTTTATACCTCTGCTGAAGAGAAATTCATAATAAAGGCTTCATAAACACCTTTTTTACAAATGGAAATCAGGTTTCCAAACCCTATCAACTAATAAGTGACCTTGAAGATGAAATTGAAACTCGAACATGATTTGGAACATTCTCAAACTTTCAAAGTAGTCTCGGGCCAAAATAATATAAAAGTGCAACTTAACAATAATTCGAAGCGCATAAACGTTCCATCCTTTCACTAGAGACGTGCAAACGATATTAAATTAACAGTGCCTCGTGCTACTTTTTATGTGCTTCAGGGTCTCAGACTCATACGTTTCAGGGTAGCTTCAAGAGATAAACCTGAAAAAGGTTGGCCCAGAGAAAAACAAAGCTTGAGTGCAAATTGAAAAAAAATCCAAGAAAAATAAATGATGGATGGCACTAATCCAAGAATACCGCGCAAATCTAATTTAGTTTAATATAACAATACTGCGTAATTTCTACCTAATTTCAACAGGATAGAAATAATAATACGTAGCCTTTAAATGTTCATTTTCAAGAGAATGAGGAAGGAAGATGATATTGTAATCTGGTGGCTGGTCAGTTTGAAAAGTATATATTTTTTTAGAAGGATGAAGCCCACATAGATCTGAGACCTGTGCGTGGGTAATGAGTTGGACCTACAGTTTTAGGTGGGTTCCGAACCACCGGGAAGTGATTTTACAGCAGAGAACAGAGTCTTTTTTGCTGGCCAATCCAATCGGTCACCGTTACAAAGTGCCGCAGGAGTTTCGTAGCTTATCTCTGATTGAACAGATACCTGCTTCGGCACTCGGCTATCGCACTTCCCTGCTAAATATGGTTGCAGTATATTTCATAATTATGGATATGGCTATAGTTTAGAAACGTGAAATGCATGACGTTTGTAAAGTGCTTAATAGGTCTCAATATTTCAATTAGCTAGAAGTGATAATTAACCGGAAGCTAGTACGATAGATATGGTTCAGATACACTCATGTTAGAGCTACTGAAAAGTTGAACAGCTGTCTATGATCTTGATTGGATAGATTAGCGATCAAGCTACAAATTGATCAATTGATGGACAAATTCGTTGAAATTGATTTTAAATCTTGGTACACTTTTTCTACTTTTAACCTACTTGAGTACTTCCGGTAATTTCGATCACTTATTGTCCATTATGTTCACATGACCCTCTACTACATGACATGTTGATCTTTTGAAAGCGCTGAGAGCAGCTTTTAATGCAGCATGCTAATCGTGGAAGCATTTTCTCATCGCTATTCAACAATCGCTGCTAACACACGCTTTTAATGGAAAGGCTGTAATCCTTGACTTTGGCAAACTTGCAGTCAATAATTTGAAAACATAAAACATCTTTATCTAATTCAACCGATCAAAATGCTGAATCCTGAAAAATCTTATCTTTCCTGGATTTTTTGTTCCATGACGAACTGCGTTGTTAATATTAACTTTTTAAGTGAATTCAACGACTTTCAGTGAATTTTTTATTAAGAATAAGTAGTATTTTACTTACTCTGTAGGCCTTTTTTTATTAAGAAATTTTTATTAAGAATAAGTAGTATTTTACCTACTCTGTAGGCCTTTGAAGATGGGCTTTAACAACTCAAGATCGTTCGGCCTACAAAGTAAGTAAAATATTACTTATTCTTAATAAAAATTTGACTGCAAGTCACTGAATTCACTTAAAAAGTTAATATCTTATCTTTTTTGATAAAAGTCATTTGCATCGAGTCAAACAATCAGTTAAATTATTTGATAAAATTAAATTTCTTCTATTGTGTCGAAGAAGTTTCTCTCCAAATTTATCAAAATCTATTTTCAACATTTTTTCCATTATAAATTGAAATTTGACACTTGGCGGGCCGCTTAGCGCAGTTGGTTGGGGCATCGGAGCTTCAACTTGCTGTCGTTTCAGCGGTCGTGGGTTCGAATCCCGTTTCCCCGCCTCTATGTGTTATCATACACCTCATTACCCACGCACAAGTCTCAAACTCATGTGGGCATCATCAGTAATAAAAAAATAGCTTTTATAGTGGAAATCACACAAACGTTAATGCTTAATTTGCTCTATGAAAGCTTTAAAAAAGGAATGCATTTGGAAGAATGTTCTAAACATTGACATATATTCTTTTAAATGGAATCAATTTTTTCTAATCAGCCTGGTGCCTTAGAATCTGATGACTTGATTCATTTATTGATGACTTATTCATTCGATTGAATAGATTAAAACTCGGTCATCAATATACCATTGAATGTTCATGTAACTTTTGTTTTGCTTTGTAAATAAATTTCCCACCGGCCAATGGAAGGAGATATTCAAGGTTACCTAGGCTCAGAGTATTTTTACGTTTTGCTTCTCCATTTGGAGGGCGCGTCTCCTCAGTGTGTGGCGTTGTGGAGTTTCTCCTTCGCTTTGCTTCGTCTCTGGCTCGTGGTCCATGCACTCCGCCTTTATTTCTTCCTTACGACAGCATCCACAACCGGATCTGGTGGCTGTCGGGTTGTGGAATAGTGTCACAGAGCCGCCAGGTATGAACAAACAGAAACGGCGCAGCGAGTGCCAGGCACTGGATAATCTCATTCCAAGTTGCGTCAGCAGCTGATACCAGCAAAACAGAGGAACAAACTTCGTCGAAGCCAGTTTTATCACTTCTACCGCAAGAAGGGGCGGTATCTGCTGTTGGGGCGGTGACTCGCAGATATGACAAAGGGCAAATGATTTATTATGCAAAATAAACGAAGAATTTTACAACCAAGTTTCAAGATTCTCGCTTGAATAGTCAGCCCATCAGCCTCTGAACAATAAAAACAAACAAAAAACCTTCAAGGAAATCTGCAGATTGTTTCAAAACAACGTAGCTCCTACTCCCAACCTGTATGTGACGATAATTCCCCCCTCTCACCTTTCCTCTCATGGAAGAGTCAATCAAGTTTTTCCAAGGTAGAATCCCTCCAAGATAGAAATCAGTTAATGAAGAATAAAATTCACCATAACAGTAGAACTCCGCCAAGATAGAAATCGGCTAATGAAGAATAAAAGTCACCTTAACAGGTATGCAATGAATTGATCGTATTTTAAAGACTTTCCAGGATGTTTTCATTGATGAGTGAACGTTCCTCGAACGATCTTCTCTCTTATTGACGTAAGTCCTAGAAAATTGGTTTTTGAAAAGATATCCGTATTCTGAGAAAAATATGATTGAATTCCAAAGACAATACCAGGAAAGTGAATTAAAATAGAATATTCAGTCCTTCAATATGACGGGAGAGGAGTTGTAATCAAGAAAATTAAAAACATTCTCTGCTCTCTTGGTCTAATAGACGTCATCTAGAAATACTGTAAGAAATATTTCTTTTAAATTGATTTTCTAAGAAATCCATTATATCTTTTGTGAATCTTCCCCCAATATTATTCTGAATCTCGTGGTATATATTTTTTTTCTGAGGATGAAGCCCACATAGGTCTGAGACCTGTACGTGGGTAATGAGTTGGATGATAGTGATTGATGAGTTGGACCTACAGTTTTAGGTGGGTTCCGAACATTGAAACTGAACACGGTATTATTAATTGAGCGCTCAAGACTGCGCTTGGATGGGCGACCCTACTTCAAAGACTTGATGTTATATCTTTATTATCACATGGTGACTCGGAACCCACCTAAAAATCAGGTTCACCATGCTTCCCATAACATGGTCCAAACGGTGAGGTGGAAGCGTCTCCACCAATAAAAGCCATACGCTTATTGACCGAACGAAGCGAGATCTCTGTTCAAGTCGATCGTTTTGCATTTGTCTGTTACGGCTAAACGCGTGGACCAAATTCTTTGAAATTATGCCTAGATGGTCCTTTCAAGAATGCCCAGCAATATATGTATATGGGGTTGGAATGAGGTTTAAAGATAGCCCTCAGGCCTCTTTATTAATTTGATTAAGTTGAGAATAACATTTTTAAAAACTTGAAAAACACTTTTAAGTGGAAATTATGACTCACGTTATGGCGTGACGGCCATTTCACTCTGTTGTCAAGAGCATCGTCAGACGACTCACAGTACACTGTGTGTCTGGACTCAATCTGACGATGCACTTGACAACAGAGTGAAACGGCCGTCACGCCATAACGTGAGTCATAATTTCCACTTAAAAGTGTTTTTTAAGTTTTTATTATATTAGTGGAAACGATGGATCTTCAACATCATAACATTTTTATTTGAGAAAAACAAATAATTTCTAATATTCCAATCAAGTAAAATAACAAGGGATTTAATTACTAAGTAAATGAAAATTATGCAAATTCAATTTATTTTGTTCCATAAATTTATTCATGAGACGTGAAATCTGATCTGATTTTAGCAATCAGAAGTTTGTAACAACATCAGTATAGATGATTGGCTGGATGACAATAGATCCGCAGTCTTGGCGAGGAGATACAAAGTGACTTTTCTAGAATACTGAAATTAAATGGACTAAGAAAAATGAATCAATGGTTAGGTCTTATTCACCTCTTTGTATCATAAAAATTCATTCTGTATCAAATCGCTAATCCCGGCTATAGAATAAATTGTATGTGATAGTCGATATAAATTTAATGTTAGCCTATATTGCGAGTTGTAGGTTATATCATGGACTTACCATTCAATTTGAATGATTGCTTATATTAGGCTAAGTTGTATCGTTCTCTATCCTGAACAGGAATATTCATTTACAGTTTCTATAGCTAAAATAAACAAAAAATAATACTTCTTTCTAATTATTGTGCATATCATATATCTGTGCCCCCCTAACCTGCTGCAAAAAGTAGAAGACTAATTATATTTTTGAAACAATTCTTGAAGTAATAGCAGAAGACAGCCATTTTTTTGACACTTTTAATGAAGATGAAGCTTTTTTAAATGGCTACTTCCTCCCTTATATTTTTTTCAAGTTGTGTTCCTCCAAACAGGGGTTCGCCTCAGGCAAGGGTGTCTAATGAATTGTGTAGGGTCTGGAAAATTTATTCGATTGTGGTGATTGTCTTTATATTTGGGATGATGATTATCATCATGTACATCAAGCATGTTTCTCTGTGCAAGCAGAGTTTGCAGAGTATGTTTCTCTGTGTCTTCTGTTCACAGAACTACTAGTTATTATCATTGTTTTGGTTATCCATTTTTCGTGAACTGCAGTAGAACTAATTTCAGTTTAGATATGTATTATCAATTGAAACTGTAAAAATGGGATCATTGAGTATTTGTATTGATAATCAACCCAAGGAATGAAAATCATGTTGTCCTTCACATTGGACTATCATCAACCTCAAGTTGTTCGAAATTGAAGATTAAATTAAAAACAGCGTCCCCGGAAATTAATTCAAGGCTAAACTGACAAGTTTAAAACTGTTTCACGGCTGGGACCTTCAAATCATTAATATTATTATGAAATGTCAAAGATTGGAGTTGGAAATAGTTGATTGCTAGGACTATTATCAGGTAAAAATAGATACTAACAGGTCCTCGCAATTCCAATCCATCAAAACTGTAATTAGTTCTCACTAACACCGTACGTAGACAATTTTATGAATAGGAATGACCTATATTCTTTCGGCAGTGATTCGCCTGTAATTAAAATCACAGTTATATTTCGAGTACAAATTTACAGTTTAGATTGGTGAAGGTGATACGTTGTTGTCGCTGATATGAATAGCATGTGGCACTTGGATTTTCAGTTCATTGTGTTTCACAATTTCAATATTCATTTCAAGTGAAATTTTCTTTCATGAAAGGGAAGCGGAAAATAGTTTTCCGCTCACCTGTAATCGTCTCTTCACAACTGATACTACACATAATTCATTCAAAGAATATTTTTTTAAATTATTGTAATAATTTACGATATTCTTCGCCATCATTGCGAGGATTTTTCTTCTGAGTAAAAATACTTTCTTGTTATAAACAATACTTTTCCATGCGATGGGCCTAGTTTTCTACCTCTTACCTCTTTGCATTGCAAACCTCTTTTTATCGGATTAGGAATCGTGAGTTTACCGTGTATTTTTATTTTTCAATGTTTATTCTCAGAATACATGTAATAATCTGAACATTAGAAATGAATATTGTTGTTATAAATCAAGCCATGTTTGTTTTAGGGCTTGAGAAAAAATATTTTTTAATGGGTTACCTGTATAAGAATAAGCTTTAATATGAAGAATTTTAAAAATATGAATTTCATGATTTCTTGTGTTTTGTTTTATAATGTAATATGTATGTAACATTATGTAATTTTTCGAACGTGGCCTATACAAATTTTAAATTATTTGTCTTCGGCAATTTGGTTTGGATTTGATTCAATCTTTAATTCAGGCAGCTACTTGACAAGAAAGTAAAGGCCTTTTCTCCTATAGTAGACTTGGAGCATCCATTTAAGTCGTCTGTAAAGCATTTCATAACCAATGACGACTCAAATAGATGATTCACAGAACCACATTATCTACAGCAAGGTTCTTTGTGATATCTACTTATTATAGTTGTAGTATTATTATTATAGTAGTTAGCTTCACACAGTAACTCTATCCGAGCCATTAGCACTCATAAAAAAAGAATGTGGGTACCAGTTCATTGAGACTTATAGGAATTGCGAAAAAATAATAAAGAAGCTGTACTGATCTTCCTGGAGAGGTAGATTAAATGAAAAATTGAAATAAAATATTTTTCTGTATCATATAAAACGTTGCTAGGGATAGGCTGCTGTCAATTACTGCGCTTCCAAGAATCAATTTCCATTCCAATTCAATCTTTTTGAAAACATGTATAGTGAATTATATAATAAGAAAATATTGTTATGTTTAGCAGATATTCAACTATGTATACTTTTTTATTCTGTGATATTGGATGAAATATGTTGATTAAGTTTAGATAGAAGAACTCTATAACTCACAGAAGAGTTTTCCAGATTTTTATGCCAATGTCCTGCAGTTGCATCGATTGATTCTCCAATGAAAGTTCTCATAATTAATCTCTTTGTTTGATATTATTTACTGTCATTTTAATTTTTCTGTTAATGTATAGTTTCACAGTAGAAGCAAAAGTATTTATTAATTTCAAATTTGAGGGAATCTGAACCGAAAATGTGTTTTCCTACAGTGACCCGAAAAAGTGCCTATTTTTGCACTAAATGTAGCACGCAAAATAGTCTATTCCTGCACCAGTGCGGGAAAGTAAATTCCAGTGCGGGAAAGTTATTTTCCGTACTCCAGATTTGCAACCTAACAACACAAAATAGTGAGCCTGTAATATGCAGGTTCCCTATTCTGCATTCAAAAATAGGTTGGCTACTCTGCTTCAGCTGTGAAATAGTTGTTGTAGTTGTTGTTGATGAAATCGATTTGATTCGAAGATAGGTTATGTGAGGAATTTTCAGGTTATGTATGCCCTGTTTTGTTCTGTTTAAATTACTTTATACATTACTGTAGGAAAAATTTAATGTGTAATACGAGTGCAAAGTATTTTTTCTGCACTCGAGAAACTTTTTTCACTCGCCTTCGGCTCGTGAAAAAAACTGTTTCTCTCGATGCAGAAAAACGCTATTTTGCACTCTAGTTACACAAATAGCTATTTCCAGTCGCACTCTACTATAACTACTACTTAAGCTATCTGGTTTGAATATGAATGAATTGACAATTTGTTTTTGATGCAAGTTAAGATGAAATGTGCCTTTGTAAAAGCAAAACCAAAAAACCGATTTAATGGATTGGATAATCATCGCCTGCAGGAGCGGTCCCAGCTCGGGATTTTTTTTTGGGGGGGGGGGGGGGGGTTTGAAAGATTGCCCCCCCCTTCCTACCCCTTCTCCAGTAACTTTCTGATTTTTGTTGGGGGGGGGGGGTGTCATGACCCCTATATCCCTCCCCCTGGAAACGCTCTTGATCACCTGTATTCTTGTGTCCCTTGATTATGACTAGAAATGAGAACCAAGATTCAACCACCAAGAAATTGATAAAGCTAGAACAATATTGACATGTTTTTATTTTTGGTATTTTCAACCAGGAAATAAAAAACTGATTTCTGGCTGAATCTCAAATTATTCTCTGTCAGTGAGAAACATAATTCACTTTTCTTACTTGCATTCATGAAATTGACAACTGGAATTGCAGTGCACAGAAGAGCTGAACAGACTGCTAATGGCTGGAAAGAAGGGAGAATAATGATGTGACAGAGAAACTGCATCGAATGGAATAGTTGAAGCAAGGGTTGGTGCAACTAACATTGCCAACTGGCAAGCAACCAAATGTTCTCATAAAGTAACTATATTTTCTACTTTAACTTACATTAAAAAAAATATTTCAAGACCTTGAATTTTGCAATTTTAAAATCCACTACGAAGTATTTGGCCTAAATGTAGACCTATTTGTTATTATCTCATATATGAACTTGATATTATGCGTATCATTGCAATTAGTTAAATGGATGTTAATGAAAACAGGGATTGGAAATCAATTACCAAGTAAGACAAAAATAAGTTGATAAGTATCACAAGGACATAATAACAGTTTTCCTGTAGTTTAGTACCCGGTGGCAAACTTGGCCACCCCAAACGTACTGTTCTAATATTGGCCATCATTTTATTACTTTTTATCATTTATCAGTTATCATAATTATAAAATCAACATTATAGTAGCAGGTATCTGTTCAATCAGATAGAAATAAGCTGCGTTTTCCTAGGCACTCTTTGTAAGGGTGACCGATTAGATTGGCCTGCAAAAAAGACACTGTTCTCTGTTGTAAAATCACTTCCCGATAGTTCGGAAACCACACCTAAATCTGTAGGTGCAGCTCATCAAACTCATTAACCACGCACAGGTCTCAGACCTATGTGGGCTTCATCCTCTAAAAAAAAAAATAATGTGCCACATAAAGGCTAGGTGCGGACGTTGCCCCCATTTACTTGAAATATATAAAAGGTGAAAAAAAATTTAAAATGTTTATATTGACCCCTCATTTTTATCAAATTGTCAGCTTTGCCCTCCCTCCACATGACGATCAAACTGTTTGGAATACAAAAATACCTCTAGAAAATCGTCTATTTTCCAAATAGTTATACATGTATATTTTCAACATCGACACATGGTACTTTTTACGTTAAAATTAATTTTTCATCCTCTCATTTGATGCAGAGTTCAAGTTGAACACAAGGTAAGATAAGTTCTTGGAAGATCATTCCTTACGCAGCCTGATAAATGGCGTAGTTGTTTAGCCTGTTCATTATGCATGCACAAATAAGAAATACAACACACACACGACAAGAAAGAAAGAGGAAGAGAAAAAGAGTGAGTGTGAGAGAGAGAGAGGGACGGAATGAGATGGATGATTCTATTTCGAATCAAGCAAAGGTGTACAGCTACTATACAGTGTGCACACGGAAGAAGAAATTAAGAAAGATTGATGGATAGTGTACGTAAGAGAGAGTGATAGAGTGCGTGAGTGCTAGATAGAAAGAGAGGGAGTAGAAAATAGATGGAGGTGGGAGCGTCCAGTTTGAAATAGAGGATACCACTTCGAAGCGAGCCTCAATACAAGCATGGACATGGAACAAGTACAGGTCTTTAGTTCTGAATTAATTGGTGAGTTTATTTTTAGAACGTCCCTTATAAGAAAGCCAATTAGTTATCAGTGCTCGCATAGACTTTAAATGCCTAGTATATAGATGCATAAGACCAGATTATTATTAGTCGTACTACCCTGACGCCATATTGGCATCTGTTCTTCCCCACCACATTATTAGGTGGGATAACATTTCCCGTACTTTGACAGTATAGTAGGTAGTCGACTGGATTTCTCAGGTTGTTGACTGCAGCAATGTCCACTGCCTATAGAGAACTGGTGCACCAGCCCCATACAGAATTTCAGACCAGTCTACTAGAACACGTGTGAGGACTGTTGTTATCTTATATTACACTAATGAAGTGTATATTTATATTATTATTGATATATTTTAAATCTTTTTGAATAGTTTTTTTCAGTTAAAAATGTACTTGAGAACTTCCAGAGCAGAACTTTCAGGGCCTCCATTGTTGAAAGATTTTTTAATCAAAGATGGTTAAAAGTATTCAACCATTGTCCTAACACCAATGTGAGTCAATGGTCAATTTCTGACTATGAGATGGTTATTATGTTATGTTCATGGACATATATAAGGTTTATGTTCGTGTTGTCTGTGTACAGAATTTAAGTGGTATTATGAATTAATTAATCTATAATTCTGTGTAATATAATGGAACTATAACAATTCTCAGATGTTCAACTTAAAGATGCATTTTAAATCATTTTTCCATCATGTTTGGAGTTAACCCCTCTTCTTCTGGAAGATGATATTTAATCAATCTAATATCAAAACTGACACTGTATTTCAATTAAATATATGATTTACACTCACTTTTACTGTAGATACTGGAGGAATGCATTTCACTTCTGGAAAGAAGCTTCGTCAGCCTCTTTTTTTCAAGAAGTGAAATGCATTCCTCCAGTACATCCAGTGAAAGTGAGTGAAAATCATGTATTTTTTTGAAATACAGTGTCAATTTTGATATTAGATTGTTCATCAATAAGTATTTCGTCATGGAAAACATCACAGACATTTAATCATAAAAATTTGCTGAAATTTATAACCAGAAAATTTCAAGATCTATCAAAACTTTTCAAAGTGATCAAATATTTTATTTTACAATTGGGATATTTCAAAATAAATTATCCCTCCAGATTTGAAATCGGAATAATCCATTTTTATACTTCATCATTTAAATAAATAAATAAATTTTCATTTCCTTCCTTCAAAACTTAAACTAAACAAGAATAAATTACATGCATATATAAAATATTAACTACAAAACTAAAGAGACCACACAGATATTTAGAAAGAGTAAGAAGTATATGGAAATTAACCTACTCAACTATCGTAACCCATTTACTAGAGTAGGTGTGAGAAAAATTTGGTTTAGAGTATCTTGGGTAAGTGAGCTCACATATTATTTGAAATAATGTTCTCTAAAAGTAAGAAGGTCTTATTTCGTTTGCTAGACCCCAAAAGCAGAGACATTGCGGAAATCTATGATTGGAATTCTTGAATCTGTCTCATCTGACCATCAGCTATATATACTTGTCGAATTTTAATTAAAAATCTCTTGGGAGGCAGAAAATGTGCTCTTATAGCAACTAACCAAGCGTACAAGTAAAATATATATTTCTGTATGATCGTTTTGCTATATAGATTTATAAGCCAGTACACATCGAGTCAGGGGTTATGACTAGATAAGAACAGAACACATTAACGCACATTTTTGGCGTTGTAACGGACATTAACGCAAATTTTTGGCGTTGTAATGGACATTAACGCACATTTTTGGCGTTGTAACGGACATTAACGCACATTTTTGGCGTTGTAACGGACATTGACGCACATTTTTGGCGTTGTAACGGACATTAACGCACATTTTTGGCGTTGTAACGGACATTGACGCACATTTTTGGCGTTGTAACGGACATTAACGCACATTTTTGGCGTTGTAACGGACATTAACGCACATTTATATGTGAGGGCTACTATTTTTATAACAGATACAAAAACTCACAAAATTTGCAAGTCGGCCTACTGTATTCTAACTCTAACGTTTACTTTTCTTTCTTTTTTCAGAAGAATAAGCAAGGGTGCTATACATCGTCTCCTTTGTTAATTCACTACATCATCTTCAAAACTTCACAACGCTAGTATAGCGAAGAAAGCAGCAAAGTTGAGCTTGTATTGACTTCTGCTGCAGTGGATTAACAAACACCCAAAGTCACCTTGTTGTGAGTATCAATCAATCATTTTTATCTACAGATTTTGACTTTATTTCACACAGTGAACATGAATTTTCTTAAATAATCGGAGAAGCCATTTCACTTGTCTACTGTACTTCTATTTTACAAATGACTAACTCACACTATATGCTAAATTTGCATGTTGACAGGTCGGACTCTAGTAATACTCAAACTACTCATTCATGAGTTACAAAGAACATTTTTTCTATTTTTTACATTTACATAATATTTTGAACATTTATTTTTTATTGATCATAAAAATCTAGTTAAAGATGAATTGAAAATCTTGTTGTTGAAAAAATCGAATATTTGAGTCAATGCGCAACAATTTTCAGTTGGAAACATTGAAGCTGTTAAAACGATTATAATTATGAGCATATTGTTATATTATTCTACTCGATCTCATATTGAATTTTTCATTACAAAAGTGAAGTTCATAGAATTTTTGACGTTTTTTGCTACTTTCAGCAACTAACGTTTTGCTTGAAAATTTTTAGTGAGTGAAAATCATACATTTAATTTGAATATAGTGTCAGTTTTGATATAAGATTGAAAATAAATGCTAGATTCGGAGGAGTGTTTTGCTGGAGGGAAGAAAAACTGAGTAGTTACCTATCAATTACTTGTAAATTACAGGTGAAACACGCTGTTAATCATAGACATCAAATTCCAATAATTTAAATATGTTACTATCATCTATGAGGATGAAGCTTACTCCTCTGAATAATAACAACTACGGTACACAAATTGACGGAATAGGATTTGATTAAATCAGTTGCTGGATACTGTAAGGTGGTGGGGTGTGGGATTTTTTATTTACCTCGATTACAATGCAGTAGAGGATCACTTGCAGTAAAAAACAACACGCTACTATGCAACTAATTGACACGTTTTGGAGCAACAATAATTATCCGAGAACCTGATTTTGAATGTACGAGTATTTGTATATGCGAGTATAGAACCTTCAATTATCTGTTTTGTAACAAGTTAGATTAGAAGAAATAAAAGCGATGAAACAAGATTTTTGCATCGATTTCCGTTCGAAAGTTATTATAAATACGTCTACTTTGCATATCAAATGATGGGTGAAGAAACATGCGAAGCATATACTTGGAAAGGCATTGGTGGCACTTTGAAGGTTCACTGTATCATTTATGAAAATAATTATATGTTGAGATTGAGGTTGAAGCAGTGTTTCAGTTCACTGCGGCAAGTACGTTACAATCTATTTCTGAAAGTATACCAATTAAATGAAACTTTCAAAATTGATCTCCTATGACAAGTTACATTTTCTACACTATGATACAGAAATAGACTGTTCTAGAGATCAATACACACACGATATAGGTACTAACAATGCATTTTGGAAATAAATAAATATTAGAGTGACTATGGTACTGTGAAAACATATTCATATATTCCCTCGATATTCGTATTTGAACTTATTGTTGGAAGATACTGTTGGAAATTCATTAATTTACAGTAGAAGTTGAAATTTACCCAATAGCCTAAACCAGTGGTTCCCAAACTTTTTTGCCTCATGGACCCCTTGCCATGATTTTTGGTTTTAGGTGGACCCCCTGCATAAATGTCATTAATTATTTTTAAACTATAAGTTGAAATGTGTATTTAAAGCTGATGAAGTAGGTCTACTACTGCTCACAGTAACCAATTCAAATTGTGGTGAAGAAAACATTAAAAAGCCCATAAACTTAGTAAATTTTTGTAATATAGTCTAATTTGAATTTAAACAATCAAATAGGATGGCATATTGTTTTTGGTTATAATGAAATAGTATTAATGGAACCTAAGAAGTATAATGGCTGTATTTTTAGCGGTATTTTATTATCAGCATTGTGTCCTTTGTAGTAATTGCAACATTCGCATCTATTAAAATCAGCAAGGCTGCTCAATGTGGGCAAACACGACACTCATTGTTAATGAAATGTGATAGAGAGAGAATTGAAGAGAGGAGGTGGAAAATAATAACAGTGAATATAATTAATTTTTTTTAGAATATTGCATCAAATTTGTGACAAAAGAGCGATACAGATACAGTAATCAGTAGCGTAGCGAAAATATTTTAATGGGGGGCTTATTGGAGATTTGAGGGCCCACGGGGGTCTTAGGGTGAAGGGGGCCCGGGGATCCTCCCCCGGAAAAATTTTAATAAGTAGTTCCACTAACATCGTATCCCAAGAGATTCTACTCATGTCTAGAAAAGCATTAATCCATTTATTTTAGTCCACATTATGAGAAAATTTTTGAATTTTCGTTGCTGAGAGCTTGATTTGAGACTCAAAATCAGTAATTTTATACGAGTATTTATTAAAATGGAGCTTATAAATTGGGTAAAGTGAAAGCTTAAATTCGATAAATCACTGCTTTTATGAATCGTTTGCCTAAGAACTTGAACCCACTTTTCGTTTATTGTTACCATAGTTAATTGATTAGTTGTGAACAAATTTCAATGCATAAAAACTGAAAAAATACCACTTTTATAAAGCCAATTAAACAAGTTATAGTGGTTTCAAATTATTATTACAATCAGGGCCACCCAGAGACATCTTAGTGGCCCGGGACAGAGTTGAGGCTGGAGGCTCCCTTACACCTTCACCCTAAACACCAATTTTCAATTAATGACTCGATTTCCCAACTAGCATTACTTAAGTCTTTAAGCTATGCCTAGTTGCCTTCTGTAAAAAAATCTGTGTAACTAATTTGAATTTTTTCTTCAATTTAAAGATAAAATTCGAATGTGAGCCAACTGATAACCATTCGTCGAAAAAGCTGTGGAAGCTAGGGAAAAGGGTACTGAGTGGCACCAGAGAGAGCAATAAACTTCTCTTCTATTTTTGTGTAATCTTTTGAACTACCGGTACTCACTAATATTGGAATACCGTTATTTAAAATGTGTAAAATTATAAAAATTATTATGACTTTGAATGGAACTTGGTTCAACTTGCAAAGAGCGAATGAATTAATACCACATCCAATTCCAAACTTTAACTTATAGTCAATTTGTAATTACATAAATAGATGGTGACAGAGCCTCAAAACATTGGGTATTCTGAAAAAAATTGTTCTCAAGTTCTTGAAAGGGCAACTTTTAGCTTTTTTTATGGCTATCAACCCTCATATTACTTGTTGATTGATTCATGGCGTGACAAATTTCACTATCACAATAAAAGTCTGTGGGGTATCAGATCTGAACAGTAACAGAAATCAGCATTTGAAGCCCGTCTGCAAAAATATTAAGAGACCTTTTCTCCTTTCAAGCCTACTGTGTCAACTTCATTCAAGTGGTCTGGGGAAATTCAAACCCATGTTTGGGAGCTCCAAAAGTACTGGGACCCACCAGCATTGTGGGGTCTTTGAAGGCCCAAAGCCGAGGCAATTAGGGGACACTTATGTAGAAACGTTGAAATTTAAAAATATTCTAGATGCAGCCTATTTGAATCTCTACTTCGCATGACTATACTGGCAATAAAAACGGGCACGTAGGGCCCGCGGCCTCTAGGATGTTAGGCTTCTAAGGGGCCTCTAGAGGTCCAAACTGGAAAAAAGAGGCCCTAGAGGCCCCTAGCTGTACAATTTTGGGCCCCTTATTTTAATTTTGTTCTATCACTTGCTTACATTTGTAAAATGATGTGGCCCATTGACGTTAAGGCCCAAGGAAACTTGCCTTGTTCGCCTCATCCCCTCTATAGCTTTAATTAGAGTATTATTTTAAGTTAATTAAAGTATTAAAATTATAGTTTTCTCTAGCTGTAACATTATTTAAGCTACTCTTCACATACGAAAACATTTTTCACCTCTAGTAACCGATAATATCGTATTTTTATTGATGCCTCCCTACTCATTTTTGGGGCCTCTTTCACAGTCTAAAGGGGGGGGGGGTTCTAACCTGGTACCCCCCCCCCCTCCACCATGCTACGCAAATGACAGTAATGGAGTGTTCTAACAAGAATATTAAAAATTGATTCCAAAAAAGTTAATCAAAAGATAAGAACAAATTTACTAGAATTGAATAGACTACTAAGATTCCTAGAAGTTCTTGTAAACGTGGAAAATAAAAACTAAACACCAATACTATAGCTAGAATTTATTTTTGAAATAAATGTAATTTATTGTGCACAGATTTGTTTTCCATCAGAATAATTTTGAACGATTATTAATTGAATAACAAGAGCTTGCTAGAATATTAAAGAAAGACGGTATGGTTTGTTAATTTTAAGACATTAGGTTCCTTTTCCTCAGAATAATAAACCTGAAATAACTTGAATAGTTTGGTACCTACCTAAGTTGTTGAGTGACCTACCAATAAACGTTCCTTTTTGAAATATGAATACAAGGCTCCTTTTGTTTATAACTTTAAAATATATGAGGCGACTTTTGCTTATAACAACATTGCTGAAAATAGCTTGAAATTCAAAGTACCTGACTTGTTTAGTGACCTACCAGTGAATGCTAATAGTTTTAAAATATAATAGAAAATAATTGAAGGATATGGGGCTTGACTTTTCTCATGATAATACAACTAAAAACGGAAATTTATATCTGGTAAACCTGAGCTGTTTAGTCACCTACCAGTGAAGGCTTATAATTTTCAAATATAAGAAAACTAAGTATGGATGATTCTCTGATTTAAAAATGTTTTCAAATAGATATAATGCTTGCTTGCATGTACGTATAACAGTAACAGTATTATACAAGTACATAAGTAGCCTACTGGTACTCTGTGATGTTTTCCATTACGAAAAACATGACGAACAATCTAACATAAAAAATGACACTGTATTCCTATTCAAATTATGATCTTTACTCACGTATACTTAAGATATTAGAGGGTTGCATTTCACTTCTAGGCTGATGAAGATTCTGTTTAGAAGTGAAATGCATACCTCCAGTACCTCCAGTATAAGTGAGTAAAAATCCTAATTTACTTAGAAATATACAGTGTCCGTTTTGATATTAGTTTGTACATAGCATATACCACGCCCCGATCCAAAGACATTCACTATGGTGGACCCCCATTAACATATCATGGACCCCCAATTTTATTTTTCACTGACATGGACCCCCTGGCAGGTCCCCGTGGACCCCAGGGGGTCCACATGGACCACTTTGGGAACCACTGGCCTAAACTCTTGAGGATGGAAAATGTTGTATATTATACTGTGTTACGTAGAGGCCTATATCTTTCTTCTTAGGACAACATTCGTGTATGCTCACTATTATGTCTGGCAATGTCAGGATTTTCTATAATATTCTGAAACAAATTTCCAGATAATCGTTCAAGTTGAGTAGGGCTTGTTGACATAATGACTGATTCCCAGTCAAGATTATGCTCTTATAAAAACAAGAAATTTACTGAGTTTTTTTTAATTTGATAATATTATCCTATCTATCATAACAAGGGCATAATACATAAAACACTCATACAATATATTATTATCTGTTGATATTTATTTATTTCTAAACACACAAATACATATTATTTTATATATATTTAAAGAAAATCTCTACTCAAGAAACTGTAACGAAAAGTCTTTTTTTTTCAATTATGATACCCCACTATAATTCTATTATAAATTACTTCATTATAATATTTATATTATGAATGACTTCAATGTCATTCGATTTTCCTCTTTAAGACTTCAACTGTACTATTTTTATTGTTTATTTTTTCTTTTGTTGTTTTGCCTGCCTGCTAATAAATATATTTTTTATTTTCTTTTTCCTTATTCTTTGCTTGTCTGGGAATTGCCGGGACCCACGCACTGTAGTCCACGAATTAAATTATTGTTTGAATCAATTTACCTTCAATTGCTTTACTGAACTCTATAAGTAATAGTTTCATGCTACATTGCGGAACTCACCCCTACACACAGACGTATAGTCTTGTAGGGGGATTCCTAATATTTCTTTCTTAGTGATTCATTACTTGTGATTTTTTTTGGGAATAAATTTTGATATTTGATTTGATTTTGATTTGTAATCAACTTATGAGTAGGCCATGAAGAGAAATTAGTAATTGATGTAAATTCTTCTGATTGAAATTTTCAATAAAATACCAAAGTTGACATTCTGCTCATACAAATGTTCATACTTTTGATGTTTTCTATGACTTACTGGACTAAAACTAATATAAAACTGAGACTATAGAGTACGGTAATTGTTTTTTTTTCATTCATTTGAGGAATGCATTCTCGTTTCTAAAGAATTCAATCATATTTAATACTAGGAACTTTATCATATATTTATGATAATAATCGATTACCATAATTTATGAGATTCAAGCTGACGACTTTTATTCCATCAAAATCATTGCATATACTGTATAGGTTTCCTCAATAATTATACATGTGCCTATTGCTTTTTAAACAAAATTGAATAGTTGATAGTTTTCGATATATTAATAATGATAATTTGGGCTTATAATAGTCAAATTATGCATAAGTCGTAATAAATTGACCTCATGAATGATTTTATACAAACTAAGTTAATTTTCTCAACTTATAATTATTTTGTGACTGTTGTATAGAGTCAGCTCTATAGAGTTTGCAAGAGTCAGCAGATGCAACATAAAAGTTATAATGACGGTGGAAAGGATTAAAAGTTATTGAGAGAAATACTACAGTTGGATTTCTGCTGCGTAGCATACAAAAATCGTGTGTTTGCAATCAATAAAAACTTGGACTTGTTCAAAATATTTGATTGAAATTTTCAGTTCAATTTTTGAACAAACACCCATTTAGAATACTTTTCGTGGTGTCCGGTTAGAGGTAGAGGTTAGAGTTAGAATAGCCTACACAGCAGAATAATTATGAACACAACAAAATCAATAATTTTCCTAGAACTCTCAAACACAAAGAACACTAAAAACACAGAACAAACAAACAACACAGCTTCAACATTTACAGAAAACCGACAGTGACAGATACCCTAATACACAGCACCTCCAATCATCCAACACTACACAAACACTCAGCATTCAGGTCAATGCTACACAGACTGAACAACACACCACTATCCACCGAAAATTACAACACTGAACTAAACACAATAAAATACCTAGCACAAGAAAACTGCTACAAACACGACCTAATTGACAAACTCAATTATAAAATAACAACCAAAAACAAAACACCAATACCACCGACGTTCGGCCAGGTGTAAGTACAATTATTGTTTATTTACAATTAAAAATTGACTGCAAGTCGTTGAATTTACAATAAAAAATTGAAAGAATAAAACACTGTTAAATGTCGATTCCACTCCTTTCAGAAGTGGAATTGACAACATTTAACAGTGTTTTATTCTTTTATTATGGAGTTCCACAACATCAACCAAAATTCTACAAATAAATAAAAAGTTATTATTAACAACGCAGGTCGTTATGGAACACGAAATCCAAGAGCAATATACATTTAACGATTTTACGGTAATCACGTTCATAGTAAAATTATTCCAATAATGATTTTATATATCAAAATTATACTGTTCATTTACACCATTATTTACTTACTTTATTACTGAAGGCTCATCATATGCTGCGCACCTGCATTCAGCTAGACTGTACGGTTTTCCAATATTCCTGATCCAATAAGTTCAAAATATTATTAAACCATATTTTCACTCAATCAATATCTGAGATTGATATTCCAATATTGTTTTAGGACAGAATTACCCTGCCATTTGATAAAATGACATTCAATTGGTGAAGAAAGTAAGAGAGGTGTGTGAATGTGTTTGTGTGTGCTTGTCCTGGGTCTACATTGGTATGAACTTTCTCTCTTGGCGCCGGCTAAATCGGTTCTAACATGACGGATTAACACTTGTACCGTACTACTATTCCTTGTTTCAATGATAATTATGATTAGATCATAATTGGGTAGCATGTTATGTCTGAATATTACTGTTATGAATTGTTATCAGTCACAGCAAAATCGCATGCGTTAGCAATCGCAGTAGCTACATTATGATGATTATTGTAAAGGTTACTAGTATTGAACAACGATATTTTCTATAAATTATTAATAAACTGCATACCACTACTATCAAATATTATTCTGAAGAGTTTAATAGCTTGAAACACCACAAAATTCGTCAAATATGTTTAGGCGATTGGGAAATTGTTGCTGGGGCTTGCACAAAATGAAATAGTTGTCTATTGCTGTAGTTGTTCTTGCATATTGGTCTCGACAGCGACACTACGTCTATTTTAATTTTGCATATGAGCAAAGGCATACTACAGTAATACAGGAAAATTCTAAATCTTTACATGTTATTATAATGAACTGAGAAATATAGTTGACAAACTTATTTGTGAACTAAAATGAGTAAGTTACGGTATCAATATAGCAAGTGAAATCAAGTCCTATAATTCATTCACAATACATATTGTATCATTTACAAGGCCCTTCTTATTTATTATTACCAGGAAAATAATAATATAAGAGTAAAGTATACAGTCCAGACAGGTAACTTAGTTTGACTGTATAAATTTTATATAAGATGAAGAACCATTTACATTCTATTGAGACTTTTGAATTAAAGCATTTCATTTTCCAGTGGATTTAAAGTAATTATGTCTCCTTAAACATTTAGTTAGTAATTTCTCTCTTCTGAAATGATTAGGCAATTTAAATAACAGCATCAAAAGTGACAAACCCGGATAATATGAGTAATTATTTATGTATATTACCGAATCACCCAGATAAAAATGTATCTTGAAGAATATTGCTCAATTTTTCTACAAAAATAGTCGATACCATAGACTGTATATATAGTAAATGAATAGATAGTATATATAATACAATCTGAACATTATTCACTACCGCTGGTACATGAATGATTGAATAACTCATTTTATTGGTAATTATAATTACCGTACAAGTAATTTTATTGACCATAATCACTGCATTTAATCCTGAATTCTCGTATATTCTTGTTTATTACAGATCGAATCGTAGAATCCATTAAGAAACAAACAACAATGGAGCTCCAAACACCTGACCACTTTTCCAACCATAAGGATACAGTTGAAGATCAGAAGAAGACACGAGGACCAAGAACAAATCTATATTTAGCAGCAATCAGTGGTAAGTAATAAAGACTGCTTTAAAATTGCATTTCCTGATAGCATTCTATGAAAGCAGCGTTAAAAACTCATTCGGATTGCTCTTAAAAATAAGAAGATAATAATCGCCTGTCAGACCATGCACTCCATAATATATTTGTAAGTGTATCCTGTGGAAGTAGAATTTTGAAATAATAATAATAATAATAATGGAAAATACAGAATGCCTATAGACCTCTAATAAGAAGAAAATTTTCAAATCGAAATCAAATTTCCAGTTCGTCTTCTTGAACTGCCATAATAATTGAGTGATTGCAGAATGATCATGATGATCAAGGAAGAATCAACGATTTTTTCAGATCAGATTCCTTTATTCAATTGAGTTTTTTTGTCTTGATTGAGTAAAATGATAGTACTAGCATCCAAAATTTCCATTATCTATCCTTATATCAGTTCTTGGACCTAAGGATATAATATGAATTTTGTCTATAAATTGGTGAGAGGGATGAGTTGAGTTGAAGTAGTATGACAGACTTTTCCTGGAACACCAGTAGGCCTATAAAATAACATTTTGTTTGAAAAAAATATGCATACAGAATGTTTCGCATAATGTTACCAATACTTTTCAAGGCTTATTGTAGGCACTCATCAAAACAATGAAAAAATACATGTATCGGAAAATGCTTTGTTACTGAGTTGCAGATGGCGGAAGTTAGCAACTAGCCCTATTAGTTTTCTCATTCAGATATTTGTACCGTCATTTTACTTTTGTCTGGTTATATGTGAAATGAACTGAAAAATCGAAAAAAACAAGCTAGAAGTCTGTAAATACAGTAATTTTTGAAATATTCAACAAATTATGCGAATATAGCCCAAAAACCGTTTGAAGTGTATTAACATGGTTAATTGTACAATAAAAGCAATTTTTTTCGTACAAAATTAATTCTGAACAAAAGGTGTCTACGAAACACACCTAAACTTCATAAAACTAGGATTTTAATGTATCACATCCCATAAAAACAGCAAGCTGCGCAAAATTAATAAGTATTGATTCAATAAAAGCCGATTTTATGGAGTTTAGGTGCTTTTTTGGCAATTGGGTTATTTGACTTTTGTTCAGAAAATTAAACTCTCTAAGCGTTTTGTCAAAAAACTTTATGTTTTTGTACAATTAATCAAGTTAATTCAACCCCAACATGGAAAAACGTGTAATAGATATCTATATAGACTATCTATCTATTTTCACAGAGCATGGTTTAAAAGAAGATGAATTGTCACAACTTAATATTCCAAACTATTCATTGAAAACGTTGTATTGCAGGACATCTCATCGAAGTGGGGGAGTAGCTATCTTCACTAAAAATGCTAAGAATATGCAAACATTTAATCTAGAATATGTAGAGAAATTTGCTGTGGAAATGGATTTAGAAGTTACTGGTTTGAGAGTAAAAATCGACAATAATTTCGAAGTAGCGGTGTTAGGTATTTACAGGTCACCAAATGGGGAATGGAACAATTTTTGTGAACTATTCAATAGGCTTTTAGAGATTACTACTACTCGTTTTACAAACGTTATTGTAGCGGGAGATTTCAATACAGACTTTGCAACACAGAATAAAATGACAGAAGATTTAAAGGATATTATATGCATGAATAACTTGGAAATAAAAGTTCATGAATATACCAGAGTCACAAGAACATCACAAACAATAATTGATAACATCCTTACTAATATAGATTACTCTAAAACAAGATTAGGCGGCTCGGAACTATCTGATCATGACTATCAAATCTTAGAGGTGGGGTTGCAAGGTCATAAATCAATTAAAAAGAGTAGATTAATGAAAGAAATTCAACAATGTGAACAGGGGAATATAGATTGTTTGAAGCAGAATCTGCTACAAGAAAACTGGAGTAGGGTTTACAATAGCAATAGTTTAAATGACAAATATGATAGTTTCATTAATATTTTAAGGTTTCATATTACTATGAGTTGTCCAGTTAAAAAAGTCCCTGTAAAGAACAAATTAGACAAGATTGAAGAGTGGATAACTGATGATATCCTTGCAGAAAGAAATAGGGTTAAAGATGCATATGATGAATTCAAACTATCTAGAAATATGTTAAGTGAAGATAATTACAAAGCTCTAAAGAAAAATTATACAAGACAAGTGAAAAGAGCGAAATGTAAGAAAACAGCTGAAATTTTGAATAATAGTGTGTACTTTAACACAGCAGTGTGGGATGTAATAAACAAAAATAGGCAAGTAGCTCATGTAGATGCTTATACTAGTGTCCCCAGAATAATTAACGAAAATAACAAATATATTGATGATAGTGTAGACATTTGTAATTTCTTTAACAGATATTATCAACTGGTTGCTAAGGATCTTCAAAAATCTCTTAATACAGGTATTAGTGATGCAAACATGAGGAATACTGAGGGGATTCAGAACGAATTAAAATTCCACCCAGTATGCCAAGACGAGTTGTCAAATATCATTGATAGTTTAAATAATAAAAAAACTGTAGGAATGGATGGGGTATCCAGTAAAATTCTGAAAGAATGTAAAGATCAATTGTTAGACCCTTTGATTCATCTGATCAATCATTCATTAGAACAAGGTGTTTTTCCAGATAACTTAAAAGAGGGGAAGATCTTGCCAATCTTCAAAAGTGGTGATAGAGAAAAGGTAGAAAACTATAGGCCCATTAGTATTTTAAATGTAATAAGTAAAATTTTTGAAAGAGTAGTTCTAAATAGGTTACTTCTGCACCTTCAAGAAGCTAACTTTATCTGTGATGAACAGCATGGCTTCCAGAAAGGGAGATCAACAAAAACAGCCATAGTTTCTCTAGTTGAAAAACTAATAGATTCAGGTGATAAAGCTACTGCAATCTTCTTAGATCTGTCAAAGGCATTTGATTGTGTTAATCATAGAACTTTATTGGAAATACTGCAAAATGTAGGTGTAAATGGGGTTGAACTGAAATGGTTTGAATCATATCTTATTGGGAGAAAACAATGTGTAGAACTAACTACAGTAGTTGGTAATAGTATAGTAAAGAATAAATCTAATAAATTAGAGGTGCAAGCTGGAGTGCCTCAGGTGTCAATACTAGGTCCATTGCTTTTTTTGTTATATGTCAACCGTTTACCTAAAGAATTAATTAGTGGTAGAGCCCTCTTATTTGCTGATGATACATCACTCATTTTCAGCAATTCCATTCTAGATCATTTAGAAATAAGTGCCCATATAGGTGTGCAGTCCATTGTCCAATTTTTAAATCAGTTGAAATTAACTATAAATAGTAAAAAATGCCAATACCTTCAATTCAAAAACAAACATAATTTAAATGAAGATAGGGCTATAAACGTGTTTGTAAACGATAATCAATTAGACCAGGAAGAAAAAATTGCATTTCTACGAGTTACGTTGGATAGACGATTGACCTGGACTCCATACATTGAGAAAATATGTAGTAAAATTTCATCTGGGGTATTTGTCCTGCGACAGCTCGCTAGATTGAATGACAAAAAGTTACTTTTTACAGCTTACCATGGGCTCTTACTGTCACATATTAGGTATGCTATCTTAGTATGGGGTAATTCATCAAAACAAAATCTTGATAGAGTGTTTAAGATCCAAAAGAAAGCGGTTAGGTGTATAGAAAGAGTAAATAGATTAGATTCATGTAGGCCGTTGTTCAAGAGACTTGGTCTCCTAACTGTACCCTGCTTATATGTGTATGAAGCTACTTTATATGTAAAAACGAATGATAATAACCAAAATCTTGATGTACATGATTATAATACAAGAAGCCGAGGAGATTATCACTTGGTGAGTCACAATAGTAGCTTATTCAAACAAAAACCTAGTTATATTGGTAGTAAATTCTACAACAAGCTACCGCAGTTTTTGAAGAGTCTTGAAAATATAGAAATATTTAAAAAACAATTGAAGAAATATTTAGTTGATAAAGCTTTTTATAGTGTACAAGAGTTCCTTTCACATCAAAATTAAGCCTCACCTCAACTAATTGAAGTAATTATGGTATCTAGTGTATAATATTGTTGATCTGACTTGTCTTATACTCCTTAACTGGAGTCTCCAAGACGTAATCTACAAAAAAAAAAAAAATCTATCTACGGTACCTATCTATCTATCATGTGAACTTAGTCAGTCTGCAGCCAATGCCGAGGAAGGACTTTATATGGTAGTTCGAAAAGCGTCCACCGCGGCTCAAAATGTCAGTTCTACATAGCACATTTATTTATACATAAAAATAGGCGAAATTTCATAAAATTTATATAAAATTTCACATAGATATAGATATTCACAAAATAATTTCAATATTAACTTTATAGGTGAATTCAACGACTTGCAGTCAACTTTTATTAAGAATAAGTAATATTTTACTCACTCTCTTGGCCGAACGTTTTCGAATCGTAGAAGGACGCATTTGAAAATGAATCTCAACGATTTTAAAACGTTCGGCCAAGAGAGTGAGTAAAATATTACTTATTATGATGTTGAAGATCCATCTCGTTTCCACTAATATGTAATATAAACTTAAAAAACACTTTTAAATAGAAATGAACTCACGTTATGGCGTGACGGCCGTTTCGCTCTGTTGTCTAGAGCGTTATCAGACGACCCACAGTACACTGATTTAAGTCATGAGTTTGAGGGTTATGTATGTTGGAATGGTGAAGGGGTTGGGGGATGAGTAGGCAGGAGGTTTGAAATTGGGATTATTTTGTCAAATAGAGTATGTGAGAAGAAGTTAAGTTGATCATTTAAAATGTTGTCAGGTTGCTGCTTTGCATGTTTGTCAATCTCATATTGTTTTCAAACATTGCGTTTCTGGCTTTTGTGAGTGAAGTGTAGTGTGTCTAAATTAGTGTCAATGTCTGTATAACTGTGGCCTGTTGAAATGATGTGTTCAGCAAAAGTGGAATGTGTGTTTGGGTAGATGGCTCTTGTGTGTTCTTTGAATCTAGTGGTGAATGTCCTGCCAGTTTGTCCTATATAGAACTTGTTGCAGTCATCGCATTTCAATTTGTAAATTCCAGATTTTTTATTTATTCTTAATAAGAATTGACTGCAAGTCGTTGAATTCACCTAAAAAGTCAATATTAACAACGCAGTTCGTCATGGAACAAGAATCCAGAAATAATTTCAACCTTCAATGTTTGATATTTTATTTTTTACTTTTTGTAGCTAACCTTGCACTGTCAGCCTGTGGGTGCTGCTTTGCTTGGACATCTCCAGTCATTCCAAAGTTGAAACAGCCGGGCTCATTCATCCACCTGGATGAATTTCTGGGCTCATGGGTGGGATCACTGCTGATGCTGGGCAGCGCAGTCGGCCCATTCATAGCCGGAGTAATGATCGACGCTGTCGGCCGCAAGTGGACACTGCTGGTCGACTCTGTCGTGCTACTTGTCGCTTGGGCGATTCTCGCCTCTGCTCAGACCGTGTGGATGCTGTTTGTAGGCAGATTCATGTGTGGCATTGCTGTTGGCATCATCTTTATGGGTGTGCCACTGTATATTGCTGAAATAGCTGAGGTAAATATTAGCACAAGAATTTACAATTTCTAGAAAACAAAATCATATTCAGCAAAGACCTCCTGTTACATATCTACTAATATTAAACAATGTATATCCTGTCAATTCATTCTTGACGGTTGTATGAACGCATCTTGATCATCTCGCTAATGACTACAGCAGCCGGCAGCTAGCTGTGCACTCCTGCAGAGGTCCACAATACTGTCAATATGTATTATTTTTGTTCAGTTGCAGAGTAATAGGAGTATAAAACTCTGTTCTGTAGTTCTTGAAAATAAATAAATAATATAAATACATGATAAAACACTACCAGTACTAAAAACATTCGTCCATTTTGACCACACTCAATCCTGAGTCTGATGTTCACAGAAAGGCATAGATATCGCCCCGCAAACCTTACTTCATCATCACTCCGTTTCAAGGTTATGAGTGCATAGCTAGGTAAAAGCTGGAAACGGTACTAGTCTATGATTTGAGATGTTCTTTTCTAACATAATATAAATTTTGTGCATAAGTGTTAGTCAGAGGATGCTACTCTTTGACTAATAGTTGAAGGATGTTCTCATTTATGAAAAATGACTACTAGTTCTTGAAACAGCTGCTTTTAACACTCTGTGTATGCAATCTAACAAACAATATGTGTTTTTTGTGCACTGCCAAAAATGGCATGACAGACTCTAACAATGTTATAGATCTAAAACATGTTCAATTTATAAAGTTGTTGTTGTTAAAATAAAAAAAAATATTGATATAAATGAATCAATGAATGAATTTCATTTCGACAAAAAAATAGTAACAGAATAAATAATTTTCCATACTGTTGAAATAAACCTAAATACTGAACAACTTACTGTAATAACCGCTAATAATAATTTATAATTAGAGAGGAAATAAAATTTTGTCATAAAGTTAAACAAAATAAAGGCCTATTAAACATGTATAGGCCTATAAAGACAATTTGTTAAACATTTTGATTTTGAAAACTTCATTCCTCACTTCTTATCTACATATAACTTACTGTTGATAGAGCTGATAAAAATCCGGATTTTTTTAAAATATTTTTATTTTGTCAATAACGAAGAGCACTAAATAAGGAACTATTGGTCTGTACAAAAAATTAGTGTCAAAATTCATGAAATCATAGCTTATTATCTACGAAAAAATTCCCCATTAAATTTTTTTAACACTCATTTTGGATAATTTTGTTAAACTCTGAGTTTTAGCATCACATAAAATAGTCATGCTTTACTTACAGGATAAAGAGTGGGTTATGTATATTAAATTATCATTAATTCAAAGAAGTTTTGTTTTACAATTTGAAATTATTTTATATTTTTTTATGTTAAAAAATTTCAGGGTTAGAGCCATTAAAATGCGAAAAATTGTAATTTTTAAAGTACCTCTGGCCTTCTCACTCCTTTAATAAATTGATGATTGAGAACATTTTATGTTGTTGAAAATGCAGATTTTGATGAAGCCTACCGCACCATGCGCTCTAAATTATTGGCTAGAGTGAATATTATAGTAAAGTGAATAGATCATGTTCAAATATTAATGGAAATAGAATTAAGTAAGTAAGTAAATTTATTTCCATTAAAGTTCTTCAAATCCAAAATAATAAAATTAGGCTATTATTCAAGAAATTTGGTTCTCAGATATTCCTGATCTTAGCTATGATCGATAATCTTTCTAATAATAGTTTCAGTTTTTAACTGCATGTATAATGATAGTTTTTGTCTAATTTCAGGATAAACTAAGAGGAGCTCTGGGCTCTGTCATCGAACTTTTCCTCTCAGCTGGATTCATGATTGAGTATTGTGCTGGTCCATTTCTCTCCTACAACAATTTGATTCTTGTGTCAGTAATCCTGCCAATTCTGTTCATCATCACTTTCATATGGATGCCTGAATCTCCTCACTATCTTCTGGCATCTGGCAGGCGAACTGATGCAGCCAAATCTCTAAGGTGGCTCAGGGGGAACATTTCACATGATGCTGTTGAGAAGGAAATCAGTCAGATTGAGGTTTGTGTTCAACTTATTTTAAATTTTAAATAATCCCTCCACTTAAAGTGAACATGTGCCGTATAGTATTCCATAAAAATTCAACTTATCCCACATTTCAACTAATTTTTCATTGCTGATGATGCCCAAATGAGTCCGAGACTTGTGCGTGGGTAATGAGGTGACTGAACACATAAATGCACGACGGTGGAGCGGGATTCGAACCCACGACCACTTAAACGACAGCAAGCTGAAGTTGCGACGCCCCTACCAACTGTCCTAAGCGGCCCACGGCTGTTTACCATATGTTTTGTTTAGGCGACTACTTGTTTCAGAACAAGTTAAATACATAAACATTTTATTGTAAATTTAACGACATGAAGTCAATTTTTAACTGCGGATAAATAATAACTGTACTCACATTTGGCCGAACGTTTTCCAGTTATGGAAACTCATCTTCAAGGCCTTGAAGATGTAAATTTACAATAAAAAGTTAATATTAACAACGCAGATCATTATGGGCCAAGAAATCTAAGAATTAAATAGTTTAATAATATTGAATACTTCAAATTTTGGCCTACTCAAAAGACAATGTAAAAAATATATTATAGTAATTTATTCCTAAATTTTAGTATGTTGCTAAGGTTTATGAACCTGATCCAAGATGAAATTTAATTCAATTTAATTAACACTTGATTCAGAAATGTTCTGGAACTTCTCCATATTAAGGTGAATGAATAAAACAAATGTTGTCTATTCCACATTAATGTTTTATTCATTCACCTTAATGATTCAATTTATTAATAACAGGTTTAAAAAAATCTCATGCAACATATCAATCGTTCCCATACTGTAAAATACAAACATCTAATTACTGAGAAATACCATACCTACTACATTCATATTTTTTTACGAAAATGATTATTGAATAGCTGGAAGTAAACTTGACAAAATATATGATCATACTTTCAAATATTGAACCAAGGATTTTTATACGAATTTCTTAAACAACAGGAATATGGATGAAATCACCGTTTATCCATTTTCTTCATTTTTGATTAGAGAATAATATTATTACATCCTTATTATTTCTTTTAAATATTATGTAGGTTCAAGAATTTCGATTTGAGGAATTTCTCCTCATCTATTAGACAAAAATCCGGATTATGTTTTCACAAATTTAAATTTAATTTATTGCATATTATCAACATTCATTCAACTTAGCCTACATTTATACAAAAATTGTATCATTTTTAAAGTGATTTCTAAAACTTCTTTGGCTACTGGATCGATCAATCACTTCAAGCAAGTCAAGTTTTTTGATTAGAAGTTTTTGTCCTATTTGATTATAGAATTATAAATATATAGTTTGATGCATGGATTACCGTCTAGCTTGAAGTTGATTGATCGATCCAATAGCCTAAGAAGTTTTAGAAATATCTTTCAAAACGATTTTTGTATTAATGTAGGATAAGTTGAATGGATGTTGATGATAAGCAATAAATTAAATGCAAATTTTTCTTTCAAAACTATACAATTTTCCTCATCAAATAAGACAAATAGTGTCTACGCTATGGTATCGTCCAATGCTTATGCAGTGGCGCACCCAGAAATGACCTAGGGGGGAGGGGGTCGCTGTAAGTCATGGGAGCTGTTTCCTAACAAAGTTCAAATTAATAGTAAAAATAATAAGAAGCGTATGACTTTTATTGGTGGGCAGACCCTAATGGGTAGCAATAGTATGAGTACTTGTAGTTACTTCAAAGTGCTACAAGGGAAGCTGCAGGGGGGTGCTATGGGTGCTATGGTCAGGCAGTCCAATATAAAATATTAAATTTTTATGTGAATTTAACGACTTGCGGTCAAATATTCATTAAGAATAAATAAGATTTACTTACTCTGTAGGCCTACAGAGTAAGTAAATCTTATTTATTCTTAATGAATATTTGACTGCAAATCGTGAAATTCACATAAAAAGTTAATATTAACAACGCAGTTCGTCATGGAACAAGAAATACAGGAATAAAATATTCCCCTTGCGTTCTACTCCATCAAAAATTCTTAAAAAATTATCCCTTCAAAACGAAGCTATTCGTGTTCTTTGGCAAGGTTCAAGTGATAACAGAACTGATTAATAAAATAACAAAAAAACCAGCTTGATTAATAAATTTTGAATTGTATGAATTATGAATTTCATGCATGCTTGAAAAAAATTTACTTGCATTTCTGCATTGTTAATATTGCCGTGAAATCTTTGTTAGAGTTTTCACAAAAGTAAATCCAATTTTCCGGATATTTTGTTCAAGAGAACGTTGATAACCTGCTCCAGGTCAGCTATTTTTTTTCTATGGATATTAAACTTGCTATTCCATTCAGTCTGTTTTATTCGATAGTGTGATTGAAATTTGCCTTGCAATTAATAAGGATAGCAAGCCTCCATTTGAACAATACTGAATTCGTGAATCAGATTGGAGAATATATAATTAATTTTTAATTAAAGTTGAGAATCACTCAACCTTCTATTTCCTTTAAAACTTCGAGTTTTTCAATTAAGTATTTTTTTAAATCTTTGTATTGAAATTGGCTTCAGAAGGGGTGCTTGAGCACCTTAAGCACCCCCCTTGGTTGCGCAACTGTGCTTATGTAACACTTGCATAATCACTTTTTTCGGAGGCCTGAGACCTTTGCGTGGGTAATGAATTGGATGATGGTGATTGATGAGTTGGTCCTACAGTTTTAGGTGGGTTTCAAACCACCGGGAAGTGATTTTACAGCAGAAACAGAGTCTTTTTTGCTGGCCAATTACAAAGATGTCCAAAGATCACCCTTACAAAGATGGCCCAGGAGTTTATAGCTTATCTCTGATTGAACAGATACCTGCTACGGCTCTCGGCTATGAAGTTTAAAATTGAAATTTCAATAAATTGTGAAATATTACTGTTTTGCAGGCATTTCTTGAAGAATCAAGTGAAAAGAAAGTATCACTGCGTGACTTGATAACAAACAGAGGCAACTTGAAAGCACTCTACGTCAGTGTCGGACTTCTATCTTTACAACAACTGAGTGGAATCAACGTTATCCAATTCTACGTTCAGCCAATTTTCGTCAAGACTGGATCATCACTGGAACCAAAATACTCAGCCATGATTGTGGGTGGAGTGCAACTCATCTCTGCCTGCTTCACTGCTCCGTTGACAAGGAAACTTGGGTTCAAGATACCTCTGCTCATTTCAGCTGCTGGAACTTGTGTAGCTCAGGTAAATACCAAGGTTAATAGTAGAGATATTTCCAGATTGAGAGAGTCATTCAAAGTAACTGGCTCTTTAAAATGAACTACGAACTAGTAGCTCAAATTCAGAAAGTAGTTCGTTCATTTTTGAGCTGCGTTTGTGTTTTTACGGAGTACAGTCAACACACCATCTAGTGAGCGCTCTTTGAATTAGCAGAGCAGTGCAGCGGCCTGCTATATGCACTGCTAGACAAGAACACTCACCTCCTCACTCCACGAGCATTTTCAACTGTGAAGTGAACTAACTGCAACAACAGCTGATTCACTCACTCACCTCTCTCAGCTCCATGAGCTTTTTGAACTGTGACCTGAACGAACTACAGCAGGCTCAGAAAGCTCATTGACTAAGCTCTGTGCTCTGGAATATTATACTGATGACTCAGATTCTGAGAATTATTTATATTGAGGCGCCAGACATATGACAAGGCTGTTTATTGTTGTGTGTGTATGAGTGCTCAGTGAGCGAGTGAGCGCTGAGCAAACTATAGTAGTAAATGAGCACGAGCATTGCTGATGACTCATTTTTGAACTAGTTCAAATAACGACTCACTTATAAGAGTGAGGGTGATTGAACGACTCATTGAAAAGAGTCATTATTGCCAAGCCTAGAAACAAGGCTGCTCCATAATTTGCTCAAATTAGCAAAATAGAAGTCATGACTGTTCAAAAATACCCTTAACTTGCAAATTTCAGCTCTATTCTTACACTTTTTTAGTTCAAAAATAAAGTTTTTTGCTTATTACAGATTTGGATCAGCTGTCAATGATATGGGTTACTCAATGCAACTGAACTGAAATACGTCATAACCCCACAATTTTTCTAGTTTACAAAAAATGGAACAACCTTGTTTTTAATAACTTTGGGTAAATACAGAATTCCATCAATAAAAATACGTAGTGGATTGAGTTTTCGATAGCTCAAGATTTTGTGCAATCATTTAGTCCAATAGTCTAAAGGTTCTGTAGAAAATGGAACAGAATGATTGTTTTTAGTTGGAAAATTAATTATAGTGAATATAACTATCCTAATATAAATAGTTGATAGTTGTCTTAGATGTACTATGTTTCTGATATAGCCTAGTAGGTCCTATGCTGTACAGTAGAAACAATTAGTCTGGGCGCGCTGCCGTTTGGTAGTCAGCCATGGCGAGGGGAGTGTTTATCGCTCATTTCTAAAAACATGTTGCCCGTGCGACGCTGCAGATGTCTTCAAGGTCAACTAGTCAACTTTTACAGGACGGCTAGTGGTGAAACCAGAGCCACGCGCCCAGACTAATTGTTTCTACTGTAACTGGAAGGCAAAAATCAATATTGGTATAATCAACAGTAGAAGTATCTCAAAGAATGTGCTCAGAATAATGAAAATGTAATTAGGCCTGCACTAGAAATAAAAATATTCAATTTGGCTTGAGGCGATTTCTCTCATGAACGTTTCTTTGAACGCAACAATGCAACATTAGCATGACTTTTCTTTGGCCGTTTAAAAAATCAAAATCCAAATTTTTTTTAACGAAGTATTTTGCTCTGATGTGGTTTCCAAGTTCAATTAAAATCATTAGCCTATAATATCCTACTTTGCGTCTCTAGCATGATATGTGTTACTGTTTCCTCTCAAACATAACAGGATTTATTTTTTATGTACAGAATTTTCATTAAATCCGTTTCCAACATTTTTCTGCTCAAGCACGTTATGTATTTACACAGCTATGTGTGCAATAAATCAATCAATTTCTTTTATTCAGAACATACATAAAATGTGCATGAATGCGTCAGTACAGTAAATTAATGTAAGCATTTTTAGAACTCGAAATTTGGCATCATCAATAGTTAATATACTATTATTATTCTTAATTCCAACTAATTCAACAACGGTGCTTTGTAGAATTGCTCAAAATTATAACAAGTCAAGCATGTTGAATACCTTTTCAATTAATTTTCAATTTAACACCATCAGTTTCATTTTCTATGCTACTTGGTAGGTACCTCAAAATTTCAATACCCATATAAGTATTACTTTGTTTATATTTTTATTTGTTGTGCTTTTTATTATAAAATTATTTTTGTTCCTGGTGTTATAATCATGAATATTTAATTCTCGAGGAAATAAAAATAAAAATTCATAGTGATGGATTTTGAATGAACAGTTTCTTAATATCAATTTCTATTGACTTCAAATTTCTTCTCACGTATATTCCTAGCCAGGTCTTACTGTCTGCTACTTAACATTTAATCATTATTCCATTGGTGTTTTTACTTCAATTTTCAGTTTCCTTCAACTTGTGCGATGAAGATTAGTGTTTGAAGAATTTTTTGAATAATATTAACAATTGTAAAGATAAGTGACCAATAGATTTGTAAAAAAAGGTGACCGATTAGATTGGCCAGCAAAAAAGACACTGTTCTCTGCTGAAAATCACTTCCTGGTGGTTTGGAACCCACCTAAAACTGTAGATCCAACTCATAAATCACCATCATCCAACTCATTACCCACGCACAGGTCTCAGACCTATGTGGGCTTCATCCCCCCCCCCCCCCCCCCAAAAAAAAGTACATGACATTGTAAAAATATTTTTGCAATCATATTAACAATTGTAAAAATAAGTACATTATTAACTATGAGAAACATAGAAGTAAACTATTCATAGAAAAATGTTATATGTCATTCAATATTTCAAATATTCTACTATTATGTTCAATATGAGTCATCCATTTCTTACTTGCTAATATTACAGGTTCTGCTTGGAATTTACTTCTACATGGAAGAAGAAAAAATGGATGCAGTTGTCTATTTTGGATGGGTACCTATTTTCAGCTTAGTGCTCTACATTTTCGTATTCTGCTCAGGTACGTTATCATGAAGTAAATACATTAAATTTATTCTAGAGAAAATTCCGAGTTTGACTAATATTTGAGATTTAAATCTCCTATTGGCTACTCTTTTCATTCAAAACAGGAGTAAAATGTGTATGTTGTGCAACATATTTCCGAGAATTTATCGGGAATTATTATTGCGAATTTATCGATATTATCGCCGAGAATTTATTTGTAAATAACATTACAACTTGGTGGAAAAAATGTCAAATGGCTAAAATTTTTATCGTCTTTCCAGTTTTATGAGCTCCATTATTAATTGAGATGACTAATTTCTCAAAATAGATGGAACATTTCAAACATTGCCCACCTTCAAGGATAATGCTGAGTAGTGTATTGTATTCAGTAAGCTAAATAATTTGTGGCTTACTATTTGAGAAAATTTAAATTTTATGGCAAACTCATTACATTTTTCTATGTTCAATGTCTTCTAGGGATGGAATTAAAAATATCAACTTTCTCCAGTAACAGAGTGAAGCTTACAGATTATTTTCACCTGATAATGATCGATCAGTTAACATGTTAAATTTCACGAACAATTGTCATCAAGTAAGACTGTAAAATTTCACCAACCTTACCAAAAGTAATATTATTATTATTATTATGAAAGACCAACTAGGAGGAAGAAAATTAATCCATAAAGTAAATTACTTCCTCACAGTGTCAGCTCTCATACATCTTTTTTTCGGAGGATGAAGGCCACATAGGTCTGAGACCTGTGCGTGGGTAATTAATTGGATGATGATGATTGATGAGTTGAAGCTAGAATTTTAGGTGGGTTCCGAACCACCGGCAAGTGATTTTACAGCAGAGAACAGTCTTTTTGCTGGCCAATCCAATCGGTCCCCCCATCTAAGTTACAAATTAGTTCTAACTGTAAATATTCATAAAAATGTTATGAAATTTTGCAAGGAAAAGTTAATTTGTTCTAATCCTCAAGAATTAAAAATCTCTTGTTCATATTCAGATAGTGAAGCATAAAAAGTAGGTATTTGAAATATAGTATTATTAATTTCGATTTTCCTTTTAATGCTATAGTAATAGAATAGAATAGAATGACTTATTTATTTGTTGACGTGGCGAAGTTTGGACAGTAATGTCCACTCTACCACTTAACCACGTCGAGAACACAATAATACAAAAATAACAAAATATTTAGATAAGTTTCAAACAAAAGCGAATCCAATCAACCATATGAATTTAAGCACTTCACTAAACCTGTAAGAGGAAGACAAAAAATAAAATGCAGAGAAAAGATGACATGAAGAAATGGACGAATCTGTTCAGTAGAAAGATATTAGAGTTAAGAAGATAAATTGGTTAAAATGATCTGAACAGGGAACTTTGACAAAAATGTTTAATATAATTGAAAGAAAAGAGGAAAGAGATCAATAGATGAAAATGAAAGAGAAAAAAAGAGGATATCATCAGAGAGTGAATATTAATGGGAATTCATTAATGGGAAAACAAAGAACCTCTCTAATGCAATATTTAGAAATATAATAGGAATTAATGAAGAAGCAACATCTTTTAAATTACTTGGAGGGGAATATTTGCTGGAAAACAATAAATCGAATACTTATTTTTTTTTTTTAGAATGGCAATCGGTCATTCAGGGACTCATGTTTGCAAGCAGAATGTCTACTAAGAATTTTGTTTTGCAAAATGTAGTATTGTTATAACTCATAGAATGACTGTATGATGAATATACAATAAATTTATATAAGCAAGGAAATTTAAAATAGAATGAATAGTTACTCAAGACGCATCTATAGACGATCTATGGTATTTAATTCCAATAGTTGAATTGAGAAATTTTATTATTTGCAGGATTGGGTCCGCTGCCTTGGGCTGTCATGGGAGAGATGTTTGCACCCAACATGAAAGCGTTAGCTTCAGCTGTGATCACTTCTTTCACTTTCCTTCTGTCTTTCTTTGTCACCAAATTTTTCGCTAACATCTGTATTCGCCTTGGCACTCATTTTGCATTTGGAATTTTTGGTGCTTCTTGTGGGGTCGCCTTCGTATTTGTCTACTACTGCGTGCCCAACACTAAGGGCATGTCACTCCAAGACATTCAAGACAAACTCAACAAGGTTAAAACACCACCAGAGCCAACGAAATATGTGACAAAATTATAATGAAGAGAAATTATGTGATGTGAGAAAAACAGATCGCTTTATAAGGCTCTTATTGGTGCATTCCCTTCCATAGAAAAGTACAAATTCAATCACTTACAAAACATATTATTTTTTGCAATCTAGACGCATTCCAAAACCTATGCTTCACTTTCATTGTATGAAACTGGATGATCATCATTTTTTGTGTCATGTGTTCGACGTATATGTGTGATACCGGTACCTCTAGCCTTTTAGTAACACAAATCTATCTCCATTTTTATTACTATATGTAAAAAACATTTTCCCATTGAAAGTATTTTTCTATCCTTCGAAAGAGACAATAATACTCCATCGCTTCCAAAATGGACTGTGATTTTACATGATAATAAATAATGTGACTTTTATTGGAACATTCGTATTTGTGTAATATTTTATTTTGTAACAGAACTATGTCTTTGTAGTTGTTTAAGTGTAAAACCTATATAATTGTTATAATAGATTATGACAGGCGAAAATGCCAGTTGAAAATATTATCCTATATCATTCAGTCAAAAAGTGGAGATGACTTCCAGAAGATTTATCAAATTATTCAAGAATAACCATGCTCAAGCGCATTATATTGTTAGTAATGTATACTACTTCAGGTTTAAAGACTATTAGTAAAGACTTTTATGGATAATCTATACTTACAATGGATCACATTATAAAATTGTATTTAAATTCTGATAAGATTCATGATAGTGAAACGAGTATGATTAATAAATAGATAGTCAATAGTCAATAGTCAATAGTCAATATACTTTATTACATATTCTTCAAGAACAGTAATAGTTGTCATTCTTACAATTATGGTTGGTAACTTGAAAAGAGTACTATTAAAGCATATGTAGGTACATATTAATATATAAATATGCTAATATTACAATATTATTTTTCAGTTTTGTTGTGTCTTAAAAATAATTATTTTCATTGAAATAATCTATCAATTTCATTGAATAATAAGATCGAAATCATCTATAGAAATCCAAGAAAGTTCGTAATTTCCTAATACCCTCATAAGTACCGAAGGTGACCAAAACTTTGTATATAGCTCACAAATAGAACTCAGTCTATAAAGTATTCCATCCAATTGAAAATATTTGTGATTCCAAATTGTGAATATAATTGTCAATAGGTTAATTTGGGTACTACGTTCAATTTTTTATTGCATCACTCTTCTCTTTTCAACTCTTTGTCTCTGTATTATTGTGATAAATTATCTGCCATATTATTCATTAGTGAACCATGGTCTGCTTTGCTATTGTCTCTCAATCCAAGATAACTTTGTTATTCAAAAAATTATTATAATGTTGAGAGTTAACGATGCAATTGTGAATACAGATTTTTGTAATTATTATAATAAGAAATAAGACATTCAATTAATTAAGGACATTCTTTAATTCTTTCTAGTATTAATTTTAAGATTCTATGAAATTATATCAGAAAACTTTATTCAGTTTTATTATTCCACTTCAATCACCCTAGTATGCTAAGTAGACCTGCAAAATATTTTCCATCTGTTTTATTATAACACCAGCTGGCCCGTCGTTGTACCGCCCTTGAAGTTATGAGGGTGTATTTGCATTGATAAAGCGAAACAAAATCAAATAATACATTGCAGCACAGGCGATGTTTTTTTCAACTTGGGTAAAAATGTTTCTTGATATCAATTTTTCACAAAATAAAAAAAGCTCAAAATTCATGACAAAGTAAAAAAAAGTAAATTCGTATGGCTTTTCGTGGTGGGGAGACCCTTACGGGTAGTTCCACCTCGCCGCTTTTTTAACGACTGCTTTTTTTTTATACATGCAACCGGGACCGACGGCTTAACGTGTCCTCCGAAACACGGGAGTGGCTCGAGAAAAATATCTTGTACTCAACTGGGATCGAACCCAGGACCTTTGGCTTATCAGACCAGCGATAAGCCAACTCGGCTACGCCGACTCCCATGATAAAGTGATTTTTTAAGATGCGGAATTTAATTTTTCTCCATGCCCAAACTGTTCATTCTACAAAATAGAATATCTTCTGCCCCACCCAAGAGAGCGAAAATTTTGAAAATTGGAAAAATGATAAAATTAATTATGTAACACACTTGAGTAATTTTGAATAATAATTTTGCGGGTGTTAACAACACCAAAAAGGAGCATACATTAAGGTATGACTAAACTAATATCAAAACTGACACTCGTCTATTTCAATTCAATATATTGTCTTTACTCACTTATTAGATCACTAAATGAATCAAATGAATATACTGGAGGGACGCATTTCACTTCTGAAAAGAAGCTTTTAAAGCCTTTTCATAAGTGAAATGCATCCCTCCAGTATATCCAGTTAAAGTGAGTGTATATCATATATGCAATTGAAATACAGTGTCAGTTTTGATATTAGATTGTTAATTGAGTATTTTGCGTGGAAAACATCACAGATGACTAGACTCTCATCATAAATATAAGAAAAGGGATAAAACCAATAGAATCAAGTCATTATCTCGGAGTGATGTAATAACAAAAAATGAAAGCTAGCTTAAACGATACAATCTCAATTTAGAACTTCACCCCTGGCCAGGTTAGTAAAACTATCAACAAATTACAATTCTAAAAATTAAAAAGCCCAGATTTTCCAGTATTGATCGTCGGCAAAGTAACAATAAAAAAATGTTATTTTATAAAAGTACTTTGCAATACGACGTCAAAAGTACATCACCAGAAATCCAAAAAGTATTCTTAGTCAAATTAATAATCGGCCCATGTCGGTACGGTTGTCATATCCCCCTTGACATTCCTTGGATGATTAGAAATGGGCTCCCAGTGTCAACGACTTAGCATGGTCAATTCCAGCTCCATACCTTTTTTGTAGATTACATCTTGGAGACTCCAGTTAGGGAGTATAAGACAAGTCAGATCAACAATTATACACTCTTATACACTAGTTACCATACTTACTATCCCACACAGCACAAGAACATCCTCAAGATATCCCTAGAATATCCCACAAGAATATTGAGAATATCCTCAGGACATCCCATTATATCCTAAGTAAATCCCAGGGATATCGCAGGGATAACTGAATGTCCGCCCAAATCCCGCAAAGGATATCCAGGGGATATGCATAGGATGTCCTGGGGATGAAATATCCCACCACGGGATTTTCTAGTGGATATCCTAAGAATATTCCTAGAATATCCCACTTTGAGTTCCCAGGGATATCCCACACAGAATATCCTCAGGACATCCCATCATATCCTAAATAAATCCCAGGGATATCCTAGGGATAACTGAATGTCCGCCCAAATCCCATGAAGGATATCCAGGGGATATGCATAGGATGTCCTGGGGATGAAATATCCTACCACAGGATTTTCTAGTGGATATCCTCAGAATATTCCTAGATTATCCCACTTTGAGTTCCCAGGGATATCCCAGACAGAATATCCTCAGGACATCCCATTATATCCTAAATAAATCCCAGGGATATCCCAGGGATAACTGAATGTCCACCCAAATCCCACGAAGAATATCCAGGGGATATGCATAGGATGTCCTGGGGATGAAATATCCCACCTCAGGATTTTCTAGTGGATATCCTCAGAATATTCCTAGAATATCCCACTTTGAGTTCCCAGGGATATCCCAGACAGAATATCCTCAGTACATCCCATTATATCCTAAATATATCCAGGGGATATGCATAGGATATCCTGGGGATGAAATATCCCACCACAGGATTTTCTTGTGGATATCCTCAGAATATCCCACTTTCAGTTCCCAGGGATATCCCAGACAGAATATCCTCAGTACATCCCATTATATCCTAAATATATCCAGGGGATATGCATAGGATATCCTGGGGATGAAATATTCCACCACAGGATTTTCTTGTGGATATCCTCAGAATATTCCTAGAATATCCCACTTTGAGTTCCCAGGAATATCCCAGACAGAATATCCTCAGGACATTCAATTTTATATACTAAATAAACCTCAGGGATATCATAGGTATAACTGAATGTCCACCCAAATCCCATGGAGGAAATCAACATATCCCTGGGGTTTATCTAGGATATTCTGGTAGATATCTTTAGGATATTACACAATATAACAATGTGTTCCCTAGAACTGCTGGGGATATCCTTGGGAATGCCAATGTGCATTCAAATCCCATCATGTACATACTAGGACATCCCATTGGAGGAGAAGGTCCCACTTTTCCCCTTGAGCTTCCAGGAATATCCTATGGATAATCCAATGTCCAGCCAGATCCCATTGTGGAGATTCTGGGGTTACATATGGAATATCCTGTGGATGAAGCATCCCTGGAAGATATCTCCAGAATTTTCTTAGAATATTTCACACCATTCTTTGGAACCCACAGGAATAAGAAGTAAATGATTATTCAAATCTTACTGTGGAGATACTCAGGATATGTATAGGATATCATGAGAATAATCCAGGACTTACTTTGCAATAAGAAAAGTTTTTATTATCAATCATTTTCTTAGATATGTGAGCTTGACTCAACAATTCTCATTATTTTGAAGGATTTATTGGATCTACAAATTAGTTAGAATAATTAATATATAAACTTATAAAATTAAAAACTTAACTATATTTATAATAAAGTTACGAATTACTAATAAATTTGAAACTTATATTGGAGATTTAATTACATGATAATTGCAAATATCTAATTATCAATAATTCATATCAACTCACGAAGTTGAATCCTTCAAAAGTTATGTATTTCCACACTATATTTGTACTATTTGTAATTCATATTCATTTAGAATCGTGTAATAAAGAATTGAAAATGGTTATAATTATAATTACGGTATTTAAATCATTGCTAGATTTGCTTATTCACAAGCTAGCATTACTTATTCAATTAATTTCGAAAGGGAAAAGATAAATCATACACTCCAAGTACAGTATAATAAATAATGTATTATATTCAATGATTTACATTATCATGTGAATGAATGATTAAAATTCAAAGTATAGTATTCAATGTTGACTCAATTACTTAATCTTCATTCTTTCCTGGAACAGAGACAAAATACAAGTTGTTAAAAATGTTACAGTCAGGTTCAATAGTTTTGCACTCAAATTTTGTACATACTATCTTGTACAAAAATATTATATTTGTGTTATATTATATTATACAAATACCAAACACATATTTTGTACGAAAATTTTGTTCTAAGTTGGTGTGGGGCTGTTCTAAGTCGGGTTGGTGAATCTTCAGCTTTTACAGTGGTAGTTCACTAAAGGAAGTTCTTATAATCAACCATTTTGCGTGAATAATGCTTAAAATGTCTATTTCCTCATTTGCATCTCCCCCAAAAATTAATTTAAAATCAGGGATTGCTATTATATAAATCATATCTCAATTAAAACTTGAATTTCTGAGGATATCTTAAAACTTTTCTCCTGTGCAAATTCACTGTATTAAAGAGCATTCAAAAAGCTTAATGATCATGAACTGATAAAGAACATTGTACGGTACTTGCAATTTTACTACTTTTTAAAATAAAAAAGATAAAATACAAAAATCTGTCATTCAAGGTTCACTTTACCATTAACATTTTTGAATTACATTGTCTTTTTTAATGAAAATAGTAAGAGGGAATTAAAGCTAAAATTATTGTTATAGGGATACCTGAGTAGGTACTACTGTTTTCTGCAGTGGGTTTGTACTCGTCCGGAAATAGGTCACTCTATCCTTTCTATAACATTTTTTCTAAACTTTCAGTTAAGATACGATAAGTAGATGTAACAACAATGGATACTGTTCAGTCAGCTGAGTTATGTATTCAGAAATGCGAATTTTTACCCTGCGCAGTGCGCAACTTACTTTGTTTGTCAGCTTTTTCAAGATCAGTGTTTTTCAAAAGGTTTTGTACCTTTCTTTAACTTTGTAACTTTTTTATTTTTATTTTTTAACTTTCAGTACCGTACCGTAAATTTGCATTATTAATAAATACTGATATTTGAAGATTATTCTATAATAGCTAGTTTATAGCTGTTTAAGGCAACTATTATAGGGTAATGTTACACAGTATTCTGTATTGTCTTGAAACTTGGATCATAGACCGATCTCAATTTGGATGAAAGATATGGAGAATCAAACGTTGAAGAAGAAATCTTTAATGAAACTTAGGTAGCGTAGGCTACTTTCTACAGATCTAAGATCTCTGTCCATGATACTTGGATCCAAGATCTAGACGATATAAGTGACTGTATAATACCCTTCTAATAGTAGGCCCAAGGTTATAGTATGGATAACATTTCTAACTCTGCCTCATCAATCTTTCTTTTGCCTTTGAGATACATTTTTTTGATCGGAACATCCGTTTTACATAGTATTTCATGCAACATAAACCCTCTATTGTATCTTATTTTTATAGCCCTTGAGTACAAATAATTAATAATGTCACAAGTAGACTACTACAGGCAGTGGCGTACCGATAATGGAGCGAGTGGAGCAGTGGCTCCAGGGCGCAAGGCTCTGAGGGGCGCACCGTTCTTGAGAGAAAATTGCCTTTTGCTTACAACAAATGTATTACTGTAATGTACTGTAAATGTTACTATATTCCGTTTTCCATTATATTACATACTATCCTCTATTCACCGAGAAAACTTTGACAACTTGTTCACATCTCAGCCGGCTGCAGTAACACGTTCACAAGACATTCTTCAAAACAATATCCGAACAATATTACTATAGTTCTTTAAAACAATAGCCGAACAATATTACTAGTTGTTCTCTTAACAGTAGATCTAGCTCGTTAATTGAAATAGCAGCTTCTCGAGTTGAGCATTATTTAATTTTGAAGGGAATTTACAATATCCAAATTGAATATATTGTTCAATGACAAATTAAAATGGTATAACTTAGTCATAGTGGTAATAGTAGCAGCATACAACAAAAATGATTGGTAATGGAAAATTGTTAGTAATAGAACTATAATTAATGTTCTTGAATTAAGTCAAAATAAGTCAAGTTAGCAAATCGTTTGCACTGCTGTGAGCAGCCCAATCGGGTGGTTGAGTACGAGACTGATTTGTTTGGTTTTTTTTTGGGGGGGGGGGGGGGGCGCCATAGCCACTTATGCTCCAGGGCGCTTGAAACCTCGGTACGGCACTGACTACAGGGTAGTAGACTCATAATAAGGTAAACATATAACCCTTCTGTAATTCAGCATAATAGCTACCGATATTATTTACTATATTTTTTCTATAATATCTGTGTTGGGAAAAGATTCCGGCAGCGAACACAGTCTGTAATACAAACAAGAAAAGAACTACGGTATTATAAACATTGTAAACCAAAGTTTACAGAGCAATGTCATGATATCCTGCTGTTGCACAACTACAAAACTGATAAGCTTTGTTTACAGACCTTCAAAATTTTCTTTACAAACATTAATCTTTCTTTCAAATGCGATAAAATAATGTATCGGAATGATGGAATGATTTTTGTTAGTGGTCAACGCTACAGAGAAGTCAAATTGGAATTAGATGGAAATGAGCAAGCTTTAACATAAAAAATATTTCTAGCTCGATCAATGTAGCCTACTATGTTATTTTTATCAACTTGCTTTTTTGTTTGGGTCAAATCTTGCAATCGCTTCAAACTAACCTCCCGATGAACTAAATAGCCTACTTGAAAATTCAAATAGCTCAGACCTGGATGACATGCAAAGCGAGGTCTCTGTCTTAAGACGACCGTTTTTGGCTTTTATCTTTCCGTCTGTAACGTATTTACGGCCAAACAAGTGAACCGATCTTCATGAAATCTTGCATCAATCTGTAAATGTGGAATATAAAATATGTAGAAAGCCGTAAATGTCAACACACCCTATGCGGTACCTCGGTGCCTCAAACCTTCAATCAGCTAAAAAGAAAACTAGATGTGAGTTCATTTGCGCAAGATCTACTCTGTTCCCAGAGCCACTAGTAATACAATGACTGGGGCTTGAACACCTGAGGACAGATATACAACTATACTGTAAATACAGGTACTATGTTACGGAACTTGCAGAATAGAAATTACAATCCTGTAAAGCTTTCGTCTTTTAACTATCATCATGATACAGGTGTAATAACGATTGAGGTGACGGGATATTCAACAGAATTGAAGTTAGTCGTGAAATTAATAAATTGAAATCGTTTAGTAAAAAATATACCTTGAATAAGAGTTGTGCAATTGAGACTCGCAAAAACCTTTTTGCCCTTTGCTCCACACCACGAATAGCCTTGTGCCTGGGAGTGCGTCAGGAGTTGAGGAAGAAGATTGTAGACAATCGCCTTAATGTCTTTACCTCCAATTTTGGAAAACTCCTTCACCTATAATAAAAATATACAGTTCAGTACACTATTAAATACAGTTAAATCTAATAAAATCAGTTTACTAGAAAGATATTCACTGTATTTACTATTAATTATTATTATTATTACCGTATTGTTATTAGAGTATTATTATTATCAGAGCGATATTAGACCTACTGATTTTTCACAGTATTTGAAAGAATTAAAGATTTTCCTTGGAGCCGATGAGCCGAACGCATTTCTATTTGACTAATACGTCAGCGTGATAAGTGCTAACTGCTTCAAGAAAGATATGAGAATCTTTAATTCGTTCATGTGCCATACTGTGAAAATATCCATTGAAGTGTTACCAGCTTGAATAGATTGAATACCCAGTTATCATAGAGGAGAGTTTCTGTATATCTAGCTATCAATTCTCACACACTGGCCTACTCGTATTTACTATTTTTTAACGTTTGTTTACTCTACTGATTACTGATGCTTTCTGGAAAAAGCAATAAGCTGGTGAAATATTATTCACAGTTAGTATTCCATATGATTAGGCTAAAATAAACCAAGAAGCAGGCACAGAGGGTTGCATGAGTAAAGTAAAGTAAATTCGTATGGCTTTTCGTGGTGGGGAGAGCCTTACGGGTAGTTCCACCTCGCCGCTTTTTTAACGACTGCTTTTTTTATATGCAGCCGGGACCTACGGCTTAACGTGTCCTCCGAAACACGGGAGTGGCTCGAGAAAAATATATTGTACTCAACTGGGATCGAACCCAGGACCTTTGGCTTATCAGACCAGCGATAAGCCAACTCGGCTACGCCGACTCCGTTGCATGAGTGAAAAACAATCTTTGCTCTTATATATTGAAAGGCTCTAATCTAAGGACATAAATAATTATGATTCTGGTCTCAACTGCCTTTTTAATTATTGAGCTTCTCATTGCTATGAAATAAATAGATAAATTAATTGAAGTATTGGTTTTTAGCACTTTTAGCGGTTTTAGCAAAATGTCATCTCTATAAAAAAAATTGCATTAGCAAGATGCCTACCGGTACCCATTATTTTTGTTTCAACTTCTCTTCTTATGTGTGTAGCAAGGTGTGCATAAAGATTGATAGAAAATATTAATTATTTTAGAATAATTAGATTACTTACAATCCTTGCTTTGAACAGAGGATCTTCAATTATTCTGCTTTCAATCTGTTCCATATTCTCATTTGTGTCAATTGGAAATTGACTTCGCAGGTCTTCTCTTAGCTTAATCTCCTCAACAATAAGAGAGCGATCTTTCTCAGTTTCTTCAACTGTGCATTTACCCTCCTGGCTGATCTTTTCTTCAATTGATTGCAACTTCTCTAGTATCTCGGCCTGATTTTTTGCCAGCGCAGTCAGTTTGTAACTGTGCCCCGATATGGCTCTCACAATTACCTGATCAGTGCTGCTTCTTGTTTCTTCTGAAAAAAAGTAACACTTTATGTGATAAAGTATGTAAGACGCTTCATAACTTTGTTCATATTTCACTCAAAAACAGCCTCATTGAGAGCCTTAAGACAAAAACAGCCTTAAGAAAGGAGAGAAATATACCTGGTTTATTCTTTTTATAAAATAATATACAGCACAGCATGAGTTTAATCATAAAATATCTAACTAACTTGGGTAAACTCATCTTGGTATATCTACTTTGATATTTTTCTACCATATTGGGAAGATTTGTAGAAATACACAAAATATAAGACATTAATTTGGGTTACATACACAGCAAAGACATTAAAATCAGGTAAAATGGAGGTAGTTCTTAAAATTTTGGTAAATATTAGTTTTTTAATTAAGGAAAATAATTCAGGAATTATTAAGGGGTTACCAATTTTTTGCCTCATACTGTTATCCAAATACCGCTGACTGCTTCATCAACGTATTTAAAAAACTACACAGCCAAAAAAGTTGAAATTTCGTGTACATATTCAGTTGGGGCCCTAGACGCTTAGGTACTAAGAAAGGGGTTCAATTATTCCTGAAATGGGCCCAATGTTATTAAAACTTTAGCTGATCGTAATATCTGAACCTCCAGGGGCTCAACGGATCAGAGGAGCAAATCATCAAACAACGCCATCACAGCATTACATAATATCCGATTATTAAACAAAAAGTTCATTTTTTGGGATTGTTGCAGCAGTTGTCAAAACTTTTCATTTTTCAAATGAATGAATCGTGACAACACTGGGCTAACAAACTAGGGTTAGGCGCGCAAAGCGCGCTCTGCTTAGGTTCGGTCGGATGAGGGAGGCCGAGTCTCTCATACGCATGAAAATAATCGAATCTTATTTCAGATAGTTTTGAAAATTAAGTTTAGTAACTGCTGCGGAGTAAAAACGTCAATTAATAAAAAACTAAAGAATTCAAATTTATTTTAAGAACGGAAATTATATTCTTTTAATACAGTCCTGATTGGCTATTTTCAAATTGATAAATCGATTAGTATATGAGTAATTATTTTAATCGTATAGAAAAAGGATTTCAAACTGATTGGAATAATAACAAAATTCCAAAATATGCTCTACCCTTTTCCTTATAAAAGGAATAGGGCTTGCTTATTTTTTATTAATTCGTTTCATATTGATATCATTTTTATTGTGACATGAATTTATTGTTAGATTTCAAAGGCTACATTCATATAGCATTATTAGACCAATTAATGACTTGGAAACGTTTACGAGATTCTTTAGCATTGAATTAGAACTTAGATTGAGGCGCGGACCTCATTTGTAGTAATTTGACAATATACGCTACTACCCTGAAACTTGCAGGCTATCCACATGGAAAAGTATTTCTCAATAATATACTGGTACTGTATACTTAGATCCAGTATAAAAATTCTAGTATCCTAGTATCCAAATTTTAATATCCACAATACTAAACGACTATTTTATGCTGCCAAAGACAACAATAATAAGTTAAATAGTGTATCAACTTAATTTTACAATTAATAAAATAATTATTGTAAATTATTTACTTTAATAAGTACTTACCATGAATGTGGAGCTCGCAATTGAAGAAAACTTGTTGCTGTATAAAAGTTCTAAACACAGTTCATGACAGTCTAAACACAACTCACGACTTCATGACTCTTCTAACTAACTAGTTAACTACTTCACGACTCTTCTAACTAACTAGTTGAAGTCGAATGCATGTCAAAAATATTATGCTACCTGCCACGCTGCGCCCAGATGCCAACACAAAATCAACCCCCACCGAACAGGTTTGAACTCGTAGAAGGGGGAGGGGGTTGAACCAAGGATTGGCAGGAAAGAAGGTTCCCGTTAGAGGGCAATTCCTCAACGGTAGGGAATAGCAAGCTGCTTCAAAGATACGCATAGCTTAGAAAAAGTAAGTAACAAATGAATTTTAATAAGAAATTCATCAGCTGGATTGGCTAAAACAATAAATTGTTAAAATAATAAATTGGTTCAAATAATGAAATGTGAAGTTGTACGCAACTAGGCCTAGGCTTCAACTGGTTTCTTCAATTATCTTACAATCAATACTTCACACTTGACAGCCTAAAAAACAGTCGTTAAGTCACGTCAGAGGCCCTGAACTTATTCAGGTGCGACCTGATAACTCTGACACCAGACCTGAGCCAGCCAGGTCACACGATATTATTATTATTATTTACTTGACAGCCCTTTCAAGTCAAAAATTGTTAACTTACTTTTTACTACAGTAGTAAAATTGTTACAAGTTTAATTAATGGTAGGGGAAGCAGGGGTCATTTTTGGGTCCCTATATAGCTACTATTCAACAGTCTCTCGCATCCTCACAACCAAGAGCTAAAAATACAATTGTGTTTTTATCCAACTCTGTTGTAATTTTTCTCATTCCTTCTTTGAAAAATGATCTAATAAAAATCCACGTTTTATTTTTTCAAAAATTTGGAAATTTTAGTAAGTTCATAAAATAAAAATAAAAATTTTCCAAAACTTAAAATTATTGGCTTTAAAAACTTTTTATAATATAAAATGGCATGTACTAAAAGTTTGCATAAATGTCAGTGTGAACATAATAGTAATATTGTAGATGTGTATAACATTTAAAATTGTAAAAGGGTCACGAAAAAAACAGGTCACGATATACGGTAATTTAACTTCCTGGATTTTTTGTTCCATGACGAACTGCTTTGTTAAATATTAACTTTTTAAATGAATTAAACGACTTGCAGTCAAATTTTTATTAAGAATAAGTAGTAGTTGTAGTAGTAGCCTTGAAGATGGGTTTCAACAACTCGAAAACGTTCGGCTAACAGAGTAAGTAAAATACTACTTATTCTTAATAAAAATTTCACTGCAAGTCATTGAATTCACTTAAAAAGGTAATTTAACATTATCGATAAACAAGGTACAAAATCACCTTGTAAGAGAGGGGTCCAGCTAGCTAAAAACAATATGGTGGATTTTGTTATTGGTTTGTACAGACTGAAGAAAAAAATTAAACAACTGAAAAGGATACAGTCAAGGCTGCTTGAAAGGGATCAAATTGGCAGCTCCCCATTGGAATCTTACTTGTTTGTCTGTTGCCTACTGCAAAGTTACCTACCTGTTTGTGTAGAAGTCTTGTTGGCCCGGGGTGTTTAAAAGGCCTAAAATCGTGAATTTGAAGCGATTTAAGGTTATTTTCAATTGAAGTTAAACCAACTTTCCAAATTTAATTGTTCACCTATTTAATATATAATATTCGCCTGATGACTTAATATCATAGACGAACCATCTTACTTAATCCCTGATACAGTGGAACTTGGATAATTCGAACCTCAAGGGACCAGTCAAAAACTTCGAATTATCCAAAAATTCGAATTAAGGAAGTTCTTAATAAACATGGCCAAAACAATAAAAATTCAAATTTTCAATCAAAACTCTTTATTGAAATGATACTTTTTAAACATAAATTACATTCATTAGTGCCTAAAATCGTACTCATACCGTACGTTTTATTAATCAGATAAATGTAAATGAACATTATTAAAATGAAAGAGAGAAATAAGAGAATACAGTATTAAAAGATGAACATAAACCATTGGAATACTATTTAACTCTAACCATAAAAAAGTTATTGTTTTTCAAAAAATGATGAAATTTTGGCCTGTTTCCTTGATTTAAGTCTCTCCGACATTATAAAGGATTCTAGCATATTCAAAGAGTTGAAGTATGACTCACTTACATTATTTCGGCTTTCAAAAAACCTTCTAAGTTCTTGGACGTAATTCATGGCCTCAGCTACACTCGGGACCGGCACTTCTACTGATGATCCGGCGATCTCGTCTCCCGAACCGTCTCCGTCCCGAATCGTGACGGGCGCGGGGGCGGGGGAGGAAGGGGTATGGTTGAGTCACCAGACATTCCAGAGGCTGAGATGACGCGCATTTTTGGTCTAACGCAAAACTTTTGCCGAATACCGTTAGTAAAACGTACTTCCCGATAAATTTACAATTTATTTTGGGTCTCAGATTAAAATTTATAACTTAAATATACACGCAAAAATTCGAATTATCCAAAATAAAATTCGAATTATCCACGATTTTTTAGTATTGTTTGAATACAAAATGCTAGGGACCCGAGAGAAATATTCGAATTAAAGAAGATTTCGAATTAAAGAAGTTCGAATTATCCAGGTTCCACTGTATATGGTAATATTATCACTGTTAATACGAAATGATTCATGATGAAATGTCAAGCATTCATAATCCTATATTGCCAAGCAACCCAAAACTTCAACTAATGGGTCTAAATAGCATATAATTTCTGAGTGCAAATAGAATAATAATTAATTTAGCAAAAAATTTAAGTTCAACCCATAATTATTTAATGTTTGTATCTCACATAAACATTAAGTGGGAATATCACCAACGATGTTGCTGGGAGGGTTAGACTCTCGGTATAATAATTACAATGGTAATTTGTAATTTGCATTAGAAGCGCTTTAAAAATAAATTGAAACAATATACATTGCTTTTTATTCTCAAACTGGGGTTCGGGGTACTCCCCGAGAAAATTAAAAAAAAAAATCTCTCTAAAACCACATTTCAAGTGATTCTAGGCATTAATTCTTCTAACATAACACTTCAACCCACGTAATGTGTCTAAGTAAAGTTTATTTAGTTCTTGTGTCATTGTCAATGGGAGATTCGGACCTTACTTTAAACTTCCACTTTTCTATATTTGATCCCTCACTGCTCCTGATTAGAGTAATGTACAGTACCGTAGGCAACTTCAACATTTATTTCAATAAAATTGAGGGTACTCCTTAAAAACGTTTTTCAAGTAAATCTCCTACAAAACCACATTTTTAACACGTCTTCTTTCACTCTTTCCAAAAATTGTCTCACAGTGGCCTGCTAAAATTCCAAATTACCTTTGTCTCAGTGGGTGGGGGGATGTCCCCCTGATTCCTCTCCATATTTACGCCACTGGCACAAACTGTTAATGAAAAATGAAATTTTCAAGAAAAATTACATACATTATTCGCAATTGAAAAACTATTTAATCAGCCAAAATCTCCCAACAATTTTTTGAAGATTCAGGGTCTAGGCTCTAGAGTGATTATCTGAGTGAATGTAAAGCAGTGCTAGTAAAACAAGTCAAATTTTTTTGCCACAGTAGTCCTCAGCCAGAAAAACAGAGAATAGTAATCCAGAAATACCTTCCAGAACTGGCATCATTTTCAGACCAAGTACCTTAGTACATAATATTTTCAATAGAAAATTAATTGTTGGTCAGATGGTCAGGCATTGCTGTCTCAATTTTCTCCCTTGTCAGCAACTTTGAAAACTCATTTTCTTCTACTTTTTATTTTATCCTTATTTTTCATCTTTTTTTACCTTTTTTCGTCTTTTTTCACTTTCATCTCTCTTCTCCTTCCACTTCTTGTTTTTCTATCCTTATACTTATTGTAATCTCTTTTCCACTTTTTCATATCATTTCCATTCGCTCCTCTTTTCTTCTTTTTTCCTTCTTCTTTTCCTTCCTCTTCTTCTTCTTCTTCTTCTGGGGGGAGGGAAATTTCCCTTTCCCCCCCCCTTGTATCCACCACTGCTTCAAGTGAAAATGGTCTTCAAGTGACTTGTGACCATATTATTCTTGAAAACGTTATTGTTTTGAAAGTAAATTATAAATTCTATTTTCAATAATTTAACGGAAAGGGAAATGCTCTTTACTCCATGTTGACTGCCATATGATTTTATGTAATCTTTTTATAAATAATAATAATTATAATTTACTAGGAACTGGACCAAGAAATGACAAGTCGCCAATGCAATGGGAGATATTCCCAGACTATGGTCAAATAATGTGATGATAATAAATGAATATTTGAATAAATAAAAATAATATTATTACTGTATTGTCAAATATTACAGGTCCCACAGATCATTACAGAACGCTGTATTACAGGATAGTCAGATCGATGAGTAAAACCAATTAATTATCTGAAACAATATTTACAATGTTACCGTTAATATCGTGTTCTCAGGAAAATAAATACATTTTGTTTTCCTGACATAGGTTTATCTTGTATCAAATACAGGTCTACAGCTTCGATAATGTTGGGTTTTAGTAGTCAATAGCCCCAAAACGTTCCACTGTAATAGTTTCTTCAATAATTCTCATGGTTCCAGGAGGCTCATTGTTAATATTGTATTTAGAAAATTCATGGCATTCAGAGATATTTTCAGATTTAGCAAAGCTGGAAAGCTACTCATTTTGGAAATACCAGACTGTCAATCAAGATAGATAAATATAGACAGTGGGAATTTTTGTAGAGGAGCTTAAGCCTTTTGTAGAGGAGCTTGACCATTAGAGTACCTAGTGCTCGAATCAGTGAGACTACTAATTTTGGCATGTCCATCCCACCGGAATTGATTTGTAACAGCATGCGTCTCAATGCATTTTGAATACTAGCGTGTTTCTCAGAATATGTAGGCCTATTTGGATTTTAGAAGACGTAGTTACCCCGAAGAAGTTATAATTTACCTAGATAATATACCTATACCCAGATAAGACAGATATAATATACATGAAAATGAGCTCTACATAAAATATGAAATAAGATAGAAAATTCTAATCTATTGAATACTTATGGCCTAGGCCAAGAACTAAAAAAGAGATTGATATCAATAATACAAACATTTGATCCTGATCAGAAAAGTAGTTTTTGATAAATTAAGATTTTATAGACATAACATAGGTTGTATACAGTAAGGGTTAGGACATCGGTAATACATAGGTTAGTTACTTATTATTATTAGGTAGGCTGTTTTTTATCTTTAGTTGTATTAGTTAGTATACCCTGTTTATTGATTTATTTATTGAAATTATAATCAGGGTAGTGCACTACAAAAGTATTTCAATTATTTAGGCTAATGATTTTGATTTGGCTGTTGAATAATTATAAATATTGCATTGATTTATCCAGTTCAAAATGTATGTGATTATTTTTCATAGAGTCTAAAATATAAAGACTTCTTCCAATGATTGAATATTTATTTCAAGAATACGCGTGTTTCACTCCCAGTCATCAAACTCCAACCTGCAGTATCTGTCTAGTCTAGGGCTTATTATGGTCACCGTATACATGCATCGGTCTGTTTTCTTGAGAATTTTGTAGTTTATTCTTCTTTTCCAAAAATGTGTCGGTTTCTTCTTTGATTTATTGCAGTCCATTATAACACGGTTGACTAGCACCATAGACTAACCATCTTGCTCCCTCATCCATGCTAGCACCGTATCGTACCGTATCTAAAAATAGAAGGCTTGCCTTTTGCAGAAAACTTGTTTGACTTTTCTCTCTTACCACAAGCACAAACTATGAAATCGTGCTACAGGTAAACAGGTACTTCTGTCTCATTTCAATCCGCTTTTGATCTCTCTCGCACTTTCTATCATTCCCTCTCATTCTCTCACTGACTCTCTCACTCTCTCTCTCTCAATATTTCTCTGTTTTTTCGTTTGGCTTCTGACATACTACAAAAATACAGTCTATATTTCAGCCTACCAGACCAGCTATTTCCATCATTCTTTTTTCGGAGGATGAAGCCCACATTCCACATAGGTCTGAGACCTGTGCATGGGTAATGAATTGGATTATGGTGATTGATCAGTTAGACCTGCAGTTTTAGGTGAGTTCCGAGCCACCGGGAAGTGATTTTACAGCAGAGAACAGAGTCTTTTATGCTGGCCAATCCAATCGGTCACTCTTACAAAGAGCGCCCAGGAGTTTCGTAGCTTATCTCTGAGTGAACAAATACCTGCTACGGCACTCGGCTATCACTTCACTTCATGCTCGCAGAATCATGACAACAAGAAATAATGAATAAGAAAAAAAAGAATAACTCTTGTCTCTATGTTCATTCATTAGAATGAATTAGGCTACACTAAACATGAATTATTCATATTTCAGTAATTTCAGTGTATCAATATGATTTTCAAATTAGTTATTCATCTATGTATCCTATTTTCGATTCTGTTCAGCCAATAGTTTTTTGTGTGGTTCATGAATTGTTAAGGTTCAACTGATGAAGTCTTAAAATAAAGATGAAACGTGTTGGCATGAGACTGTAGAGATATTTTGTTTCTGACCGATCCTGAACAACCCACTCTTAATATTCAATAATCATCGGTTGATCCTCAACTCTAATAACTATAGATAATTATTATATATGTTTTTTTTAACATGGCTGAGTCGGAGATGAGGTGGAACTGCCCGTGAAGGCCTCCCCACCAGTGGAAGAAGCCATATGCTAAATAAAATAAATACAAATAAATATACTCAGGGTCCTATAGAATAATCAAACAAGTAATAGACCTAGTACATAATACATAAACATTTGTACTTACAATAAATAAATGAATAAATAATAAGCACAACATTTGAATGTATTGTATATTTATAGTTCGGTAGTTCCTGAGCATGCGGTACGGCCATGCAGGTGAGCGGTGAGCATTGAGCGGTAAGCGAAAGAGCGTCAAGAAATCACTTCTAACGCGTTGATTTCTGTGTTTACAGGCCATACAGAACCTAAGCGACAGAGCGTCAACGCTAAGCAAAAATTTTTATTCGCTCAGACGCAGTGTTTCTGTTTGAAATTTTAGTCGATTCCTGAGCGTCAAAGTGTTTACATATCGGCAAAGTTGGAGTTTATTTCTATGTTTACAGGGAAGGAAGCAAAAGATACATGGAAAAACTTGAATGATACATTGAGAAAACAAGTACAGAAATTGCCAGTAAGACAAGTGAGTCTGCAGCTGAGGTAAATGGCAGTACTTTACAAGTCATTTATTAGGGAATACGTAGTTCCTATCCGTGGTGAAGGTAATCTACAAGATTCTGAAGAATTGATCGATGATGTTTCCAGTCCTGCTGTCATGACAGATGAATTAAGGGAAGACGGTGTTTTTGTCATTGCTTCCTGCTAGTCCTGCTTCCAATATGTCTAGTATGTCCAGTGAAGGATGAAAAATGAAATAAACAGAGTGCAGATATCCAAAGATCTTTTGAAGTAGAGGAACGGCGTCTAGAATTATTGAAGGGAGATGCTGCAAGAGATGAAAATCCTGATTTTCAGTTTTTTAAAAGCTTGCTGTCTTATTTACGGAGGTAGAAAAGTTGGACATAGAAAGATAGATTGTTTATTGACAATATTGTTTTCAGACTAAAGCCTATCGCAAAAACAAAAAATTCAGTACAACAGAATCTTTTACAAAGTGATATGGTACATAATATCTGTTTTATAATAAATACGTTTCTGAATAAATAAGTAATAATAAAGAAGCTTATAAAATAAAAGAAAAAATATCCTATCTATGGGATAAAATGGCTGTGTAATGACAAAAGAAATATGATAATAAAATAAGGATAATGAAAGGGAAGAAAAGATGTAAAGATAAAATAGAGTGAGCAAATGAACAGTGAAAATTTAAGAGAAAAATACAAACAGGCTCCGACATAGGTAACATACGTAAGTAGGCACTCAAAAAATTTCGCTAGAAAATTGCGTAATTATGGTACAGATTATGGCATTCTCCATACGTAGAGCGATTGCAATTAACAGGATGAACTCCATAACGTCGTCTAGCATGTAATATAATGACATATTGTAAACGATTTTCACAAAGAATTTGTCTAACATTCCTTGTTAATGGCATGTTAATGACGGAATTCTAAATCCTGTCCCGCTCTATCGCTTATCAGTATGTTTTATTTATTGGTCGCGTATGCCTATGATTAATTATTGCACTTTCTACAAACATGAATTATTTCTGGAATAAAGAACTTGAATATCAATGCAACAATATTACTAAGACAGTAAGACAAATTGATTGATTAATGGACTGACTTGTTCATTTTATACCGTACGAAGCAAAGTTTAGACCAAATAGTCCACTATTCCAATCAACCATGTCCAGAGCCAGAGCACATTATTAACCCGGGATCACTCGCGCAACAGAAAATTCCGCGAGGACTCGTGCTTATAGAACGAATCTAAGGATTGATATTGGCTTCATAATTATAGTTTCAATTTATATTCATTGCAAGTGAGGTGATGAAAATGAGCTCAAAGCTTGTGTATTGATATAAATGATCTTATTCATTTATTTTTCATACAAAATATTAAAGAAATATCATTGCAAAAAATGAAAAAAAAGCATTGTAGACATAAGAAATTAAATATGGTTTTCACATTTTTCAAATAGCGTTTTTACTCCGGAGTTGTAACACTTGCTAGACAAAAGTAGCAGACATTAAAAAAATAAATAAATAATTATTTCATTGTTAGGTCTGCAACAATAGTTAAAGAGGGTATAACATTTATAGTTTATTTACTATAAAATTGAGTTGAAATGATCAATTCATGTCTACAAACGCTTGAAATGTGATTTTATAGCAACGATCACAGAATAATTGTTATTACCTAGTTATTACTTAATACTACCGGTATTACTCTGTTAATTATCTCCTACTAATTCTCTGATTGTTTTTAACTAACAATAATTATTACTCTTTTATCGTTGTTTTATGGGAACTGTAACTTTTCAAACAATTATTGCGTGAGTACCCCCAAATCCCCCATTCATCGGAAATCTAGCGTTTAAAGAGCCTCATAATAGAGACTCTTCCTCCGTTCTCCACTAAGGTATTCAACTGTCTATTGTTGGCCTATCACAACCAAAGGCAGTCTCGTTACATGTCACTTAATTAATGTAGGTCCATATCATTAAAAGTGTTCGTGGGGTTTGCTGCAAAAAGCAAGTAATAAGGCGATCTAGTTTTCAAGAAAACCTATCAATATAAAAATTAACTGAAAATTTAAATTTGTAATTGACTATTAAATTATTAGAATGAACTCCTGTTGTGGGTTTGTATGGTAGGGGGGCTGAACTTAAAGATGGTATATTTATTTATTTACTGTATTTATCTATTTATTTATCATCTATATACAACATCCATCACATTGCAGTAGAATGAAGAGGAAACAACAGGCTTTACAGCCCAAAACTGCTTACTCTTCTAAATTTCAATACAGAAATTTTCAAATAAAGGTTATGTCTAGAAATCACAATTTCAACATCAATTTTCACTAGAGAATAAATTATTTTCTATTTATTTTTGAAAAAAATTGTACATTCCAATACATACTTCGCCAATATTTCAATTTCTTAAATAAAAAATGGTGAGATTGTAGGTATAAAAGATTGCAGACAAATATCTACAAGAAAGTTGCAAACTAAGGTCAAGTTCAATGCGAAAGGCACTGGGGTTGGTTACTGCAGTAATTATTATTGTTATTTTAAAATAACCCGGGGGGGGGGGGGGGGGCGATTCCTGGATTACAGTTTCTGTAGACTAGTGTGAGTAATTTTCCGGGGGGTAACATTCCCAGTAGTCTAATGAGGAGGGTAACTTTCGGGGTGAGATTCTGACTTTTATAATTTATCAAGTTCATAATCCTTGATAAACCCTTCGATCTTCGATTAAACACAGATTTATTTTTTAACAGGGGGTATGATTCCGGTCTCGAACAAGAAGTGTAGTCTCTCAAGTCTTTAAGTCATCATGACGTCAGCACTGGCTAGAGGGCAAGATTCAAAATAGGGAGTTAGGAATCCACTACTCCTACTCCATAAGTGTATACAGCAGACTAAGGTTGCACGGACTTTAATTTTGATTTATATTTTTCTCATGAATTTTCGACTCATCCTTAAAATTACAGTTCTGAAGATGATAATTATTGTGAATACATAGTTGATAGGTTGATAAACTGTGTGGAAGGAGAGGACGCAGGGCTTAATTTCAGCCAGAGCACACCGGAGCGGAGCTCCGGCTATCTTAGTCGATAATTCATTTATTTTAAACCAGATCTGAACTAGCTCGTTATTTTCTATATTATGTAATATTATATGTGCACTACTAGCCATGCCCAAATGTGTTTAAAATGCACCAATTCAAGTGTAATTTTCCAACATTTTCCGGGGAGGGGGGATCTCAGGACCACCGTTTCGCAAGGGGGTATTCCATACCACCCCGACCCCGCAGTAAGTCACAGCTCCGGTACTTCTCAATTTAGAAATTAAGGCCTGAGAGGACGCCTGTATAAATCTTGCCCCAGGGGCCAACAAACCACAGCACCGTTCACCGACAGTAGAAGTTCATTAGAAAGTGGGTTTTTCCCTTACACAGGTTGAAAGTGCGACTGGGCAGTGAACTGGAAGGTTGTCAGGGTTGGATTTTGTATAAAGGAATGAGAAAGAGTGAGGGACTGAGAAAGAAAGAAGGAATGAGTGTGAAGGTTGAGTGAGTTGGATGGTAAGGCATCTATGAATGAGAAAGAGCAGTCGAGAGAGAGAGAGAGTGATAGGGCATAGGAGTGTGGGTGGGAGTGAGAGAGAGAGTGGGAGGGAGTGAATGACTCAGTGAGTGAGTGAGTGAGTGAATAATAAATCTTATTAGTTTTATTGCTAGAAAATCATTTCAATAATAAATGTCATTAAAAAATATTCAATATACACTTGATGTATGAATCATGAAGAATCATTAATTGAAAGTGGTGAAATTGCTTGAAGGCAGTATTGTAACATCCTCAATGCCAGTTCTGATACCAACTAGTCAGCTTTCATGAATATAATATCCTGGGATCTCCCTGGGATATAACATCCCAGTATATAATATCCTGGAATCTCCCTGGGATATATCATCCCAGTATATGATATCCTGGGATCTCCCTGGGATATATCATCCTAGTACATAATATCCTGGGATCTCCCTGGGATGTGTCATCCCAGTATATAATATCCTGGGATCTCCCTGGTATGTGTCATCCCAGTACATAATATCCTGGGATCTCCCTGGAATATGTCATCCCAGTATATAATATCCTGGGATCTCCCTGGGATATATCATCCCAGTACATAATATCCTGGGATTTCCCTGGGATATATCATCCCAGTACATAATATCCTGGGATTTCCCTAGGATATATCATCCCAGTATAGAATATCCTGGGATCTCCCTGGGATATATCATCCCAGTATATAATTTCCTTGGATCTCCCTGGAATATGTCATCCCAGTATATAATATCCTGGAATCTCCCTGGGATATATCATCCCAGTACATAATGTCCTGGAATCTCCCTGGGATATATCATCCTAGTACATAATATCCTGAGATCTCCCTGGGATATGTCATCCCAGTATATAATATCCTGGGATCTCCCTGGGATATATCATCCCAGTACATAATATCCTGGGATCTCCCTGGGATATATCATCCCAGTATATAATATCCCGGGATCTCCCTGGGATATATCATCCCAGTACATAATATCCTGGGATCTCCCTGGGATATATCATCCCAGTACATAATATCCTGGGATCCCCCTGGGATATGTCATCCCAGTACATAATATCCTGGGATCTCCCTGGGATATGTCATCCCAGTATATAATATCCTGGGATCTCCCTGGGATATGTCATCCCAGTATATAATATCCTGGGATCTCCCTGGGATATCATGTCTCAGTATATAATATCCTGGGATCTCCCTGGGATATATCATCCCAGTATATAATATCCCGGGATTTCCCTGGGATATATCATCCCAGTACATAATATCCTGGGATCTCCCTGGGATATATCATCCCAGTACATAATATCCTGGGATCTCCCTGGGATATGTCATCCCAGTATATAATATCCCGGGATCTCCCTGGGATATATCATCCCAGTACATAATATCCTGGGATCTCCCTGGGATATGTCATCCCAGTATATTATATCCTGGAATCTCCCTGGGATATATCATCCCAGTATATAATATCCTGGGATCTCCCCAGGATATCATGTCTCAGTATATAATATCCTTGGGAGATCCCAGGGATATTCCAATATCCTGGGATCTCTATGGGACATACGGGAACTGGTCAGGATATCCTAGGGATATTTTGTGCTGTGTGGGATATCAATTAGTTGAGGTGAGGCTTAATTTTGATGTGAAAGGAACTCTTGTACACTATAAAAACTTTATCAACTACATATTTTTTTCAATTGTATATAACATATTTCTAAATTATGAAGAATCTTTAAGAACTGCGGTAGCTTGTTGTAGAGTTTCCTAACAATATTACTAGGTTTTTGTTTGAATAAGCTACTATATTGTGACTTACCAAAGTGATAATCTCCTCGGCTTCTTGTATTATAAACGTGTAGTTCGGTTAATAACACACTTTTCACATATAAAGTAGCTCCATACACATATGAGCAGGGTACAGTTAGTAGTCCAAGTCTCTTGAACAATGGCCTACATGAATCTTATCTATTTGCTCTTTCCATATACCTAAGACCTTCCTTTTGGATCTTAAACACCCTATCAAGGTTTTGTTTTGATGAATTACTCCATACCAAGCTAGCATACCTGATATGTGACAGTAAGAGCCCATGGTAAGCTGTAAAAAGTAAGTTTTTGTCATTTAATCTAGCAAAAGATGTCGCAGGACAAATAGCCCAGATGGAATTTTACAAAACATACCGTATTCTCTCAATGTATGGAGCACAGGTCAATCGTCTATCCAACAAATTTCCTAGAATTGCAATGTTTTTTCCTAGTCTAGTTGATTATTGTTTACAAACACTTTTATAGCCCTATCTCCATTTGAATTATGTTTGTTTTTGAATTGAAGGTATCGTAATTTGTTACTATTTATTATTAATTTCAACTGATTTAAGAATTGGACAATGCATATGTGCACTTTTATTTCTAAATTATCAGAATTGCTGAAAATGAGTGATGTATCGTCTGCAAATAAGAGGGCTCTACCACTAATTAATTCTTTAGGTAAACGGTTGACACACAACAAAAAAAGCAAGGAACCTTGACCTCTTTTTTCTTTAACCTGCATACTTGGAAAGGGTGAAAATTTAATTGAAACAGGTTGACACTATCTACTATACCAGAGTGACCGGTAATATTATTACAACATATATAGATACAATAACTTCAATAGACAAAGTTGTTCCCCCTCGAAAAATCTAGTTTTTTTGAGAAGTTTATTTGCTTTTAAGCCCCAATATCTTCAAGAGAAATCATATCCAATCACAACATTCTTTTGTTTATAATTTGACAATATATTATGATAAACGGGTTATATTCCACTACAACTGACTGAGTTAGTTTAAATTAATTTTTCCTGTCATTAATTTTGAAATATAACAATAATTATCAGACTTCAAATTTTACTCACTTATACAGGAGAAAGTCACAGAATTTTCATTCACCTTATTAATAGTGAAATCTATACCTCCATTAATTTGTATTAAAACTAAGTGAGCAATCATTCTAACAAAATTAACCTATAAACGTACCTTGATGCGGATTTTGAAAAGTCTAGACTAAATAATGATTATATCAACTTAAAAATTATTCCGAGCTTTCTTAAAATAATATTTATTTTCACATACAGTATTTCGCACTAACTCAAGTTAGTGGTCAACACGCACATGCATTATTACTAGAAAAATTTCCTTTCTGCAACAAAACATGAACCATCTGAAGCAGTGGCTCCCAAACTTTTTTGTCTCATGGACCCCTTGCTATGATTTTTGGTTTTAGGTGGACACTCTGCATAAATGCCAATATTTTTTTTAATTATCAGAAAAAATGTGTTTTTGAAAGCTGATGACGTAGGTCCACATTCTCATTCACCATTGTGGTGCAGAAGACATTAAAAAAAACATAAACTTAGTAAATTTTTGTATTGTAGTCGAATTTAAATTGAAATTATCAAATATAGTATGACATATTGTTGTTGGTTATAGTGAATTAGTATTAATGGAACTCAAGAAGTATAACGGCCGGTATTTTGTTAAACAACATTGTGTCCTCTACAGTAATTGCAGCATTTGCATCTATTAAAATCAGCAGCAAGGCTGCTCAATGTGGAAGAACACAACACTCATTGTTAGTGAAATGTGAAGAGGTGGAAAATAACAATTTAATATAACCAATATGAATATAATTTACATTTTTGTAGAATATTGCATCAAATTTGTGATAAAAGGGAGATACAGATACAGCAATGGAGTGTTCTAACAAGAATATTAAAAATTGATTCCAAAAAAGTTAATCAAAATACCAGAACAAATTTATTAAAATTTAATAGACTACGAAGATTTTTTTTTTTTTTGAGGATGAAGCCCACATAGGTCTGAGACCTGTGCGTGGGTAATAGTTGGATGATGGTGATTGATGAGTTGGACCTACAGTTTAAGGTGGGTTCCGAACCACCGGGAAGTGATTTTACAGCAGAGAACAGTGTCTTTTTTGCTGGCCCATCTAATCGGTCACCGTTACAAACGGGACCTACGAGAACGCAGCTTATCTCTCTGATTGAACAGATACCTGCTACAGCTCGCGGCTATCACTTCCCATCACTTCTAGATCAATTTAGAATTATCAAATAAATAGAGTAATAAAATGAAGCTTATTGGACCTTATTAGGAATTCTTGTAAAAAATAATAATTAGACATCAATACTATAACTAGAATTTATTTTCGAAATAAATGTAATTTATTGTGCGCAGATTTGTTTTCCATCAGAAAAGTTTTAAAAAATTAATTGAATAAGCAAGAACTTGCTTGAATATTAAAGAAAGTTGGTATGGTTTGATAATATAAAGGCATTAGGCTCCTTTTGCTCATAATAATAATAAACCCGAAATAACTTAAATAATTTGGTACCTACCAAAGCTGCTGAATGACCTAACAATAAACGTTCCTTTTTGATTTATGATAAAATATCATTCAAATATAAATACGAGGCTCCTTTGGTTTATAACTTTTAAATATATGAGGCTACTTTTGCTTTTCCAATATTGCTAAAAATAGCTTCAAATATTTGGTACCTGACTTGTTTAGTGACCTACCAGTAAATGTAAATAGTTTAAAAATATAATAGAAGATAACTGGAAGATATGGGGCTTGTTTTGCTCATAAAAAACTGTATTATATATCTGGTGAACCTGAGCTGTTCAGTGACCTACCAGTGAAGGTTTATAATTTTGAAATATAAGAAAACCAAGTATTAATTCTCTGAGATTAAAAAAAAATCACAGAAAGCTTTATTATTTTAAATAGATATAATGCTTGCTTGCATGTACCGGTACGTATAATAGTATTAACTCATACATAGGTACTCTGATGTTTTTCAGGACGAAATACTTGAAGAATCTAATATAAAAACTGACACTATTTCTATTTAAATGATTTTTACTCACGTATGCTGGATAAATTAGAGTGATATATTACACTTCTAGGCTGATGAAGCTCCTCTTTAGAAGTGGAATGCATCCCTCATGTATCTCCAGTAAGTGAGTAAAAATCATAATTTAAATAGAAATACAGTTTGATATTAGATTGTACATAGTTACTATATACCAAGCCGTGATCCAAAGACATTCGCTATTGTGGACCTCAATATTTGTTATCTAATGCTCCATTAGGTCATAACATAATTTTATTGCAGTACTATGTACTTTTTATAAATGATTTTATATGACTTGAACATTTTTCTAATTGTGCCTCATATATACTAAAGAAATTGTCAACCTTTTTAATCTATATTACTCATATCAATAATATGAAAATGAGTTGGACCTCGTTCATTGAGGATTAGGAGTACATAGCACAAATTTTTATGTCCCAAGTAAGGGTTAAAAATCTCAATTGTCTTATCACAGACAAATTATATTTTTGTTCCAAGTTACTCAAACTCTGCGGGTACCTTGAGACAAATATTTTAAATTTCTGGATTTCTTGTTCCATAACGATCTGCGTTGTTAATATTAACTTTTTATGGCGAATTCAACGACTTGCAGTCAATTTTAATTGAGAATAAATGAAATTTCTACCCGCTTCAGGGCGAACGTTTTCGAGTCATGGAGACTCAGGCCTTTGAAGATAAGCCAGAAAAGGTTTGGCCTGAAGTGAGTAAAAATATCATTTATTCTCAATTAAAATTGACTGTAAATTGTTGAATTTACCATAAAAAGAAAGCGTATTTTAATTAACTCGTTACTAAACGGGCTGGAGAAAATGAAAGTATTTCCATATTCTCAAAGTATTTTATGAGACTAAGCTTCAAGTGTGATAAAAACCAATTTTGCAAATAATTAAGTAAAACAGTTAAATACAAAGTTAAAACTGTCTCTTAGACCACTTTACCGGTAACACGTTAGTGTGAAAATCACACTATTTGTTACTATTATCAATGCCTATAATCTGGAAGTCTTCATGACGTGCAAAAGAATTATTATTCTTTTATTAGAATTATTATTCTAGCGAAGGCCATTTTAATAGTGTGTAATGCAAGCTGTAGTGTATTATGTGTTTACACTTGAGAATGACTGTTTTCAGCTCTGAGTTCACACACTTTTCCCTCTACTTTCAGGGCTAGCCAATCATTTGCAAGCAACGCTAACAGCAAGTACATAGACTTGCTGTGATACTGATGGTAATATGTGCGCGGCAAAGTTTTATACATGTGTTTTATATGTATTTTACATATACATGTGTTTTATATGTATTTTACATATACATGTGTCTTATATGTATTTTACATATACATGTGTTTTATATATTTATACATGTGTTTTACACTGAAACTGTCCATAGCGAACATTCAGATTGGATAATTTAATTTATCAATCCAGTGCTCATCAGACGTGAAAACCACTATATTTATTAGTGGCTGTAACTTTATTGTGGAGTGTTCTCGGTAACACTGATGTAGCTGTTTGCTGTGGTTCAAAGAAAAAAACGAGAATGGTGCTTTCTATGCTTAGTGAAAAAGTTGGAAGAGTTTAAACTAATAAAAACTTTGAGAGGACTTTGAAACTCCGTATCACAGATAAACAGTTATGGGACCTAACCTGTTGCTTTCATAGAATTTAAAATAGATGAAAAATTATTATTATTACAATAAAGAGTTCAGTTTAATGAAGCGAGGAGGCAGGTTGAATAAGGAAGCTATTCTACAGAATTTTATTTTTCTAATTTTTTTGCAGATTACGTCTTGGAGTTAAGGAGTATAAGACAAGTCAGATTAACAATTATACAATCTTCCCAGTCAGCACAGAACATCAAAAATACGTATATTTTGAGTGAATTATGTCAATTAAAGGTGAAGTAAATTCATAAACATATAATATACATAAATTTGATGTATCATATATCAAGTATTGGTAGTAAATTAAGAAACATATAATATACGTAAATTTGAAGTATTGTATATCAAGTGTCAGTATGTAAATCTCTGAACATATAATATATGTGAATTTAAAGTATCCAATGTCAAGTATCGGTAGGTAAATTTAGAAACATATAATATATGTGAATTCAAAGTATCATATATCAAGTATCAATATGTAAATTCATGAACATATAATATATGTGAATTTTAAGTATCTTATATCAAGTATTGGTAGGTAAATGTAGAAACATATAATATATGTGAATTTGAAGTATCAAATATAAAGTATCGGTAGGTAAATTTAGAAACATATAATATATGTGAATTTAAAGTATCAAATATAAAGTATCAGTAGGTAAATTTAGAAACATATAATATATGTGAATTTAGAGTATCAAATATCAAGTATTTGTATGTGAATCTGTAGAAATATTATTTATGTAAATCTGAAGTATCATACATCAAGTATTGGTATGTGAATCTACAAACATATAATATACATGACTCTAAAATATGCCTAATATATCAAGTACCAGTAAGTAAATTTATAAATTTTACATATATCAATTTAAATTATCATGTATCAAGTAGCAGTACATGAATTAATAAACATACAATAAATATAAATTTGAAGTCCTCACTTGAAACATAATAACATACAATAATTTTGTCCTAGGGTTTCCTAAAGGTTTCGTGAGTAACAGAGTACTAAGAATATTTAGCCTGGGAAAAACTTGCTATCAAGTAATAATAAGTTAGATTGTAGAAAGTACAAAACTTACTTGGCACCAAGTAATTCTAGGTAAGTAATTCTTGGTCTATTTAGCCCAAAAAGGATTTACCCAGAATTAAGGGCCCTTATTAATTCTGGGTAAATCCTTTTTGGGCTAAATAGACCTACCTGTAAAATCATTCTTGAGAAATGCCTACACTATTATTAATAATATAAGCGTATGGCTTTTAATGGTGGGGAGACCCTTAGGGGTAGTTCCACCTCGCCGTTTGTGCCATGTTACGGGGAACATGCATGGTGGACCTACTATTTTAGGTGGGTTTCTACACTATTATTGTGTACGTATAATTGAAATGTTTAGTATTATTCAGGAAACAATATAAACTGGCTAGAAGGCAGGTCTAGCTAATAATCAATAGAATTTGAAGAAATATAATATCCTGTTTTTTCCAAGATAGCTGTCAAAGTATATTTTTATCGTTTTGAGATTGTTTTTATTCTTTCCCAATTCTTTACGCGTTGCAAAAGAATTGTCTTGCCTGCGCTCAGGGCCGTTGGATGGATGAGTCGAGTGCCGTAGCCGCCTGGAGGGGATTGGGCAATGGCAAAAACGAGTGAATATGGAAAAAAATTAAGATTCGTTCCAAAATAAATGCTAGCAGCTCAATTTTCAAAATTTTAAAATATAAATTTAATAAAAAGCGGTATAATTTCATGTTAAGACTCTGGTGACCGAATGAGTAAGAGCGAGTGAGCAGCGAGTTAATTAAGGGAAGGAGAGAGTTTTCGCTAGATTGTACAGCTTGTTTGACTGTTGGCGCTTATGTCTGTTGGAGCTTCTGTTATGTGAGCTTCAATGCCCTTTCCCCTCTCACTTATTTTTCGAAGAAACCATGCAATTTTTTTCACTCTCAAGTGAGTTACTTCACGGGAATCTTTACTAGCATTCAGAAGTTTATTGCATATAATTTATGTTTTATATAAATGTTACAGCTAACATAATAGCTTATCATCAATCAACAGAATACAAAAATAAATAAAACAATGCTAATTCTACAAGCTCTACAAATACGTTCTCCTAGTTGGGATAGTGTATCCAACTGGAATAGAATGCATTTAACTTGTCATTGTCAATTCGCTTGCAAACCCTTGAATACACAAGGGTGAAAAAAATCCTATATATATGTCTCAAGTCCCCATATATATATTTGAGCATTCATCCTTTACCAATCTTCTACCTGAAGCCTGTTTTATAATAAAGGATGGCATTGTGTTACTGTATGACTTTCGCATGCGCACACACACTCCACCACCCATCCCATTCCTATACATTCAAGCACTCCACTTCTCAATATTGGTGATATATAAGAAGTCGTCCTATACCGCTTCTGCGAAGAAAGTCAGTACTAACGTCACATTTAAGAAGCTGAGCGCCAATGTTTGAATTCTGAAGGAAAGAAAGGAATTCTTGGATTTCTTGTTCCATAACGATCTGCGTTGTTAAATTTACAACACAAATAAAGGAGTTTAACATTTAGAAAGTGAGCAGAGTCAATACATTGCAGCACTACGATGTCAGTTTGTTACTTTACAAATATCAGTACAGTCAAACATGCAAAATGATTGGGAACTTCCAATTGTAGTGGACCGACTCTCACCACTCTCATCTATCATCATATATACCACCTAAAAGTCAATGAATTTGATGTCAACTTTTAACTCAACCTAATTTTATAATTATTTTATCGATGTATTCAACTAACGAATGCTGAAAATTTATCAAGTTGGATATTCTATTCATAAATGAATGTCAAATAATTTCCTAGATTCGCGTTTGTACTCACTTGATACATGCTGCACTCTTGATTAAAATGATTCTTGGCTTCAATTTTCACAAAATTAAAAATGAGCTACAAATTCTTGAAGAGCTACAAAATTCAATATTTCTCCATGCACAAACTGATGATTCTTCAACATAGAAATTACCGTATTCAAAATAATGTTATTAAATTATAATTATTCAATTCAGATTTTCAATATTTTTATTCTCTAATCAGGGGGCGGAATCGTAATCATCTGATCCAGTAGCATATCAAACATTTTGATATGATGGTGGGGGGTGTTATTGGTGATTTTGGGGCCCTCCCGGGGGGGGGGGGGTATGGAATACCCCCCAGCGAGGGTTGTCCGGAGGTCCTCCCCCGGGAAAGTTTTGATAAATAGTCCCTTTAAAATTATTTTAACAGATTCTAGACTCATGACTAGAAAAGCTTAAATTCATTAATTTTAGTCCAGATTATTGGATTTTTAAAAATTTTTGATGCTGAAAACTTGATTTGAGGCTCAAAAACAGTCATTTTTATGAGTATCTATTAAAATGAAGTTTATAAATTTGGAAGCTTAAATTTAATAAATAATTTCTTTTGTGAATCGCTTGTTTAAGAACTTGAACCCACTTTTTGTATATGCTTAGTTCATGAAATATAAAAAATACTACTTTTATGATGTTGAAGATCCATCTTGTTTCCACTAATATGTAATATAAACTTAATAAAACAACTTTTGAATGGAAATTAACTCACGTTATGGCGTGACGGCCGTTTCGCTCTGTTGTCTAGAGCATCGTCAGACGACCCACAGTACACTGTGTACTGAGTGTACTGTGGGTCGTCTGACGATGCTCTAGACAACAGAGCGAAACGGCCGTCACGCCATAACGTGAGTTAATTTCCATTCAAAAGTTGTTTTATTAAGTTTATATTACTACTTTTATAGTGCCAATTTAACAAGCTATAGTGGTTTCGAATTATTATTACAATCAGGTTTGACGTTAGTAGTTACATTTTGCGGGTTTTGGCGCATCCTTGACCTTTGACCTTTGACCTTGACCTTGACCTTTGACCTTGACCCTGACCTTTGACCCTGACCTTTGACCTTTGACCCTGACCTTTGACCTTGACCTTTGACCTTGACCCCGGACCGGAAGTGACGTAGCAGACAGGAAGTGACGTAGCAGACCGGAAGTGACGTAGCAGACCGGAAGTCAAACCGGAAGTGACCCCCCCTCACCCTAAAAGTGGCCCCCCTCACCCTAAAAGTGACCCCCTCACCCTAAAAGTGACCCCCCTCACCCTAAAAGTGACCCCCCTCATCCTAAAAGTGACCCCCATCACCCTAAAAGTGACCCCCCTCATCCTAAAAGTGACCCTCATAACCCTAAAAGTGGCCCCCTCATCCTTAAAACGGTTTCTCCACTCTCCCAAAAGTTGGGGGTGGGGGAGATCCGGTTACCGAGTATATATATGGTGGACATCTGGCTGGTAGATTCATTGTATCTCAGCAAACGACTGCTAGCTCCTACAGTGAATCCAGCTAAAGACTCAAATCAATAACAGTAAGTACTTGTTTCTTTACTAATGAATATCCCTTAATTGCTGTAGTGTATAAACCTTCCCTCCAAATATTCCATAGCTATTGCATGAAATCTAACCTCAAATGGCTAACCATGATATCATCCAATACTATTGCATGAAATCTAACCTCAAATGGCTGACCATGATCTCATCCAATAATATGTGGTCTACTGCATGAAATCTAACATCAAAATGGCTGACCCATTGTTTCACAATGCTGACTGCAAGATTATGCTAATACCTGTTGATTTCCAATTACAGATGTCATCCACTAATGCTGCCGCTGATGCCATCTACAACACAATTGCAGCCCAAAAGCCACTAGACCATATATCCATGAAAGATCTCCAGCCAGGGTTCCCATACCAAATGGTGAGCGCAGAGAGAGTCACTACAAAATACGGTGAGAAGGTAGCTGTCACACTGGATTCCAAGAACACACACATGCGGGTTATACTACCAGAGTCGTACAGCAGGATAACCTCCAAATTCGTCCCTGCTGGTGGAACCATTGACATGAAATCATATAAATTTATGTGCCATCCTGATGGGAAAACCCATAGAATCCAATTGATAAAAGAATAATGAATCTCTCTCTATGTATTGTGAAATAAAAATGTGACATCTGCAACTGATTTGTTATTCATTCTCCCCTATCCTAGTATCAGTAGTCACACCTAGTGTCCACTTATGCCTAAAAGTGTTCATCACGTGCTCACCTAGTGTTCACCTAGTGCTCACCTAGTAATCACCAGTGTTCACCAAGTGTTCACCTAGTGCTCACTTAGGCTTAAAAGTGTACACCAAATGTTCACCTAGCTCTCACTTAGGCTTGAAAGTGTACACCAAGTGTTCACCTAGTGCATACACAGCTGCACTGTTGCTTCATGGAAATAGGTTGAAAAGAAAAGTATACTTTACAATACATTGTTTATTAACATAAACAATCGCAAGTATGAAACAATACATAGAAATTGGCTACAATATTGCCCCTTTCAAAGTCTCTGGTAACACCATAGGTCTCTGCCGACCTATTAAGAGATTCCTTTACACAGCCCACGCCATCAGTCACATCGCCTGGTGGCCATAATCTAGGATGTTGCTCAGCTTTACAAATTGATACCAGTAGAGCAGGATCGCCTGATTGACCATCCTCAATCCTAATGCATCTGACACGTCCATCCATAGCGTTGTAGTCAAAGCCAGCAAATGTAATCCTTCTTCTGCCAATCAAAGATAGACTCTGGTCACCACACTCAAAGTCACACCACCAAGTCTCATCACTGTTGTTGAAATCAATCTCCAGCTTAACATCCTTGCTCCTCCATCCAGGCACTGAACGCAAGTCCATTATGGCTACCAAGCTATACTTCAACTTGTATACTGATGTCAATGGAGTTCTACAATTGTCAAATATGACTGCTACCTTGAACAGCAGTGTAGTGATACTGGCCATTGTTGTAGACTGAATGATGCTCAGCGAGACTCAGCTACTTCTTATATACTAGGAGAGCAGGTGGTGGAGGAGTAAATGATGATGCAATATTCACATTTCATTCTTTATTGATAAAAACAAACTCCGACAAAAATGTCTATCTTTTTGTAATGCCTGCATAATCCAATTGTGCAGGATGTTTACTACATTGAGTGCACAAAATGGCGGTACATCTAAACGTCCTCTTCTTCCATTGTCACCAGCCAGCTTCATCTTCACAGTCTCCAAGAAGTCGAGCAGGTAATGTTCCGGGCAGTAGACTGTAGTAGTCTTCATCAGCACCTCCAAGTTGGGCGTCTCATGAAAGAGGTAGGGCGAACTCAGGTCCACATACTCCACATTCTCCTTGTTGTCCAGCTGCAGTAGCGTTTCCAGCAGGGAAATCTTCTCATATCCGTAGACCAAGATCTTGATTGGTCGTCCCGAGTCACTGTTCTCGTGCAGCCATCTTCCAACTGTGTCACATACAATTTGCTTCAAGGTCGAATATGAGAGATGTGTTTGGCCGGCTCCATTGCCCGACCATCTCAGTCCATGTTTAGCTCTTTGTAATTGATTGTTATCAACCAATATGCTTGTTTTTAGCAAAATGTCTGGGTATGGTGACTTGAAAAAATAGTGGTGTGTCAACACATGATGCTCATCGTCACGTTCCAATATTGCCATCTCCTTGACAATAAACTGGTTATTCAATCCCTCAAAGCCTTGAAAGTCCATCAGGTAGATTGGTAGTGGTCCAAAAAGTTCTGTAGCCCTGCTTGGCATGATGCCATCATTGTCATCATCATCAGTGGAAGCCTGGTTGAGGTCGGTTGTACTTGTAGAAGCATCCTTCATCAATGATTTCTCGTGTTGAGTGTAGTAGCCTAGGCAGCAGCCCACAACATCCTCTCCATCGCTGGGTGGCAACTCCCCCTCCTCCTCTTCCTCCTCCAAAAAGTGTAGAACTCTCCTGGACATGATGTATGCTTCACTCAATGCTTCATGCAACTATGACCATCCTGATGCTTGTCGACCACCTTTATATCCTCCACTGCTATCTCCCTCTCTCTCTAGACCGATTGAACAAGACCAGTCATTGGCTGATACTCCTTAACCACTTCATGTATCAGCAGACAATAGGCATGTGTATTTCCTGGAATGTTCTCACTTGCTTCAAACTCAACTCTGATGTCAATGCTTCCCGTCTTGAGCGATTCATTTTGACGTGAACAGTCAATGGGAAACAGTAACATCTTACCATCCCGCACAGCTTGTTTCTCAAAAAGTGGGTTGCTTGCTCGAGCATCATCATGATTGTAGACTCCATTAAAAGCTGCATACATATTATACACTTGGTTATCATCACCATTGATGCTTTCATACGGATAGTACTTGTTGTTCAAGAACACTCGAACGTCTTTCATTTTGCACATGTCAAAGTATGAGCTATTCACAGTAGCTGCTCCTCTTCTTCCAGTCTGCAGTCCAATCACAATGTATCTTGGCTTCTCCAGCTGAGTAGTTGATTTGACAGTCCACGTATGTTTTGTGGTCTGTGGCAAAGATGGGTACTCGTACAGTTCCCAATGTTGGAATGGCATTGAGATGGGCATGTTCTTTTGCACCAGTCTCAGCAGACGCAATTTTTCCTCATCAGACACCTCTACATAGGGCATCCTCCACACCAGTTTCTCAATTGTGACCTTGCCTGCTGCATTCAAACAGTCTAAAGTGTCAGCACTGCGTCTCAGCACCAGCTCCTGTTTCACATTCAGCATAATCTGTCTATAGTCCTCGGCAAATCCCAGCAGATATCTAAGTGGCACATTCATGATGGTTGTGTTGGTACCATCAGAATCAAATGTGCCAAACCCTGCCTTGGCATCATACCTGTAGCCAGCTCCATCCATCTTGTGTTGTTCTTCTCGTTCAAAGGTCATGGCATTCTTCATATAGGTAAAAAATCACCTTGCTGTGCTTTCAACGAAGACAGTTTCAACGAAAAAGAGAGGGTAGAGAGAGAGAGTGAGAGAGAGCCCCACTTCTACTTCCATCACAGGCCCCGCCCACCGGCCTCTACTTATTCATTCCAGTTATGTGACAACAATGTTCAGTTCTGTCCATTCAAGAATGTGTATGGATGATGGGTGACCATGCTTCCATGACTTATGAGCATTATTATCACTTACTCAGTGGTTTGGGACCCACCTAGGTACCCCATGTTCTTCATAGCATGACACTGCTTTGTGATGTCCCAAAGAAACTCTATGCATATGACCCATATGCATATGCACTCTATGCATATGACTCATATGCATGTGCACTCTGTGCTACCCTGGTGCACTATGTGCTACCCTGGCGCCCCCTAGTGCCCCTAGTGGTGCCCTAGTGCTCCCCCTAGGGCCTCTAGTGGTGCCCCCAGTGCTCCCCTAGTGCCCCTAGTGGTGCCCTAGTGCTCCCCCTAGGGCCTCTAGTGGTGCCCCCAGTGCTCCCCTAGTGCCCCTAGTGGTGCCCCAGTGCTCCCCTAGTGCCCCTAGTCTGTAAGATATTGAATGGAGGGTTTCTATCACTAGAAAGCTTTCTATGAATCAGTCAACATATCAAGCAGACAGTATAAAAGTGTGAGCAGAGCTCAAGGAGAATCATTTCGCTGTCATAAGTTAACTGAGATAGACATGAAGTATAAGAAGCAAACTGTGGAAGACATTGCTCCAACCATCATGGAGATTGCCCAGCTGCAACGTGACATCAAGAGGAAGCATAAGGAGCTCACACTGGGCAGATCATTGGAGGAAGAGGAGCACTTCAAACGTTTGAAACCAATTACTGATCGACTCATGAACATTAAAAACATTATCATGAAGCAACGTATCCCAGCACGAGCACCGGCACCAGCACCAGCAACTCCACTCATGCGTCCTCTTTCATCCTTGAGTCGTGTACCTCCTACGCCACCAAAATCACCTGGCTTGCCTTACCCATTCCAGTTGAATCTGCCAAGAAAACTTAAGACACAACAACGGGAACCACCCAGGATACCATCACCTATTGCAGAAGATGAAGAAGAAATCATGGAAGCATTTGGAACAGCAGAAGGAGAATTGCCTGTGGAGAGCACTTCAAGAGTGGCACGGAAATTGTGGAAAGATAGAAGTAAATTTTCAGATGATGAGGATGATGAAGAAGAGCAAGGTGGAGAAGATTCAGCTGATCATGATGAGGAGCAAGGTGTAGAAGACCCAATCAATGATCATGATGATGATGATGAGGACATTGACATGTTGTTGAATACTACACAGGAAGAATTTGATGAAAGCTTTGCCCAATCCAAGCTGGCTGAAACAAGTGTGGGGGAATATGTCAAAGGATCACTGGACAACAGAGATGGGAACTTTGATGAGATGTTTGGACCAAGAGTCTTACATAACAAATACTATCTTGGCAACAAGCTGCTGACCTTTGGACCTGATGGAGACAGGATTGTATTGACTGACCCAGATGATGACACTGCTGAAAGGGCCTTCAATGCCACACCTGGAGTTTGTGAGTTGATCTTCAAGAAACGACCTAATCTCAGTAAAGTGAAGTCTGCTGACAAAGAAGCCTACAAGAATGTGTTGAAGTTGACCAGTGTCTACAGGTTTAACTATAGTCCTGATGGTAGAATTGTGAACTATAATAGCCCCAAATACAGGACTACAATCATGGAGCTGGTGAGAGAAAAACCTGATACGGCAGTCACTGGGAAAGGACTTGAGTTACCATTGAATATGGTGGCTGGCAATGGCAGCCGGATTGAGTACATCTACTACAATGACCCCAATGAACTTGTGGACAGATTGAGGCTGTTGGATCAGTCTAAAGCAGTTGGCAACACTGGACATGAAAATGAAATCAACTCAATCTTGGAAGAATTGGTGGAAGGTGGTTACATAGTTGCTAAACCTGCATACTAGCTACAATATACAAGAGAACAAGATTATATATCAGCACTGCATGATAAATTGCTCCTATGAAGAATGTGACACAATATACTTTCAATGGATGTTGAGAAAGATACAATATATATTTAAGCAGCAATATAAGCCAAGGAGCTTCATTACACTGTCATACGTCAACAAAGATGGACATACATAAGAAGAGAAATAAGAACACTATGCAGAATGTTGCCAGTGCAGGAGTAGTGAAGAAGTATAAGGGGAAAGGAGTGCTTTCAGCAATCACAAATGCTGCAGGTGCAATAGTCAACAAAGCGATAGATGTACTGCCCGTAGAACTTCATCTGCCTGGCTACGAGTACTGTGGACCAGGTACAAAGCTTGAGAAGCGATTGGCAAGAGGCGATCCAGGTATCAACGGACTTGATCAAGCCTGTAAGCAGCACGACATTGCCTACTCAAGGAGTAGTGATACTGCTAGCAGAGCAGCAGCAGACCGGATCTTGGCTGAACGAGCTTGGAGCAGAGTGATATCTCCAGATGCAGGTGTCTTGGAAAAGGCTGCAGCACTAGCAGTGACCAACATCATGAAGACCAAAGCAAAGTTTGGTGGAGGAGTGAAAAGGAAGAGGACTGGCACCAACACTACTGTCAAGAAGAATAGAGCTGAAGGATTGAAGAAGGCTGCTGGAGCAGTGAAGAAGAGAACAACATCAGCAACCAAGGGTCGAGGCCTGTACCTGAGACGACAACAACAGCAGAAGACAGGAAATGGAGTTCACTGTCATCAATGTGGTGGCAGCAGCAGAAGATGATTGGTCTGCCTGACCAAGCTCTGACCGATGTGAACCTCTACAAGAATGCCTGTTGTTTGAAGCTGAGACAGTTCCAAGGAGTGTTTATGCAAGATGCTCTACCAGCCAATGGACCATTGAAGAGCGAGTGTGGCATCATCAACCTAGACCATCAGCAACCATGGCTTTGGTAACCTGAGACCATAAGAGTTTACTGCCTATATGAGAAGAGGATTGGAGCTAGCAACAAGGATCAAATACAAATATGATTGGGAGCAGAAGGATCTCTACTCTCACATTTTTGTACATTCATGTTTAAAATTTTTGCTTGATGAAAATTGTTAAATAAATCTGAGTTCATTGTAAACCCACATGATTTTTTTATTTTAGTATAGAACCTATGATTATTCTGGTTGCCAATAAATTAGTCCCAGTATGAGCAGTCATGGAAAAACATACATGGACTGTCAAGTCAACATCTCAGCTGGAGAAGCCAAGATACATTGTAATTGGACTGCAGACTGTAATTGGATCAGATGGTCATCAATTTAGTTGACAGGTGGCAGGATGATACTGTTTACCATTGACTCTGCCAAAATGAAACAATCAAGACTAGCAGCATTACTAGGGGCACTAGGGGAGCACTGGGGCACCACTAGGGGCACTAGGGGAGCACTGGGGGCACCACTAGAGGCCCTAGGGGGAGCACTAGGGCACCACTAGGGGCACTAGGGGGCGCCAGGGTAGCACATAGTGCACCAGGGTAGCACAGAGTGCACATGCATATGAGTCATATGCATAGAGTGCATATGCATATGGGTCATATGCATAGAGTTTCTTTGGGACATCACAAAGCAGTGTCATGCTATGAAGAACATGGGGTACCTAGGTGGGTCCCAAACCACTGAGTAAGTGATAATAATGCTCATAAGTCATGGAAGCATGGTCACCCATCATCCATACACATTCTTGAATGGACAGAACTGAACATTGTTGTCACATAACTGGAATGAATAAGTAGAGGCCGGTGGGCGGGGCCTGTGATGGAAGTAGAAGTGGGGCTCTCTCTCACTCTCTCTCTCTCTACCCTCTCTTTTTCGTTGAAACTGTCTTCGTTGAAAGCACAGCAAGGTGATTTTTTACCTATATGAAGGATGCTTCTACAAGTACAACCGACCTCAACCAGGCTTCCACTGATGATGATGACAATGATGGCATCATGCCAAGCAGGGCTACAGAACTTTTTGGACCACTACCAATCTACCTGATGGACTTTCAAGGCTTTGAGGGATTGAATAACCAGTTTATTGTCAAGGAGATGGCAATATTGGAACGTGATGATGAGCATCATGTGTTGACACACCACTATTTTTTCAAGTCACCATACCCAGACATTTTGCTAAAAACAAGCATATTGGTTGATAACAATCAATTACAAAGAGCTAAACATGGACTGAGATGGTCGGGCAATGGAGCCGGCCAAACACATCTCTCATATTCGACCTTGAAGCAAATTGTATGTGACACAGTTGGAAGATGGCTGCACGAGAACAGTGACTCGGGACGACCAATCAAGATCTTGGTCTACGGATATGAGAAGATTTCCCTGCTGGAAACGCTACTGCAGCTGGACAACAAGGAGAATGTGGAGTATGTGGACCTGAGTTCGCCCTACCTCTTTCATGAGACGCCCAACTTGGAGGTGCTGATGAAGACTACTACAGTCTACTGCCCGGAACATTACCTGCTCGACTTCTTGGAGACTGTGAAGATGAAGCTGGCTGGTGACAATGGAAGAAGAGGACGTTTAGATGTACCGCCATTTTGTGCACTCAATGTAGTAAACATCCTGCACAATTGGATTATGCAGGCATTACAAAAAGATAGACATTTTTGTCGGAGTTTGTTTTTATCAATAAAGAATGAAATGTGAATATTGCATCATCATTTACTCCTCCACCACCTGCTCTCCTAGTATATAAGAAGTAGCTGAGTCTCGCTGAGCATCATTCAGTCTACAACAATGGCCAGTATCACTACACTGCTGTTCAAGGTAGCAGTCATATTTGACAATTGTAGAACTCCATTGACATCAGTATACAAGTTGAAGTATAGCTTGGTAGCCATAATGGACTTGCGTTCAGTGCCTGGATGGAGGAGCAAGGATGTTAAGCTGGAGATTGATTTCAACAACAGTGATGAGACTTGGTGGTGTGACTTTGAGTGTGGTGACCAGAGTCTATCTTTGATTGGCAGAAGAAGGATTACATTTGCTGGCTTTGACTACAACGCTATGGATGGACGTGTCAGATGCATTAGGATTGAGGATGGTCAATCAGGCGATCCTGCTCTACTGGTATCAATTTGTAAAGCTGAGCAACATCCTAGATTATGGCCACCAGGCGATGTGACTGATGGCGTGGGCTGTGTAAAGGAATCTCTTAATAGGTCGGCAGAGACCTATGGTGTTACCAGAGACTTTGAAAGGGGCAATATTGTAGCCAATTTCTATGTATTGTTTCATACTTGCGATTGTTTATGTTAATAAACAATGTATTGTAAAGTATACTTTTCTTTTCAACCTATTTCCATGAAGCAACAGTGCAGCTGTGTATGCACTAGGTGAACACTTGGTGTACACTTTCAAGCCTAAGTGAGAGCTAGGTGAACATTTGGTGTACACTTTTAAGCCTAAGTGAGCACTAGGTGAACACTTGGTGAACACTGGTGATTACTAGGTGAGCACTAGGTGAACACTAGGTGAGCACGTGATGAACACTTTTAGGCATAAGTGGACACTAGGTGTGACTACTGATACTAGGATAGGGGAGAATGAATAACAAATCAGTTGCAGATGTCACATTTTTATTTCACAATACATAGAGAGAGATTCATTATTCTTTTATCAATTGGATTCTATGGGTTTTCCCATCAGGATGGCACATAAATTTATATGATTTCATGTCAATGGTTCCACCAGCAGGGACGAATTTGGAGGTTATCCTGCTGTACGACTCTGGTAGTATAACCCGCATGTGTGTGTTCTTGGAATCCAGTGTGACAGCTACCTTCTCACCGTATTTTATAGTGACTCTCTCTGCGCTCACCATTTGGTATGGGAACCCTGGCTGGAGATCTTTCATGGATATATGGTCTAGTGGCTTTTGGGCTGCAATTGTGTTGTAGATGGCATCAGCGGCAGCATTAGTGGATGACATCTGTAATTGGAAATCAACAGGTATTAGCATAATCTTGCAGTCAGCATTGTGAAACAATGGGTCAGCCATTTTGATGTTAGATTTCATGCAGTAGACCACATATTATTGGATGAGATCATGGTCAGCCATTTGAGGTTAGATTTCATGCAATAGTATTGGATGATATCATGGTTAGCCATTTGAGGTTAGATTTCATGCAATAGCTATGGAATATTTGGAGGGAAGGTTTATACACTACAGCAATTAAGGGATATTCATTAGTAAAGAAACAAGTACTTACTGTTATTGATTTGAGTCTTTAGCTGGATTCACTGTAGGAGCTAGCAGTCGTTTGCTGAGATACAATGAATCTACCAGCCAGATGTCCACCATATATATACTCGGTAACCGGATCTCCCCCACCCCCAACTTTTGGGAGAGTGGAGAAACCGTTTTAAGGATGAGGGGGCCACTTTTAGGGTTATGAGGGTCACTTTTAGGATGAGGGGGGTCACTTTTAGGGTGAGGGGGGTCACTTTTAGGATGAGGGGGGTCACTTTTAGGGTGAGGGGGGTCACTTTTAGGGTGAGGGGGGTCACTTTTAGGGTGAGGGGGGCCACTTTTAGGGTGAGGGGGGGGGTCACTTCCGGTTTGACTTCCGGTCTGCTACGTCACTTCCGGTCTGCTACGTCACTTCCTGTCTGCTACGTCACTTCCGGTCCGGGGTCAAGGTCAAAGGTCAAAGGTCAAGGTCAAAGGTCAGGGTCAAAGGTCAAAGGTCAGGGTCAAGGTCAAAGGTCAAGGTCAAAGGTCAAAGGTCAAGGATGCGCCAAAACCCGCAAAATGTAACTACTGACGTTTCTCCCCTGGAGAAAATTTTTTTTAGGTCTTGAAAGTGCAACTCTAAGCTTTTCTGTGGTAATCAACCTCTTCCCTCATCTAAATAAAATAGGCGAACATGTTTTTGTGATGACAACTCCTCCGTGGTTTCTCGACCGATTTTGTTCGTTCACGTCTCATTTGAAAGATCTCATCGAGTAGATGTTTGATAAGGTCTTACATTTTGAAAAAAGTCATCGTGGACTTGAGGAATGAACGATCAAAGATTCAATTTTTGCCATTGCTTCAACATAGGGATCGGCGAGCTGAAAATTTTCACATTTCAACTTATGATTTGATGATCAGCTGTTTTGAAACAAAAAGTTTATTTTTCATTGTTCATTCAGAGAGAGAGGGTGGGAGGATAGGATAAAGAGGAAGAGCGAGAGGAAAGAGAGAGAAAAGATGAAGAAGGGGAAGAAGAAAGAGGAGAAGAAGAAAAAGAAGAAGAAGGGGAAGAAGTAGAAGAAGAAGAAGAAGACGAAGAAGAAAAAGAAGTAGAGGAAGAGGAAGAAGAAGAAGAAGAGGAAGAAGAAAAGGGAGAAAAACAAGAAAAAGAAGAAGAAGAGGAAGAAAAGAAGAAGAAGAAGAAGAAAAAGAGGAAGAAGAAGAAGGAGAAGAAAAAGGAGAAGAAAAAGAAGAAGAAAAAGTAGAAGAGGGAGAAAAAGAATAAGAAGAAAAAGAAGAGGAAGAAGAAGAAAAAGAGAAGGAGAAAAAGAAGAAGAAAAATAAGAAGAAGAAGAAGAAGAGGGAGAAAAAAAGAGGAAGAAAAAGAATAAGAATAAAAAGAAGGGGAAAAAGAAGAAGAAGGAGACGAAGAAGAAGAAAAAGAAGAGGAAGAAGGAGAAAAAGAAGAAGAAAAAGAAGAAGAGGGAGAAAAATAAGAGGAAGAAAAAGAAGAAGAACAAAAAGAAGAACAAAAAGAAGAAGAGGAAAAAGAAGAAGAAGAAAAAGAAGAAGAATAAAAAGAAGAGGAAAAAGAAGAAGAAGAAGAAGAAGAAGAAGAAGAAGAAGAAGAAGAAGAAGAAGAAGAAGAAGAAGTGGAAGAAGAAGAATAAAAAGAAGATTAAGAAGTAGAAAAAGAAGATGAAGAAGAAAAAGGAGAAAAAGAAGAAGAAAATGTATTTTACAATATTTAATAAAGTCGCACATTCGTGCGACCCGGGATAACCTAGTATTATTTGTTGATTGATTCATAGCATGACAAATTCTAGGGGGAGATTCCATTCCCTCAACACCACCTGATATCAACCCCCCCCCCCCCCCACGAAGTTCAATCCTGGCTAGGCCACTGGTGTTGGGGCGCCTTGGTTATCAATAAAATGAGATTAAATCTGAACAGTGTCAGAAATGAGCATTTGAAGCCCGTCTGCAAAATATTAAGTGATCTTTTCCTTTCAGGCCTACTGTGTCAACTTCATGCAAGTGGCCAGAGGGCCCTTCAAACCCATAAAAAGAAAATACTTATTGTCAAAGTCCATAGTCTTTCCTCCCTCTTACTTATCTATCATGTTAAAATAATTTTGTGAATTGTGTATTACTTAGCAGTAATGTCAAAATAATATCAGAAATAATCATTTAAGTAGCCTACAGTCAATACATGAGCTATATGTGGAATGAAAGTCAGTTATTATTATCAATATAATATGCATAATATATTTATATACAGTGCACTAGTCAGTGGCATGTCATGTAGGTGGTAACCTAAACCTGTTACAAGTGGAACTGAGCTGCAATTTCGGTACATGAAAAACTAATAGCTACCCTAACCCTTATACCAGAAGCAGATGCAATTTAAAATAGTGTTAACCAGGTGATTGGAAGCTGTTTTTGGTTTGTTGCTGGAGTGTGAGTCTATAGTAACTATACCGTCCTGAGTGTGAGTAGTGTAGAGAGGAGGGAGTGAGAGAGAAGAAAGAGCGCGTTAGAGTGAGAGAAAAAATTCGGACACTAGCGTGGAATGGAAATACCGAGAAGCAAACTGTCATACCGAAAACCGTTCGAGTAAAAGCTGGCAAGGCAGGTATCTGATGATGGGAAAGGGAGCATGGGGGCAGGGTGGCTGCTATTTTTAAAATTAGTAAGGGGATGTCTGTTGTCAGGCCCATTGTCACATACTGAAGATGCTATCCAAGAATGCTGTGCCGGAAGGTTATGGAAACTAATTCCTTCATTGTTTTGTTCCCGCCAACACTTGAGGATTTTCAGACTCTTCACCTTTGGTAAAATCAAACACCAACTAACCATTTCTAGTTCGGACTTGCTAGGCGAAAGTATTAAATTTGTGAAGTGAGCTCCGACAAGTTGTTCCTGTCTTTTGTATTACTACCCAGACAAGAACGAGTTGCACATTGAGTACGGTAAGTACAACTTGTAGCCTGGATAATAACTAATTATTACTAATTATATAACTAACTAATATAGTGAAGTCAACATACGTTTATAAATAAACTAAGTTATGTATTTCATCTAATTTTATCAAATTTGTTTGCTTTTGGGAGAGTGAAGGGATTGGTGTGTTAATTATAGAGAAAATATACAAAACCGGGTGCGCGGGTCTCAAAAAATAACCAGTTTAGTATAATACTTCTTTGGTTAAATTCTTATTAATGGAGACTGCAAGTTGCATGTAGAGTAAACAGTATCTTATTGAAAAATTAGGGTCTTCATCTATGATAGGCTACTTCATGGAACATTTGTCCAATAAGAAATAGTTTTTTATTTCATGTAGCCTACAAATTCATTGTACAGTAGATCGAAAAATTACATCAACCAGTTTATTAAATTTTTTTTAATTGAACACACAGAACGTCTGCAGTATTTTAATTGCTACTTAAATATTTTTTGCAAATAATTTTAAACGTAAAGGCGGTACAAAACTTTGTTTTTCTAAAACCTTTCCGTAGTTATTTCAGACTAAATAATGCAGCCTTTGGTCATACATTTTTCTCATAGTTATAGTTAGTTGGTTATAGTTATTTTTTGAAAGATGACTACCAGTATGTGGGCTATCGAACGTAATAAAAATAAATGAGTTCAAACATGAATAATTGGTGAAAATACTCTACTGGTGAATTTAACATTTACTTATATCTGTGTGATAGCTATTTCAAATTGTTCTAATGCTTCCTCAGATACGGTTGGAGAGTACTGAATCAGGTCTTGAAAATTGGTCTTTGAAACATGTAAAACTTTCTTCAAAGCCCAATACTCAAAACCTGATACAATAGACCTCCAACTGTGATTGAGGAAGCATTACAGCAATGTGAAATAGATATTACACGAATAAGTAAGAGTTCAGTTTATTAGTAAAGTATTTCCAACAAAAAAAATGTTTAAATTTCAAGTGGAAAAGTAATATGAAAACATCAAATAAATGGATTTATTAATGAAACTGAAGAGCTATTATAAATGGTTACCTAATTATTGATGTTACTCACTGAAGTATTGATTGAATTGATAATAATTTTCCATTAAAGCTGTGAACACAACTGCTTTGTTGATAAATTTATTGGGAGTTGAATGAATTTATTTCTGTGTCTCAACTTTTATGGATTGAATAGTGCGAGAAAAGCTGACAGTATGTGACCTGCAATTGAATCTACTAATAAAAGTTATCGTATTAGTTATTTTATTTATAGCAGCTTAATTTATTTGTTTCTCATGACAAATATCTTGGTAAATTTCAGGTTGAAAGAAATATTTTTAAAAATGTTTTAATTGAGAAATGAATAGGCCATGTCATTGACTCCCTATAATCGATTATCCCGTATTTTCATGTGCGTTCCTCGTCATTTATTTGTGATGAGGAGCTGAGAATATGATTGATGCTGATGACTGATAGGGTATCTCCGAAGAGGCAGGGGATGAATAAATTATTTATGGGATATATAAAAAATATTGTATTCAAAAAATATATTTACGAATAAACTTGATTATAATAATTATTAAGAGCCTATAAAGCAGAACATATCAATATACAGTATAAACATTTTTCAGATGTATGTTGTATGCAAACTCCCAGATGAAGAGAATGCATTGGTCGTACACGGTGGCTAGTGGACAGCAATACAGAGACATTTTATCCATCTAAGCCACAAAGCAGAAATATAACAGCATTGTTGAAAAAATGTATGGAGCCCAATTATGACCAGTGAGACAAGTATCCAGTGGCAGCCATGGAATTATAAGGTAAATTTGCTTATTTTTTAAAACAAATTTTCTTTAGAAGATGAAACCCTCATAAATCTGAGACCTGTGCGTGGTGATTGATGAGTTGGGCCTACAGTTTTAGGTGGGTTCCAAACCACCAGGAAGTGATTTTACAGCAATTGATATATAGTTACATTTAATTTTCCATGATGCATTCCACGTGAAGCGCATAACAGTGGCTACAGTGTTTCCTATTTTGATGTAGTGTTTGCTTATTATTATGTATTCATCTTGAATCTATTCCTAAAAGATACATATACAAATATGCTATTATATAATACATGCTCAGATAAATATGATAATATGCTAATAGATCTTATAGGCTGAACATAAATTTATATGATGTCGTTTAAGTGGTCGTGGGTTCGAATCCCGGTCCACCCTCAGGCATCTATGTGTAATCATTCACCTCATTACCAACGCACAAGTCTCGGACTCATGTGGGCCTCATTACCCACGCACAAGTCTCGGACTCATGTGGGCATCAGCAATAAAAAAAATAGCTGATTCATAAATTTTATCTCAAAACGCCTTTCACATTTCAGATAAATCAATTCATAGAATAATTAAATATGTAGGTACCATATACAAAATTATTTACTCAGTAATAAATCTTTATTTTACTAAATTGGAAAATTATTCAGTTCCTCTTAGGCAAAACTGTTATTCTCATGAATATCTGAGCCTTGACTAGAAGAATAAAAGGGACTGAGAGCTATCCTGAGATGTAGCCTACTATCTTGAAATCTGATGCTGATCCCATATTATGATGGAATAGTCCATCATAAATCATATGTTTTGTAGAAGAAGGTCAGAGTGCCTTTCCTTTTATCCTTTCAAATTAATATCCAATAAATGCAAGCACATTTTTCAAGTCCATACACATACATTGCTGCACATTCCCAAAAGGAACATCGATGCAAAATTCCTATGGTTGATGAACTGGCAATGCAATTTTCATAAACTGGAAAAGTAGTGATGACTGGGAAGATGAGAGTTGCATTTGGCAGAACTGATGTCGCTAAATGTGTTATGAGTGTATTACATTTATATAATTCATCATATCATAAATACTGTCGTAAATAAGAGTGACTGAAGTCTAGCCCTTTAGTAAGGTGGCATATAAAGTGATATAAGGTGACAATGTCATATAAAAAAAAATAATTTGTCAACTAATAAAGTGGAAATGTCTAATTCCATCATAGACCTGACCTTGTTTGAGTAGCAGAAGCGTTTTGAGCTACACTTTTTACGCCATTAGAGCTTGGCACAACTAGTCTGTACTAAACACTGAAGATGATAGAACATAATCTTGAAACCCATTTATGACTAAATATTTTATTCATTTATTAAGGCTGTGCGCAGGTTTTTGGGTCATAATTTTTTTTCAAAGTTTATTGTATTGGATATTTTTAAGGTATTGAAATGTTGACTATTGCCATGAGAAATTATTTCTTTCATCAAATATTTTATGGAAAATGGGAGTTCAAAGTTGAATTTTTTCGGTTTATGGGGGCAATTGATCTCCACTAAGTTATTTTAAACTTTTGGTTATTTGTTTTTAAATGAAAGACCCATTGAGGAACAAAATGACATATTTTTCATTCTGATCAAACAAGTTTTCTCAAAATAAATTTTTTAAAACATGCAATAAATTTCAGTTTTTCAAAATATTATTTTGAAAAGACCAATTGTTAAACTGAAATAAAAAAGGTGTCTTTCAGTTATAAAAAAAATTATAAAATGTTTAAAATAACTTCTAGGTGAGTTCAATTGCCCCCAAAAACCGAAAAATTTCAACTTTGAACTCCCATATTCCATAAAATATTTGATGAAAAAAATAATTTCTTGTGGCAATAGGTAGCATTTCAATACCTTACAAATATCCAATACAATAAACTATGAAAAAGAATTATGACCCGAAACCCTGCGCACAGCCTTAAAGTAGCTGCATATATCTTCATGTATTGTATTATGTATCATTTTGAATTTGGTAGAATAGAGCCAATAGTTCAATAATGTGAGCCTCTTTATTGTACTGTATTCTCACACAAAAAAATATTAATGGTGATGTTGGTGCATTCTTAGAACTAACCTATTGCAGATGCTTTGTGACAAGAAGAAATTAGCAGCCGATTTACTCAAATTCTATACTCTATATATCTAATTACTCTCAATGATTTCTGAAAGTTCACCCTAAAATAAATATATTTTTTACTTTTCCATTTCCAGTTTACCTACATTCTCTGTATTTCAACCAAAAGTGGCTTCATAGAAAGGTTTCATGAAGTTTGATATAAAAAAATTAAGAAATGTTGATGATATTGTTTTTTTTTTTTTTTTGTTTGCAGTTGCTGTCTAAGGGCTTTTTGGAGAGAGTGCAAACCAGACAAAATGGCATCTTTCGGCTGCAAAATGGATCCAGCAAGCTAAGAGTGGAAAGGAGGTAAAATACATTTTAAAGCTATTTCTATCCATCCTCATAATCTTGAGACTTTCCATGAGTCGTTTCATGAGTTGTTTTGAAAATTTTGATGATTGGACACATAAGCCTATAAATTGTACATGGTTGATGAGATGAAAAAACTGTATTTAGCGGAATCGGAAATTGAACTTTGACAAGTGATAGCCGAGTGCCGTAGCAGGTATCTGTTTAATCAGAGATACGCTACGAAACTCCTGGGCGTTCTTTGTAAGCATGACTGATTGGATTGGCCAGCAAAAAAGTATCTTTTCTTCGCTGTAAAATCACTTCCTGTTGGTTCGGAACCCACCTAAAACTGTAGGTCCAACTCATCATTCACCATCATCCAATCCATTACCCACGCACAGGTCTCAGACCTATGTGGGCTTCGGTCTCTGAAAAAAAGAGAAAAACTACTTTTAATGAGTTTAATTTCCAATTGTGTTAGGCACCATTTTTTAATCTCATCTGCCATGTATAATCTACTATACTTATGTAGTCACTATACTTATGTCACTTATGTAGTCAGATCATGGTGATGGTACAGTGGTATCCCAAACTTTTTTGTCTTATGGACCCCTTGCTGTAATTTTCGTTTTTAGGTGGACCCCCTGCATAAATGTTATCATTTTTTCCTAATTCATCAGTTGGAATGTGCTTTTGATAGCTGGTAGGGTAGGCCCACTACTACAGACAAATAGATTCTAATTATTCATTGCAGTGCAGTAAACGTTCAAAAACATGTGTCTAAACTTAGTACATTTTTGTTATGTAATCGAATTTGAATTGAAACTAAACACCTTGTTATTATTAGTTATAGCAAAATAAATTAGTGGAACTCACGAAGTAAATGACTAATGACTGTATTTTATTGAGCAACATTGCCTCCTTTAAAACCAAATATAAAATCTCCATGATTTTTTGAAATTGTCTTCATGCCATAATAATTATTATTTAGAAGGGTATACTGTATGTATGTATTTATAAAATACTAGCTGGCCTGACACGCATTGCTGCGTTCTCATAAAAATTATCCTTGATTCTATTATTCGCCACCTCCCGCTGAGGTTACATTTCTAATTAGGAAAGAAGTTAGTCCTAGGGCTCTTCCAGCTGATCATAGAGGCTTTGTTCTTTTCTTAATAACCACCTCTGAATGAAGAAATTAGGTACCCATAATACATTACTAGTTTAGTAAAATTTCGGCTCAAACTCTTCTTTCCAAGTCTTAGCCTACATAACCTCAATTTTCTAAGACTAATAGTTTAATTCATTTTCAGACTGATTTCTTCACAAAAATTGGAGGAGGGTCGATGGAGGAGGCAGTCAGAAGATCACTGTTGAGGCTTCTCACCAACGAAGTGGCGGTGAACTTCAGTTGGGAGGGAAGAAAGGGGAAGAGAATCTTAAAAACTCTTTCCATAATTAAGAATTTAGAAGGTACCGTATGCTTGTTTATTTATGATGGTCTTTAAGGATATTTTATATCAGTCAGCTGTATTAGAAAAGCAGATTATTTCTTTCATCTAGGAAACAGATTAAGTCTTGAATTCTGCACATTTTCTTGTACAGATCCCAAGTAATTCAATTCATTTAATTCCCCTCATGTACATGATATAGACTACTAATTCAAATTTCTTAGAGGATATATCCATCCCTATTTTTAAAAAGGCAATAGGGGGAACTAGAGACATGACCCACTGTAGCATTGCTACATTGTTTTAGTTAAATGTGGTGCAGTTGGTCACACCAATTCATTCAGTGAGCCTTCGGTTTCATCCACTTCAACATTAATTTTATTATTTCTAGCTATAATATTTTATTTTCTACTTAGGTATTTTTCATAATATTTTACTTTAACTAAATCTCCTTTTAACGTTTCTAGTCAAGCTTTCAATTTAAACTGTAACCGTCCTTTGTTGGTTATGTTACCAAACTGCACTAGGTTTTGCTTTGTGCATAAACTAACCTGTTGCATCTTGTTTTTTGCAGCTTGGCACTGGCTCCTAAAATATGATTTGGATTGTTTTGCCGTTTCTTTGATTTCGAAATAATTTGTTATAATTAACACCTTGATGCCATAATTATCAATTTTAAATAAGATTATGAATTTGTTTACAGACATGATGTGTTAGTAATCTGTCTTCTTTTATTTAAAATATCTCTCGTCGTCAAATCCAGGTACAGTAATTCAAGTTTATTAACTACAATTATTCAATGTATTTTGTTACTACTGTCATTATTATTGTGAAATTGTTATTTCCCAATTTATCCTTTTGTATTTTTGTATCAACAGGTTTTCCTGGTTCAGGTTTAGATTGAAATCGAAAGTATTAATGTAACCTCAACACCTTGGTTCAGGAAAGCATTTGGAAAATATAAAATAATTATTATGGACCGGACTTGAAACCAAAACTGCTATCCAGGTGACATATTTCCTTTTTATATTACTTTTCCGTGGAGTCAAGATTTCAAGATCCGGGTCTGTCCTCAACAGACCTTTATAATTTTCATTTAGTATGCTTAGGCATATCTTCATTTGTTTCAAGTTGAGAATTTTATATCCTGGCCAGTGATCTTTTTAACTCAAGTTTTCAAAATCAGTATCTAAAAATTCTATTTACTTTTGTAAGGAAGACGACGAGAGATTATTCTATTGGCTGTTAATTTTTTTTTATCTGTGATATTTTGAATTTAACCTTTTCTAAAATTATAGATGCTATTTTCTTCTATTCTGGACCTTCTTTGACTTGAAACCCTTCATCATGTGTGTCTGTTAATTGTTTTAAAGCCTTGGCCTTATCGACCACAGCCTATTTTGTGCTTTTACTTTTGAGTTCAGTACGATTCCTATGTGAAAAAACCAACCTTAATTTGCCAAGGTTGGTTGGTTGGTTCATTTTGGTAGCAGAGCGTGGTTAATTTTTTTTAAATGCTATCATTCTGTAGCTATAATCTTGTAATTATTGATATTTCACATTGTATCTTTGTCATTAAACTAACCTGCACACATAAGTGGTTTCAAGTATATGTCAACGAATTCTAAACTATTCACTTTAGATTCATCATTTATTCTTCATAACATATTGTCTATAAATATTCCATTATATCTTGAAATAGTATCAGTAAGTGAAATTATAAAATGGCCTCAAACTTTACTATTGAAGGTGCCATTGAAATCATTAACCAAGTGAAGTCTGATATTTCAGATTATAAGATAAATCCTGATTATTTAGTTAAAGATGATTTGATTTTCGAGCTTGAAAGATTAGGTGTAAATAGAAGTGAATCACTTGCTAGAGATCTTGATTCACTCAGAGCATTTTATAGACAATTGATAAGTGAACCTAATGTTCAAATTGTGAGCATTTCATTTGATTCTGAATTGTTCAGTGAGAATTTAAGTAGTATTCAGAGTGGAATACATAATAAGATTGAATCTCAAATTAAAGAATTATCTAGTAGTGATAAGATTTCCAGAAGAAATATCAACAAAATTGAAACAAATTTTATTCATGTTGTTCATAGAATCGAAGAAATTATCAATTCCTTTGATAAAATTAAAACTTCTGAAGAACAAGACAATGTTCTAAGCTTCATTAAAGGTATTGCTGAAAATTTATCTGAAACATTTAGTAAGATAGTACAGTTATATACTCTAGTTGCTAAAAGTAGGACTCCTTCACCCACATACAAGAGTAGTTTGGTTATTCCCAGTCCATCCAAAATTATACCTCATCCTGGGCTACCGATATCACAAAATAGGGAGGTTACTCTGAAAGTTCCCCAGATAAGATTTGAAAGCATATCTAATAGTGATCTTGTTAATCAAAAGGAAATTCCTCCTAATATTTCACAAGCCAATACTTTGATTAATGAAGCATATTTTCAATCATCTTCTAATATATTGCAGAAACCTGTACCTTCTGTACAAAATATGAATAGTGAATGTGGTCCAAATTTTGTAAGTGGTGATAATCTTTATCAAAGGCAAAGCAAGAATGAAGGACATGATGTTTTAGTTACCAATTCGTTTGTTCCATGTCCAACTTCACAGTTGAATAGGAGTGTCACTACTGATATTAAATTTCATGAGCTTTATAATAAATTGCAAAATCCTGTGGAAAAATTTTTGAGAAATTTGCAGATAACTGATGGGTTAGAGGTTGAGTCTTTGTTGAACTTTTTGAGTTCTGCATTAAAAATTCAGCAGATCTCACGTCTTGGGGATATACAGCTGTTTCAAGTTTTATTTCCTTATGCTTCAGGTCCTTTAGCTGATAAAATTATGTGTCACATACAGTTGAATTCGTCATTTGATCAATTTCATAGGGAAGTTTTAAATCATTTCATTCCTCAACGTCTTCTGAGCCAAATTGAAAAACATAGATATTACCGTTTGCAAGCTTTTAATGAGCCTCTGCCTGCTTACATTGTCAGCATTAAAGAAGCGGCAGTATTACTGAAGCTGAACCAGTCAGAAAGCGATATTGTTAGCAATATTGTATCTGGTTTGAACCCAGAGGAACGTTCAAGGTTAGTATTTGTAAGTAGACCACAAACATTTCATGACCTCACTAATATGTGTGTTCACACACAAAATGTTCTATTTGCAGACATGGAAAGGCAAGGTCAAATGCAAATTCAGCATTCATCAAATGATTCTAAAAATTTTAAGGAACGAAATTTGACTGATAAAAATAATTCTGGCAATATTACATTTAAACAAAATCAGTTCAAACCTAGTCAACGATCTGATATAGTGTGTCACTACTGTAATAAAAAGGGTCACATTGCACCAAAGTGTTGGGCTAAGTTGTCAAAAAACGCCAATCCTCCAATTTCAAAAAAGGAAAACTGATAATTAATAAATTAAAATCGTCTTGTCTAGTTAGTCATTGTAGGAGAAAAGTACATACAAAAATTTTCGGATTAATTCATTCCAATAAAAATCTACCATTCCTGAATGCTAGTTTCAATAATATTGACACTAGGTTTGAATCTCTCTTGGACTCTGGCTCAGTTCATTCATTCATTTCTAGTAAGGTTTTTCAAGAAATTAAATCCTATGACAAATTTAAGTTTCCTGTTAAGTCTGTTAATATATCTTGCTATACTGCTAATTCTTCTGAAATTAAAATTACTAAGTCATGTGTTCTGAAAATAAAAATTGAACATTTAACATGGAAGTTTGAGTTTCTAATTAGTGATAGACTCCCTGTTGATGTGATATTAGGTTCTGATTTTATAAATCACTCACAGATAATTATAAATCTTTTTACCCAAAAATTTTATTTCAACTTTGAACAAAATATTAAATTTCCTTTACTTTCACACAATGATAATGCAGATTCGGTTTGCTATCTTGACAATTCTGTAGAGAAGTGTCCTAAACAAAGTATTTCACATTTGTCTAATAAAGATAGAAAAGACTTACAAAATCTTCTAGATGAATTTCCAGATGTGTTGACAAAGAAATTAGGTGCCACTGACCTTGTCAAGTATGATATCAAACTGATTGAAGATAAAGTTATTAGGAGCCAACCTTATGCCTTGAATCCTGTCAAGACTGAAATTTTAAGGCAGAAAATTCAAACCTTGTTGGATGATGGAGTCATTGAACCTAGTAATTCTTCTTATTCTTCTCCTTGTTTTTTGGTTCCTAAACAGGATAAAGATTTTCGACTTGTGATTGATTTTCGTCGTCTGAACAAAGTGATTGAACTCCAAAGTACACCTATTGGAGATTTACAAACTTCTTTTCATCATTTCACTAAGGCCCGTTATTTTTCTGTCTTAGATCTTAATCAAGCTTATCATCAAATTCCTCTGACTGAGAAATCAAAACATTTAACATCGTTTATCACACCTTTTGCTTCTTACAATTATAAAAGAGTTCCTTATGGAATTTCTTGTGGGGCTCAGGTTCTAACTCAGTTAATGGAAAAACTTTTTGGTGATTTGCGTTTCCGCAAACTGTTTTTCTATCTTGATGATTTAATTGTGTACTCTGAGGATTTACAGTCACATTGGGACACTCTTAGAGAAGTATTTACTCGCTTGAGAAAAGCTGGTCTCACTGTAAACCCAGACAAGGTTACCTTTGCCACACCAAAAATTTCATTTCTTGGTCACATTGTGTCATACAACTCTGTTTGCATTGATCCTGAAAGAACCAAATCTATTTTGAATTTTCCTCCTCCAGTTAAAGTGAAGGGAGTTGCTCGATTTTTAGGTATGGTTAATTTTTATCATCGTTTCATTCCGAATTTAGCTGAAATTGCCTCTCCTTTGAATGCTCTGAGAAAAAAGGACGCCAAGTTCATTTGGACTGAGGAGTGTCAAAGTGCATTTGACAAATTAAAAAAAAAGATTACTCAGCCACCCATTCTGCGAATGGCCGACTTTTCCAAGCAGTTTGTGCTACAAACTGATGCCTCAGGTACTGCTATTGGAAGTGTTTTAATGCAAGATCATGAAGGTAATCTTTTGCCTATAGCTTACGCATCTAGAACTCTGTCTACTCAGGAACGCAAGTATAGTGCCTATGAGAAGGAGGCCTTAGCAATTGTTTATGCTATAGAAAAATTTCGCTTTTTTCTGGAACATACTAAATTTATGTTACATACGGATTGTTCAGCTCTACAATGGGTTCTAAATCATCCCAAACCATTGGGGAGAATAGGTAGATGGATTCTTCGCATTTCTGCATTTCAATTCGATGTTGTGCACATCAAAGGGACACAGAATGTCATTGCTGACACCCTTAGTAGAATGTTTTCTGACCATGAGTCTGACCCTATCGAAAACAAATTATGTAGTGTTGCCCTGGCAGATTTTCCTTTATGTTTCAGCGACATTGCTCAACATCAGAAGAGTGATGTCTTCATTGCTGACTTGTTAGAAAAAGGGAAAAGAGGTGAAGATATTTTTCCATATTCCATTTCTAAAGATGTGCTTTTGTTTAATGCTAGGAATGCTGGTAAACCTAAAATTGTGTTACCTTTAGTCTTGAAGGAAATGGTATTCAAATACTATCATGAGAGTACTTTTGGAGGTCATTTAGGATTTCTCAAAACGTTGAACAAAATTCGTCATGAATTCTTTTGGAAGGGAATGTCCAAAGATATCTCAAATCTTATTAAACTTTGCAAGGTCTGTGCTCTTAGTAAGCCTGCCCAAAAAACCAACTTTGGCTACATGGCTTCTAGCGTTGCTTCTGCTCCTATGGAGAAGCTATTTGTGGATTTTGTAGGCCCATTACCTCGTAGTACCAGTGGTAACTCCATGATATTTAGTTGTGTTGATGCCTTTTCGAAATATGTTTGGCTCATCCCAGTTAGAAAGGCTAATCATACTACTGTGTGTAGAGAACTACAAAAGATCTTCTTGAATTTTGGTATTCCAGAAATAATTGTATCTGACAATGGTCCACAGTTTAAATCAAAATCGTTTAAACACTTTTGTTTTCAGAAGGGGATAAGGCATATTACAACTACTGAGTTCTATCCAAAACCAAACCAGGTAGAACGTGTACATAGAAATTTAAGGTCTTCATTGATTGCTTATTATGCTAAAGAGCAAACCAAATGGGATCAGGCATTAGACTGGTTACCATTAGCTTTCAACACTTCTTTCCATGAAAGCAGTAAGTTCACACCGTATGAAATTATTTTTCGGATTAGTCCAAAACATCCATTGAAGAATGTGTGGAAAATTGCTGATATTTTACCCAAAACATTCTCACAGGACTCCAAAAATATTTGGAAACAAGCTCACCAGAATTTATTAAAATCACATAGTAGAGTCAAAAAGCTCTATGATGATAAACGTAGTCCTATTCCTTTTAAGACTAATGATATTGTTCTTCTGAGGACCAATCCTATTAGTAAGGCTGCTGAAAAGCTTACTGCTAAACTAATGTATCGCTGGTCTGGCCCATACTTACTAAAATCTTGGTCATCACCTGTCACAGCCAATCTTTATTCCTTGGATGGAATGAACTTCATTAGAAGAGCTCATGTGACACAACTTAAAAAGGCTTATCATAACTTGATCAATGCTAATTGATTAAATATTATTTAGGACTTGCTCTGTCTTGTGTCTAAATCGTTATTCTAGTCTTATTTTGTACCCTTATGTGAGTACCTTCTTTGTCTCAGAGTGAAATACTTTGAAGTATTATTGTCCTTGTCTGAAGTGAGACTTATGTTCTACTTCAAAATTTTTTGACATGTTTTGATGGATGCATCCTACATGCTCAATCTTTGCTGTACAGCAGAAAATTAAGCAATTGCTTATCTGAGAATTATTTTATTCTCATTATTCTGGCCATTTGAGAGATTTCTTGATTTTAAAATCCATGGTAACCTAGTAGTTAAGATCCTGAACCCTGTACTGTAACTTAATTAGTATTATAATCTTATTGTAGTCTTGACATAATATTGTCATGTATTATTCTCTTGTCCTGAATTTTATGTCTCATTATTGGGCATTACTATTCCTTTAACATTATTGTATGATATACTTACTCCTATTTCCACTTTATATAATAATTATTGCCATCTGATTACTATGATAATGTTCTTGTACAATGACAGTGTGTCATCTTCTTTATCCTTTTAAATTGATATAACCTAAGGAAGGTTATTTGGTTGAATTTTTGTACCATTCTGAACTCTACTCCATTTATCCACATGGGTTAGGTGAAATTTTGTTGAATTTTGTTCACTTTGTAATGGTGATATCCATTTCTACTCTTGCTCTGAATCTTACCCCTTTGCGCGCCCGGATTGGATTCAAAGCTACATTAGATTTGTGGTCACTAACTTTTGACATTCTTCTTGACTTTGAAAGTCATGTTTTTAATTTTACTGATTGTCTCAGTATTGGTAATAATAGAAGAAATATAATAGAAGAAATTTCCTTCTCTTGTTTCTTCTCATTCTCATCTACTTTCTATCATTGATATTTTTTTTCTTGACACCCCAGAGTTTAATTTGGAGGGGAGAGGTCTGTAGCATTGCTACATTGTTTTAGTTAAATGTGGTGCAGTTGGTCACACCAATTCATTCAGTGAGCCTTCGGTTTCATCCACTTCAACATTAATTTTATTATTTCTAGCTATAATATTTTATTTTCTACTTAGGTATTTTTCATAATATTTTACTTTAACTAAATCTCCTTTTAACATTTCTAGTCAAGCTTTCAATTTAAACTGTAACCGTCCTTTGTTGGTTATGTTACCAAACTGCACTAGGTTTTGCTTTGTGCATAAACTAACCTGTTGCATCTTGTTTTTTGCAGCTTGGCACTGGCTCCTAAAATATGATTTGGATTGTTTTGCCGTTTCTTTGATTTCGAAATAATTTGTTATAATTAACACCTTGATGCCATAATTATCAATTTTAAATAAGATTATGAATTTGTTTACAGACATGATGTGTTAGTAATCTGTCTTCTTTTATTTAAAATATCTCTCGTCGTCAAATCCAGGTACAGTAATTCAAGTTTATTAACTACAATTATTCAATGTATTTTGTTACTACTGTCATTATTATTGTGAAATTGTTATTTCCCAATTTATCCTTTTGTATTTTTGTATCAACAGGTTTTCCTGGTTCAGGTTTAGATTGAAATCGAAAGTATTAATGTAACCTCAACACCTTGGTTCAGGAAAGCATTTGGAAAATATAAAATAATTATTATGGACCGGACTTGAAACCAAAACTGCTATCCAGGTGACATATTTCCTTTTTATATTACTTTTCCGTGGAGTCAAGATTTCAAGATCCGGGTCTGTCCTCAACAGACCTTTATAATTTTCATTTAGTATGCTTAGGCATATCTTCATTTGTTTCAAGTTGAGAATTTTATATCCTGGCCAGTGATCTTTTTAACTCAAGTTTTCAAAATCAGTATCTAAAAATTCTATTTACTTTTGTAAGGAAGACGACGAGAGATTATTCTATTGGCTGTTAATTTTTTTTTATCTGTGATATTTTGAATTTAACCTTTTCTAAAATTATAGATGCTATTTTCTTCTATTCTGGACCTTCTTTGACTTGAAACCCTTCATCATGTGTGTCTGTTAATTGTTTTAAAGCCTTGGCCTTATCGACCACAGCCTATTTTGTGCTTTTACTTTTGAGTTCAGTACGATTCCTATGTGAAAAAACCAACCTTAATTTGCCAAGGTAGGTTGGTTGGTTCACCACTTTTAGCACTTGCCATATTTTATGGGAAGAAAATGGTTTGAAATGTATATTAAACACATAGTCGTTCTATGTTCATGCAGTATAGTAATAGATTGGGAATATTTATCAGAAGTAGTTGTAGATATCAATTTCGGGAACCTTGCAGAAGGGTTAAATCTCCCTAGTCCTAGGTTTTAAAATTCAAAAGTGTTGGCATTCCCATTATTAATGTGTGGAACTTCAACATTTATTGCAATGCAGAGCCAATTAACCTTGTTGGAGTCGCGGTCAGACACCTGTGCCCAAGCATAAAAAATGAGTGATGCATAACTCACCTAACTAACCTCCAGCAAAACATTTTTTTAGCACTTTATTAGTCCTATTTTAGCATTATAATCATATGATACCTGTAATAATAAACATAAAAATATGATACTCAATTCATCTGACCCCCAAAATAATATGTTACTTGATTGTTTTACTAAACTTTTTTCTTGTAAAAATTTATATTACTTCTTGATATGTAATTTGAATCAGGAATATTCCTCTTGATAATATATCAATGTGGGAATAATTTCCCTAGCAGCCCACCAGGGCCAGTTTCATAACTAGATAAAATATCTACCAGGTATATTTATTGGAATTATTATTTTAGGAAGATTTTGTTTTGATGAACTCATTCATAACAAATGGAACAAAATTATTGTCTGCTTCCAATTAAAGCATCTATCATTTAGAGTAGAGCTATTGTGCAAATTGTACAAGAAAACTAATCCACCAGCACATTTTTTTAGCACTTTATCAGTCCTATTTTAGCATGATAATCATATGATACCTGTAACAATAAACATTAAAATATTATACTCAATTCAATTGACCCCCAAAATAATATGTTACTTCTTGATATGTAATTTGAATCAGGAATATTCCTCTTGATAATATATCAATGTGGGAACAATTTCCCTAGCAGCCCACTAGGGCCAGTTTCATAACTAGATAAAATATCTACCAGGTATATTTATTGGAATTATTATTTTAGGAAGATTTTGTTTTGATGAACTCATTCATAACAAATGGAACAAAATTATTGTCTGCTTCCAATTAAAGCATCTATCATTTAGAGTAGAGCTATTGTGCAAATTGTACAAGAAAACTAATCCACCAGCACATTTTTTTAGCACTTTATCAGTCCTATTTTAGCATGATAATCATATGATACCTGTAACAATAAACATTAAAATATTATACTCAATTCAATTGACCCCCAAAATAATATGTTACTTCTTAATATGTAATTTGAATCAGGAATATTCCTCTTGATAATATATCAATGTGGGAATAATTTCCCTAGCAGCCCACCAGGGGCAGTTTCATTACTAGATAAAATATCTATCAGGTATATTTATTGGAATTATTATTTTAAGAAGATTTTGTTCTGATGAACTCTGAACTCATTCATAACAAATGGAACAAAATTATTGTCTGCATCCAATTTAAGCATCTATCATTTTGAGTAGAGCTATTGTGCAAATTTTACCAGAGAGACCAATCTAAATTTTGGCTGTTTTCTTCAGTATTTTATCAACTAATTTCTTTGCTTTCTGTAATCAATATGTTATTTGCTTATAATTCAAGTAATTGTGTAACTCATTTATTTGTTTCAGGTGTTCTGTGTGCGAATCACAAGAGTTTCACACAGAAGATTTTTGAAACAAGGGTGCGGGAATGGTTTAGACAGGCAGGAACAAGGATTTTCAATAGAAACAAAGCGCTCAATAAAGTATGATATTTGTGTATATTTTGTTTGTAAATATTTTCAACTGTTTGTGATTATTGTGTTATAATAAATGAAATGAATTATCTGTATATCTTGCTTACATATCATTTACACCATCCACCATTTCTATACACATTCTATAATAATGTGCTCAACCACCAATATAAATCACTTGTATATTTTACATATATTAGACCTTCAATATATGTAAACCTAGGTCTACTGTATGTATTTTGTATATATGATTCACAAATTTAATATATATATTGGACAGCTTTCAATATAAATCTTATGTGAATTTTATGTATAATAGATCTCTCATATACATATATCAGGTTAAATATATGTATCATTTACATATCTTGTTTATGTATTATTTACACCAATTTTATGTCCATGTTGGACCTATTATTGACGATTCTATACATATTTTATATGTAGTGCTCAACCACTTATGTAAATGATATGTACACTTTACATATAATGGACCTTCAATATATGTACACCTAGGTCTACTGTATATATTTTGTACATATTATTCACATAATCTGTATACATTGAACAGCTTCAAATATAAATCTTATGTGAAGTTTATGTATAATAGATCTTTAATATACATATATTATATGATGCTAAATTTATGCATCATTTACACATCTTGTTTATGTACTATTTACATCACATTTACATATAATAGACTTTTGATATGTATATTTTAGACCTTCAATTTATGTAATATTTACATATTCTGTTCACATAAAATTTATATATTTCATATACATATACACCATTGCTTTTATTCACATATTATTTACGTATTTAATTCACATACAATTTATGTAAATATAATACGTAAATACGTATGTTTGTTATATGTCCTATAGACGAACCTATGAACCTTTCTTATACATGAAATTTACATTCCCATTGCTGTAGTTTACATATCATTCACGTAATATGGATATTGCTTGAATGTAAATAATACATATAAGATACATGATTGTGCTGACTGGGTTATACACTAGTTACCATATTAATTATACTACTAGTAGTTCTGTGAACAGTAGACCTCACGTCCAAGAATAAGGGTGCTTGTAAAGTAATTTACTCTACAATGAAAATTAATTTCGCAATTTATTTGTTTATTCAATGTTTCCAGGGATTTATTCAAATGTTGTATGCTCTTATTCATGCTGTACTTTTTTTGTATCGGTAGTAAACCGGCCGCCATATTGAATTTAAGAAAAATATATATACATTGCTGGGCCTAGGAATAAGGATCATCCATATGAAAAATCATAGCAATTGGTCTAGGCGTTCGTCTGTAATCGTGAGACAGACAGAGAGACAGAGGAAATGCCGATCGTCTTGAAGGGTAGACCTCACTATCGTTTGGTCAACTATATCAATTAATTGGTTGAAGTGAGGCTCAATTTAGATGTGAAAGGAACTCTTGTACACTACAAAAAGCTTCATCAACTAAACATTATCTCAATTGTTTTTTTAATATTTCTACATTTTGAGGACTCTTTAAAAACTGTGGTAGCTTGTAGAGTTCCAGTTTAACTAGGTTTTTGTTTGAATAAGCTACTATTGTGACTCACCAAGTGATAATCTCCTCTGCTTCTTGTATTATAATAGTGTATGTCAAGATTTTGATTAATATCACTCTTTTATACATATAAAGTATAGCTTCATACACATATAAGCAGGGTACAGTTAGGATACCAAGTCTCTTGAACAACGGCCTACACGAATCTGATCTATTTACTCTTTCCAGACACCTAACAGCTTTCTTTTGGATCTTAAACACCCTATCAATGTTTCGTTTTGATGAATTACCCCATACTAAGATAGCTTACCTATAATATGTGACAGTAAGAGCCCATGGTAAGCTGTAGAAAGTAACTTTTTGTCATTTAATCTAGCAAGTTGTCGCAGGAAAAATATCCTAGATGAAATTTTACTACATATTTTCTCAATGTATGGAGCCCTGGTCAATCGCCTATTCAACAAAACTAGAAATGCAATGTTTTCTTCCTGGTCTAGTTGATTATCATTTACAAACACGTTTATAACCCTATCTTCATTTTTGAATTATGTTCGTTTTTGAATTATTGAAGGAATTGACATTTTTTACTATTTATTGATAATTTCAAATGATTTAAGAATTGGACAATGGACTGCACACCCATACAGGCATTTTTTTCTAAATTATCTAGAATGGAATTGCTGAAAATGAGTGATGTATCATCTGCATCTGTATTATCCTGGCACATGCGTCAAGTTATTCAAGGTTTATCCATTGTATAAAAAATATAATGCCTATTATTTATTGTCGGAGCTCAATGCTTGGAAGTTGATTGATTAATTTGTATGCGAAGGTTGACATAGCTTGAAATAATCATACACCATAGCTAAAACTAAGCTTAGGACAGTTACAGCAAAGAGCAAACTATATGATATTAAAAAATATCAGAGAAAAATACAGTAGCAGTCAAAAGTTATTGACTTTTACAACAAAAACTATTTGTAGAAGTTGAACTCAGAAGTTTCCTCCAACACGACAATTCAGCTTAAGCTCACACTGAAAATATCTCGGTATTCAGGCCTGTATAGTAGTTCTTTGCTTGCCGAAATTCAGCAGAAACTTTGATAAGGACGATGAAAAGTCGATTCACGTCTTCTTACTTATCTGACGAGACGTGAGCTTCTTCAACTTTTCCTCGTACCCCGTTTGCTGTTTATTATTTTTATCTTTCCCTGCTCCATCTTGCCTTTTCAAGCACAACCATCTTCACTGTTCCATAATCTTACATTATTTCTCGCGTATTCTGTACCTTTTTTCGCAACTTCTGTAACAAACCAGAGCAGCACGATATTACCATCATTACTCTTGGGCTCGACTCCATTCATCAGCATAGTAGTCAACATTGTTCACTTTATTGTATTATATTTGCGTATCAAATGCGATTTTTTGCTGTAGAGAAGCGGAAAAAGGGTAAAATCTCATTCATAACACCATTCATAATTGGAATTCACATTATGAGATGCCTGGAATCGGGTTTTGAATTGCAATAAAATATTATATTCAACTTTTTGTTGTAAATTTAACGACTTGCTGTCAGTTTTAGATTGTGAATGTATAATTAATGTACTTACACTTGGCCGAACGTTTTCGAGTTATTGAAACTCATCTTCAAGGCCATGTGTGAGTACATTTATTATATTTAAAGTTACATTCATGTGGAAGCAACAGATACATCGATCCATTTTGCTCCCATGACACATAGATAAATGAAAATAAGACACGATTATAAGAATTATTGTAACAATTATAATTGATTATATAATTATTCACAATCGAAAACTGATTGCAAGTCATTAAATTTACAACAAAAAGTTAATATTAACAACGCAGATCGTTATGGAACAAGAAATCCAAGAATATTATATTATTTGTTAAAGCTTAAATGGCTTTTACTGGTGGGGAACTAAACCCTCACTATCATCCCTCTATAAACGATGAACTAGAAAAATGCATGTACAATGCTGATATTATTTGTTATAGAAGTATTTAAATAGTAGAGGTGCTTGCTGTTTTAGAAGCACATTTTTTCAAATTATTTAATAGAGAAAGGCATGGTTGACATTTGGGTTCTGATCTGAACAATGAAAAAAATATTTTCTTTTTTCTACTTGTTATTTCAAAATTTTGTATTCTTGTTCTAGCATATTACTTTCTTTTCTATTCTCATATCATAGTGTTGGTATTGGTAACTTTTGTTTTCCCTTGGTTCTTTTTTAATAGCCAACTTTGTAAATTGTATTTTGAAAAGGGTGCCTGTATAAAGGTGCCTGTTGTCTCCAGTAATAAACTATTCAAAAATTTATTTTATCTACTTTTTATTGTAAATTTAACGACTTGCAGTCAATTTCAATTGTGAATAAATAATCTGTGATGTTTTCCATGACGAAATACTTAATAAACAATCTTATATTAAAACTGACACTGTATTTCACTTTTATATAATGTTTGGTTCAGCCTTGGCTGACGAAGCTTTTTTTCAGAAGTGAAATGCATCTCTCAAGCATCTCCAATATATGTGAGTAAAACATTATATAAAGTGAAATACAGTGTCAGTTTTAATATTAGAATAAATAATATTTGTAATCACTCTTGGCCAAACATTTTTGCCAAGGCCTAAGGCCTTGAAGATGAGTCTCCATGACTCGAAAACGTTTGGCCAAGAGTGAGTACAAATATTATTTATTCACAATTAAAATTGACTGCAAGTCGTTAAATTTACAATAAAAAGTTAATATTTACAACGCAGATCGTTATGGAAGAAGAAATCCAAGAATTTATTTTATTCTTCATTCATGAAGCAAGATAACGAGTGTTTAGTTGTTGTTGGTCAATAATTGTGGCTGAGGCAACTTGCTCTGGTTGCTTATGTTTTGGAATTGAATTAAAGAATAATCTATGTATAGTGTTAATTAATGGATTACACCTTAACATTTGCTTTCAATGAGGAGGAAGAGTCTTCTGAGTAATCTAGAAGTAGGCTAGATTAATATTACTTCTTAAATCACTCAATTATTGGTAATTGAATTGGCTTGTCAAATTTGCGAAATGTCCAGATTATGTAGGATAAGCGGGTATGCTCTATTCCTATATCAAATGATATAATAAAGTGAATTGAGTGGTTTGTGGTCAATGGAGTGATGCGGTTTCAGCTCCATTCTGGTATTCACTGACTACACTACACGGACTCATTCTCGCCCATATCACCAGAATTATAAAGTTTCAATTATTCAGAAGTTTAGCCTAACTTTGCCTACCACATGGGAGTTTTATTTCCGAGTTATTCAAGTTCAATGCTCATTCTCTGTTGGAAAATCACTTCCCGGTGGTTCGGAACCCACCTAAAATTGTAAGTCATTTTTTCCATCATCCAATCCATTACCCACGCACAGGTCTCAGACTTATGTGAGCTTCATCATCCGAAAAAAATATAATGAAAAAAATATCCAGCCATTCTTCCGATCGGATATTTTTCTTCATTGATTGTATAAAGCAGCTTTTGTTTAATATACCAAAACAATTTAATTGAGTACATTCACACTAGCCATTTGCATAATGGATCAAATTTATGAAGAAGATAATGTTATCCAGATTGATATGTTTGATACATTAGTAATTTATTGTACTTAATTAAAATAATAACCTATACCTATTGAAAAATAATAATTACAACCTATCTCTGCACATGTGTATCATTTGCGATAGCACTTCAGCTAGCTGTACCCAGGATATAATAATAATAATAATAATAATAATAATTATTATTATTATTTGCTTAATTCCATTGTTTAAGAAAAACGCTTTAGACTACAGTCTGCAGCCATCAAATTACAAACTATTTTTCTGTTATTAAAACCAAAGACAATCTAATCCAGATTGATATTTGATATTCTTTGATTAAAACGTATAACAGCAATTGCGTGATTTATTTTAATTGTCAATTTGGGTTGTCATTACCATGCTATAAAAAGAACAAATTTGAAGATACAAAAAAAGTTTCTGATTGAAATATGAACTATGACATCTTAATTCATGATATGACCAGTGAGTGATAATCCATGATATCACCCAGTGGATGAGAATTGGAGAACGGCTATAACAGCCCTTCAGTTAGCTCATATTTCACGGTAGCCTTATCGTAGCTTTGATAATAGTTATTTGTGTAACTAGTGCGCAAAGTAGTTATTTGCTGCACGAGAGATGCGCGTCATGCACGAGCTGAAGGCGAGTGTGGAGTAGTTTCTCGAGTGCAGCAAAGACACTTTCAGCACAAGTTACACATTAAATTTTTCCTACAGTTGGCACACCTGGAGTGCGACAAAGTAAAATGAATGCGGCAAAGTCAGCTGGAGTGCGGCAAAGTAAAAGCATGCGGGAATCAGCTGTTTAATGATTGCATAAACAGCTGCTTTGTTAGATAAATGTTGGAAAACCATATTATGTGACCAGCCTTGAAGAGTGAATTGATGTGGAGGAATGTAACTAATGCACGTGACAAAACATCAACAAAAATAAGTCGGTTTATTTACAAAGTACGATGAACAAATAATAAAAACGGGGGAAGAGATCGACAAAAATAAACTTCAATAATAATTTATAAATAATTATTCATATTAATCATGAAGGAAAACAGTAGACTTTCAATTATTATTGAAACATTATTTCATAAATTAATTTTTATAAATGTCTGTCAGTAGCCAGAAATGCATATTGATTTGTTAATATCTTAATTTCAACATTTTTTTTAAATAATAAGTTCAATAGGTCTCTAATATTTTTTAAAAAACCTCTTTCAATAAAAATGTTTATATTGAAAGAATTCTTATTTATGGACTCCACCAATTAGTAAGTTACACCTGTCAACCATCAAGTAGGCTAGAAAATAATAATAATCCAGATTAACAAGATAAAATACGGTACCATATTGTTTAATTCAAAGTTCAAAAAATAATGTATTGAAAAGCCTATAATTCCATCATTACTTATATGGTTTGATACTCTGTTGGAATAATCTGTGGTCTGAAACTTCAATAACACAATATATATATATATATAGCCTACTCAAAAATTATGTACACTACTAAATACTTCAAAATAATGTTATACAGTATTTTGAAAATTGTCTCGAAGTGTTTTAGAATTATTGTGCTGTAGATAATTAGGCTACCTTAAACAAATCGTAATCGAAGGTACTCTTGTACTCTAATAACATTTCCAAATCTCTGTTTTAGGATGAGAATCGATTTTTCCAACATTGATGCCAATCAATCCAAGTAATTAAGAAGTGAAGTGCCAACTTGAAAGTTGATTAAGATAATGGTCTCTTTCTTAGTAGGTTATCCAAAGTTGATTCTATTCTTGTTGGCATGAATAAAATTCACTATATCAAAAAATATTGGTTTGCATTAGAATATTAAAAATAGGTATCAAAAAATGGTAAGATCATGAATATAATATGCTACATGTGTTATCCAGAGTTACTCTTTGATTATCCGTTGATATTAATTAAATTTACTGAATCTTTTATATTCTATCTGTCAAAATCTTCTACTTATACATTCAATCAATTGTTGTCTTGTGACATCATTATAGTGTCATCGTTCATAAAACTGATTCTCTCATAATTAGATTGCTGATATCATGTTTCTTCTTGGATTTCTTGTTCCATAACGATCTGATATTAACTTTTTATTGTAAATTTTGCTCCAAACGATAATTAATATTAACTTTTTATTGTAAATTTAACGACTTGCAGTCAGTTTTATATTGTGAATATATCATAAATGTACTCACATTCGTCCGAACGTTTTCGAGGTATTGGGTCTAATCTTCAAGGCATGCCTTGAAGAACGTTCGGCCGAATGTGAGTACATTTATTATATATTAACAATATAAAACTGACTGAAAGTCGTTAAATTTACAAAAAAAGTTATCTTGTTTCTGTTGAGAGATTATTCAACAATAATTATTTTATTTAAAGCTTTAAACTGTATAGGTTTAATATCTCTATCAGAATCAATTTAAAACCAAATTGCCTCGACTCTTCTTCCTTATAAACAAGTGAAATCACGTGCGCCGGCCCAGAAATTGATACATGGATTTGTACTCGAGAAGAGATGGAATAAATTGGATTGCCAGTGCTGTCAGGTGGGGCGGAATAGCGAGCGACGGTTCTTTGGTTGTTTGTTGTGACTGACCTGCCCTACAACACGAGGCACGAGCGGTCCATAAAAGTTTTCTCGTCTGCTATCAATAAAGCGGTATATTGCTGGCCGTTTTGCCGTAACTGCCGCGCACCACACTGTGCAGGGAAGATTGTCTCGGGGGATGCGATCTGTTGTTCCTATTGGCATTGTGTGATTCAGATGACGAGGGATTGCTGTCGCTATTGTGCTGGCGTTTATCTTTTTTCTGGTCGTGATGATGGTTAGTTACACGAATAGCAGGGCGGGGCCTCTGGTGATGCATAAATTGGCCACCCATACCCATATCGTTGAACGGCCGCTCAGCCATTTGACGCGCCTGCTCAACAGTCCGCGGATCGAGTGCCAGCTTCATAGCAGCTTCCTCTTCGGGCCCAAAGGCAGCGCTGCCACCAAACCTCACATCAGAAACTATCCTACTGTTCATTGGGAATGCGGATTGTTGGTAACTGCTCTCCCGCTTGTAGTAATTCTTGCCAAAGCCTGTTTCAGGTGTGAAAGGGCTGTTGTAAAAGTTGTAGTTCTCAGGCCGAAACGGGTCGTTCCTCTGATGCAGTGGAGTTTCAAATCGCATAGCAGTTCTCTGGACTCGTTGTGATGGGAAATTATTGAACTCGAAAGAATCTTCCAGTCTCTGTAGTCTGTCTCCTTGATGGGGTTCGTGTCTCGCTGGCTCCCACCTAGAACGTAGAGATTCACGTCCAGGCTGTAATGGCTCCCCTGTTTTGATATCGACTGGGGTAATAGTCGATTTGTAGTAACCCTTGCCACTTGGATGCTTCTTCATAGGCTGCAAATCCTTCGGTTCATCAAGCGCGCTCATAGGCAATGGTTTGTAGGGAATGGGGCCATACTTTGTGAGAATGACTGGGATATTTCTGTCTGTGTACTTCTTTGCCTCCTCCAAGAGTGGACCATCGTTCTCGTCACTAACCATTATCATCTGGGACAACACCCTGCCCTGGTCAGCACTTTCAGCGCTGACCTCCATTGTCAAGATGATGGAGAAAAGGCAGTACGGAAGGAAAACCCAGGATATTTTCCTTAGGGAGAACATTATACAGTTGCACCTCAATATGGATGCAAACCTGAAACAAAGTAAAAGCCAAGAAAAATATTAGACTATAGTTTTTTACATTTTGAAGGGATAATTATTATTGAAATTAAATTGTTGAGAAACGGAGTGAACCCTGTCAAATTTCTCAAATTAGCCAAAGCATGTTGTGCGTCAATTTTGTATTACACTTGAAAATCTAATTCTAATTTGTAGCCTTAAGAGATATGTTTGATTTTAAGCTGCATTGTAATTAACGATCCCTTCAACCTGAGTAATTAATTTTCCGATTCCTGAGATTGAGGAGAAAACACCTCCAGACATTCTAGAGAAAAGTAACAATTGACTCAAGTTGCTGGGTAAGAATTGCTTAGTAAATATTGTTACTTGCAGTCATGAAGTGACAGCATGGCAAAATAATTGTTCTTTGCTATATTTTAATAAGAAGAGGTGGATCTGAAATATGGGCTGGAAAATTTTTGGCATTAAAAATTACAAAAATATTCAAAATTTTGAGTATTGACAAATTTTTATTCCAAACGAAATGACTTCAATATTCATATTATTAATAATTATAATATCCTAATGCTATATTATGTTTTCGTCTATCAATCTATCAAAGCTTATGGCTTATTATTCTAATAACAGTATTTTTAAAAGAAAAATCAACAGTTTAAAAAAAATATTCAAATCATGCAATTTTGAACCAAAAGGTATTTGTAGTGAAAAACATTTTCAATGGAGTACATTTCAAAATTTTCCATGATGATAATTTTTATTGTGATTTCAGCCACTCGTTAACTGGACTGCGAGCGTTGTTCTTTGTCATATTCACATTCAAAAAAACTTACAGACCTGTTTTTGCCCTTGGTTCAACACGGCAACATAAAAAAAGTAATTGTTTTGAATTTCTCTGTCAGGAATACAAGTGATGGAAAGAATTTTGTTTATTTCGACTGAATAGATAAAAGCATATTCAATGAAAATCAGCCAATAACCTTGTTGAAACAGACCGTCAATTAAAAAAGTATCAGACATCTCTGTTAGACATACACCCAAGGGAGCTATTCAAAGCTATTGGTTTGTTCATCAGAGCGTAATGCTCAATCTGGGATTTCTCGGATCCCATAACAACACCATAGCACGTTGGTTCCATATATGATGTAGCTAATAACATTGGACACTACTGTACGGGTTCATCCCATCAATCATACGCGTTTTTCCTTTATTGCTAACGTTCTTTTGGATAGTTCGATCATTTAAAACCTGAATTTCTTAATAGTAATTCTCTTCCCCACTCTTGTGGCTTTGCTAGATCAAGATAATCGATTACACTTACATATAGATTATAAGTTACAAGATCCAAATTTAAAATTCTTGCGTAGTTCCGAAAACAAAGAATACAAAGGTCCTGTTTGTAACGGTGACTGATTAGATTGGTCAGCAAAAAAGACACTGTTCTCTGCTGTAAAATCACTTCCCCGTGTTTCGGAACCCACCTAAAACTGTAGGTCCAACTCATCAATCACCATCATCCAACTCATTACCCACGCACAGGTCTCAGACCTATGTGGGCTTCATCCTCAAAAAAAAAAGAATTACATGCATAATTTAATTCCGTTCTCATCGAATTAAAAAAGTAATGTGGCTGCAGAGATGAATTAATTATTACTAGGTGATTATTATTTCAAGCCGAGGGAAGCAAAGCATTCAGCTACCAAAATCATCGCCTCAGTAATTCTTGTTTTTTTTAAGGTAAAACATTTGATTAAAACGATCGCATACATGAAAGGGTTTGGTCTTAATGAAATTATTATCGATGCGATCATGCCTAGCGGCTAGCCCGAGTTCTCTCATTTTTCTCTTGATTTTACACGTTCTCTCTTTAGTCAAATTGATTCAATTGTCTATTAAAATGTGTGATTCTAATCCACAATGAGTATATAATTTTTGTGTTAAAATAAAATTAGGTAATTAGACCTATCAGGTATTATGAATATCATAATAGCCCACTATAAGGTTGAATCATTTTCTGTGATTCAAGATAGTAATGAAACGTGTAGCATAGTCAGGGGTGAATCCAGAATATTTTTCATACGGAAAAAATTGTATCTAAAAAGTAAGGTAGAAGGTTTTGGAGGTATTTGTAAAACTAATTTTTTTGTGGATGAAGCCCACATAGGTCTGAGACCTGTGCGTGGGTGATGAGTTGGATGATGGTGATTGATGAGTTGGACCTACAGTTTTAGGTGTGTTCCCAATCTCCGGGAAGTGATTCTATAGCAGAGAACAGTGTCTCTGACAATCTAAAACAGTGTCTTTTTTCTGGCTAATCTAATCGGTCACCCTTACAAAGAGCGCCCAGGAGTACCTGCATGACTAGTGATTGAAGAGTAGCATATTAGGTTCTACTAAAGAAAATGTAACGTGGTGGATATCATCTAATAAAAGCTACTCGCTCTTATAAATGCCAAAAAGAGATTTTTTTGTGTCAGATAAGAATTTCAGGGTAGGACCCTCTTTATCGCCTCCCCTGGATTTGAGCCTGAGCATAGTCAATCATGAGTTACAAATAAACTCATTCACATTCCCCTTTAAAACTTTTCTTTCTAAGCCTATATCAGTTTGTTGGAAATGATAATTTGTATCGATTTATACCACACTATAGTATTGATATATTAGAATGCGTTGCTTTAAAATATTTGTATATAGAAATAAAGATGACAGGTGTTTTCAGTGTTTTAGAGTAGTAGATCCGAGACTAGGCTATACAGAAAAAATTAGGGGTGACGGCTGATATTAATTTAAGGAAAGAAAATGGCGACAATAATAAGACTTATTTGGAAAACATCGCATTTGAGTGGTTCACAAAGAAGTCAGGGCAGTGGAAGGAAGGAGGAGAAGGGAAGGAGAAGAAAGGCAGTAGAAGGGAGGAAGAGAAGGGCACTGGAGGGAAGGAGAAGAAGGGTAGAAAATGGAAGGAGAAGAAGTGCAGTAGATGGTAGGAGAAGAAGAAGGGCAGTAGAAGGGTGGAGAAGAAGGGCAGTAAATAGAAAGAGAAGAAGGGCAGTAAAAGGAAGAAGAAGAAGGGCAGTATATAGAAGGAGAAGAAGTGTAGTAAAAGGAAGGGGAAGGAGGGCAGTAGAAGGGCGGAGAAGAAGGGTAATAGATAGAAGGAGAAGAAAGGCAGTCTATAGAAGGAGAAGAAGGGCAGTAGAAGGAAGGGGAAGAAGGGCAGTATATAGAAGGAGAAGAAGGGTAGTAAAAGGAAGGGGAAGGAGGGCAGTAGGTAGAAGGAGAAAAAGGGCAGTAGATAGAAGGAGAAGAAGGGCAGAAGAAGGAAGGGGAAGAAGGGCTGTGGATAGAGAAGAAGGGCAGAAGACAGAGAAGAAGGGTAGTAGAAGGAGAAGAAAGGTAGTAGAAGGGTGGAGAAGAAGGGCAGTGGAAGGGAGGAGAAGAAGGACAGTAGACAGAAGGAGAAGAATGGCAGTAAAAGGATAGAAAATAAGGGCAGTAAAAGGAATGAGAAGAAGGGCAGAAAAAGGAGAAGAAGGGCAGAAAAAGGAGAAGAAGGGCAGAAGACAGAGAGGAAGGGCAGTAGAATGACTTCTTCTCCTTCCTTCTACTGTCTTTCTTCCTACTGCTCTTTTTCTCCACCCTTCTACTGTCCTACTTCCCTTTCCTTCTACTGCTCTTCTTCCCCTTTCTTTTTCTGCCCTTCTTCTCCTTCATTCCACTGCCTTTCTTCTCCTTTCATCTACTGCCCTTTTAATACTTCTGACTTTTCACTCTTAATCAATGAGATAACATTCCGCTAATGTGTGTGTCCACACATGCACAGAGAGCCGATACCTTTAAGTTATGATATTGAGACGGTATGCAAAACTTCCTATCAACGGTGAGGTATTGACTGGAATGACAATTATTAAGAAACTAGTAATTACCAGTTGAAAATAACTCTTGCAGAACTCATTTGCAATTTCTCAGTGAGTATAATATGGTGTACTGATGGTTCAGACCCCAGGCGGTGGTCATAGATTATCAAGAGTTTCGAATGGTTGTCACAGAGATCGTTGCTCACTCTAAATAGGTAAAAGCCAGGAAACACAGGCAGGTGTAATCTATTTCTACTTTCACAAACTCTTGGTACATGACGAGTGCAATGCTTCAATGAAGCTGTCTTCTGGTCAGTCGATACAGAAAATCTGCAAAAAAATTATCTGATTCTCTATTTCAACAGATGGCCCGAATGAAATGAATCTATCACGTGTAGTGCATCTCTGTTAACGAGTTCTGATTATTGTGGAATTGTTGATTTATGTTGAACAAATTGTTAATTATTGTTGATTAATTTAGTTAGTCTCAATAAAATGATTGGAACTGATAACGAGACATGAAAACGTTGCATAGTTAGGCAATACTGTACTTGATCTTTCATTTTTATTTTTGTTGCTTTTAGAATTCTCTGTTTGAATTCTCCTGTTTTAATAAATATTCTAATTTAGGTCTAGCAAGTTCAGAGTACATTCAATCTGCAAGTTCAGAGTACATTCAGAGTGCAAGTTCAGCATTTGCAGTGAAAAGAACGGGGTCAGTTCAAAATGGATGATAAAGAAAGCGCTCTAATAATAACATCCATAATCTTTGAAAAACTTTGTGAGATAAAATAAATAATAATACCCTATTGACGCTCTCTTTGCAACGAGCAGATAATCTATGACCACCGCCTGGGGTCTAAACCATCCATACACCATATTATACTCACTGAGAAATTGCTCTCTCTGCTCTCTTTTACAAAAATTGCAACGAGCAGAGTTGTAAAGTTATAATGGGATCCACGCAGCGATTAATAAATAATTAATTATTGTCATTCACTAATAATGCTCGTGTCATTTTCATTATAAACAACGACAGTTAAAAACCATGCAGTTCCTTGTCAGTATCATGTATCTATCTATTAATTATTACTTTAACCCACAGAGTTCCAACATTTTTGTTATTTTAATTAAATTTTTTTTGTAGATTACGTCTTGGAGACTTAAGTTAAGAAGTATAAGACAAGTCAGATTAACAATTATAAAATCTTATACACTAGTTAGAGTTACCATAATAATTACTTATCGTCCTATATTCATTATGGATACCTTCCACAATATCACCTCGGCCACTACAAAGAAAGTTAAAGCACAATAGCCTAAATTTTTTGTAGATTACGTCCTGGAGATTCCAGTTAAGGAGTATAAGACAAGTCAGATCAATAACTATACAATCTTTTACTGTACTCTTATACACTAGTTGCCATAATTACTAATCAATAAGTTGAGGTGAGGCTTCATTTCGCTGTGAAAGGAACTCTTGTACACTATAAACATTTTATCAACTAAATATTTTTTTCAATTGTTCATTTAATATTTTTTTGAAAGACTCTTTAAAAACTGCGGTAGCTTGTTGTAGAATTTCCCACAAATATAACTAGGCTTTTGTTTGAATAAGCTACTATTGTGACTCACCAAGTGATAATCTCCTCGGCTTCTTGTGTTATAATCGCGCATCGTGTAATCGTGTATTATAACCAAGATTTAGGTTAATATCACTCTTTTTTACATAAGGTAGCTTCATACACATATTATAAGCAGGGTACAGTTAGGAGACCAAGTCTCTTGAACAACGGCCTACATGAATATAATCTTTTCACTTTTTCCATACACCTAACAGCTTTCTTTTTTTTAAGGATGAAGCCCACATAAGTCTGATATCTGTGCGTGGGTAATTTTTTTTTAATTCAATTGTTTATTGCCACAATTTAATGAATTGGATGATGGTGATTGATGAGTTGGACCTACAGTTTTGGATCTGAAACTCTCTATCAAGGTTTTGTTTTGATGAATTACCTCATAAAAAGATAGCGTACCGAATATGTGACAGTAAGAGCCCATGGTAAGCTGTAATTTATTTTACCTCACATTTATTTATCATGTAGATGTGAGCATTAAAAGCACTCTAATATAACCTGATGGATTGATAGCTCTTAAAGTCAAACATTTAAATAGAACTAGATCAAGAAGATTTGAAAGATAGGGCCGGAAACGTTTACTGCTACTGTTCATTAGATAGCAATGAAAACGTGGTTAGTGCAATGTTATTGCAGCATAAGTGCTAAACCAATGTAAATCCCTTTTTCAGCAGGCCTTTGCTGTGGGCGGTTACTCCTTAGTAAACCCCTATCTAGCTCCCTTTCACAGGGATTTCCGGCTTTAATGGCTACAGCTGACTCGCTTCTGTTAAATCTTCCAGTAAGCTCATGCAAGGACGAAGTCTAATCTCCCCGTCTATTGAGATTGCTGGTAAGCTCTTGTAGTGCTTTCGGTTCGGATTTGATTCACGAGTTGATCAGGACGCTGATAACTAGATTTAGTAGATGAAATCCTCTGGAAAGTGGAGATTTATGTTGCTAGACCAAAATATATTTGTAGCAAGGAGGAAAGATTCTCACTTTGTGAACACAAAATAAGTTGAAGCATAATTTTCAAAAAAAATATAATCTATGGAGATCAGAAAACAACGATCTGATAGAATGAAGGAATATTGGAGAAAGAAATTAGAATCGAGACTGATGCGAGAACGTAGAAATGACTGAAATATTGACTAGAGTGGTTTCAAAATGGGAACTATGTGGCCTCAAAATGGAAAAAAAATCTATGATTAATAATAATAATATCTCATAAGACAACAATTTCTGTATATAGTGCTGTAAAATCATTTCTCGGTGCTTCGGACCACCTAAAACTGTAGGTCTAACTCATCAATCACCATCATTCATTACCCACGCACAGGTCTCAGACTTATGTGGGCTTCATCCTCCGAAAAAATAATCTCATGAGGTATTATTCTATGCTGTTGGCGAAATAAATTACAATAAAGTGCTCAGTTCCAATGGCAGTACTATACCACCTATGGTTTTCAGTGTGAAATTATCAATTTTTGCTTCAATGCCAACAATCCTACGGGTACAAAATTTCGATATTTCTAAGCCTACATGATCATGATCGATATTCAATAATTTATTCTGTCCTTGATAAAAACTAGATAAATCGAGAAATTGATGAAAAACTTTATCTTTCATACCCCAAAAGTTTGAATATTCTTCCACATTATTATAAAAATGTTTAATGTCAATTTTTTAAATAATTATTCATAAGTTGTAATACATATTGATACCGGTGAACTAGTAAATCAATAACTTGATTTCCCTTGCACAAGTCTCAAACTTATGTGGGCTTCATCATCAAGAGAAAATGAGAGTGCTCCATGCTGTAAGTTAATTTCAGTTATTTTTTCATTATAAATTATAATTTATTTACCTAATCCATTTATAGGCCACCCTCATGATATTCATTCTGCGCTTATGAAACTCATTCACTAAATAAATATGATTATCATTCCGCGTAATTCACTCGAATCAATAAAGTAACGCTTGGATTGATTATTCAAAGTTCAGAAATCAACTGATTTTAACAGATTTCTGGAATTGCAGAAAGCGAAAGGCGAAACAATATGCTATCAACAATACCTTCCCTATTGGTGCATAAAAATGCTATTGTGATGATTTGAAGTATTTTTAACTATCGAGTAATGTAATGTCTGCTAAAATCCAGCCAATAAGAATTTCAATTCTATATAGGAGTGAAGGTCGCTGATCTAAATTTTTTTTCAAAAGAGCAATCCTTGCAGTCTTGCAGGACTTCAAGAATTTAAAATATCTGACACTAATTTATTAGGATATGAGAGCCTTCCAACGCACATTCCATTAAAAATGGAATTCAATTGGAGATTGATCTTGGTGCTATATTTTTTAATTATGTACGGCTTTGTGATTTTCAATTCGTTCTTTCTCTACTTCAATACAATTTAATGACGATTTTTTTCCTGAATATAATCGATGACAGAGAAGGCACCCCGAACCATTGCATTGTAGTCTTGCTGACTGGATTTCTCGATAAATTGAAGAGAAAAAGAAATGGAAATGCTATTTTGACTGTGACAGGTTGTTTATTTATGCAGAATATTTTCTAAGGTTTGGAAAAGGGGTGAGATAAATTTTCTTTTTAAGTTATTTCTGTTGACAATAATAATTGAGCAGAGGAACTAATTATTGATAATTTATCCGGTTGATTAGTTTCTGTATCGTCCATGTAAGTACACAATCATCAATATAAAATGTGGTTACAGTATGATTAATTCCTTTAGCCGTTTTCGAATTTGGGTAGCCTGTGAGTAACTGTTTCATTAAAGAATATGATCTATATTTCCAAGTCCCATATGTCCCCGCAATTCTCTTTTTATTTCATTTTTCTTTTCAGGAGAGTTCAGAAAGAGGTTGAGATTCAAATTTTCTGCTTAAGAAGACTAGGATCTCTTTCACGAAATTCATTGTTCAATGACGAAAATATATTAGAATTAAATGTGTTCTATCCCTTCTAATGCATCTAACTCTTCTTAGATTTCAATAAAAGAACAAATTCAAATCAATCAATGTTTTCTTGGGAAAAATTTATCATGAGCATATTATGCATTGATTGATTATTTTCGAAATTCAATAACTTATCCTAATTTATTAATAATTTTAATTTATTCGCTCTTCCCCTTTGTTTTAATTAATATAACGTTTTTTCAATGGTATTTTGGTGAGCTGGTAGGTTTCTTTGTTATATCTATAACAATAACAAATTTGGCCTGAATCATAGATCGAACTGCTTGGAATAGATTGATATAGTTTCATAGATTGATATAGAGATTGTTATTGATAATTGAGTATCGATTCATAATCGACATCAGCTCTCAATCTTCAAGCTTCATTCTTCTGTTGCACATCAATCTCCAATCTAATCAATGAAGGACATGTTAGTTAAGAAATAAATAATTCTTGGATTTCTTGTTCCATAACGATCTGCGTTGTTAATATAAACTTATTATTGTAAATTCAACCACTTGCAGTCAATTTAATTTTATAAAATTTAATTGTCTGCAAGTCGCTAAATTTACAATAATAAGTAAAAATAAATACTGTAGGTATTTCAAGAAATAAAATATTCAATTCGAATTGCTTAGTAGGTATTAAGGCCGATTCTGCGTACCCTATGGGAGCAGGGGGGCGTGGCCACCCCCCTTCCCCCTCCCCCAGGTCAGACATTTTGTAAACACCCACCCCTTCCCCCCTGTCGCAGTCAGCCATTTTGTTTTTTAAGGTCACATACCCCCTTCCCTATGTGCCCCCACTTTATTCCCAATAGATTAAAGGGGGACCCCCCGCAAGCACCAATGAGAGAGGACCTATCCCCCCTGACCCCACCTCTCACAGAAGGTTCCCAATAAATATAGAACATACAGCTTTATATCTATATATACATGCTTGCAATTGTATATCTATATATACCTGCTTGCAATTACTATATCTATATTTGCAATAGCATCAGCCCCCACCGCCAGATTTAGCTATTAATTGAGGCTGCACACCTGCTACCTCCTGCTGTGATTCTCAAAGCCCTCTCTTTCGCACGTGCAGTGTTAATATACCCCCCCCCCCCTGCCCCCCACCCTCCACCCACCGATTTAGCTATTAATAATACTTCCGCCCCCCTGCTGTGAAAAAACTATTTCATAACGTTTAAAAGCAGAGCACGTGCACAAGTTTTATGTAGATTTTTTTTTTTTATGTGACTAATTAAGCTGTGGAATAATAATCCTCTCACTCTTTCTTTCTATTTCTACAATACCCCATGCTGTTTGCTCAAATAATCCGACCCCCACTTTCTCTCTCAGGTCATTAACCTTTGCATGAATAATCCTGTCTGTGTGAGAGAGAGAGGCTTTCTCTCTCACTCTCTCTCAGCTCATTTGAAGGTCACAAACATGTTTTAACCTGTCTGTGTGTGAGAGAGAGAGAGGCTTTCTCTCACTCTCTCTCTCAGCTCATTCATTAGCCTCGGTTGAAAATTCAAATATGCTTTGCAATAATATTAAACTCATCTATAGCTATACCAATAAGTAAACTGAATGACCAAAACATGGTATTATTGAATCACGTGCACTACCTTTTGAATCTCGTGCAAGTGAAACTGGATCCTCCAATAGATTCATAGGCACCTGCTATTAGTAACATGGTTTCTAGGCAAACCCAACACACATAATCGCATTTAGCATCATTAAATGTTGTTAGACACAAATAGGTGTAGAATGGTGGTGTACTTTTCAGGTCATTAACCTTTGCATGAATGCACATGCCTATTACAATGTTGGTTTCCCCCTCATGATTAAAATTTTTTACATTTTTTATCCGCTAAATCATATAGAGCATCCCAAAGTTCGTTTGTATCTGAAATAATATGTATTGGGGAATCGTTAGAACACCCATAGTGCAAATGACCCTCCTCACTTATAACTATATCTAGGAGATCATATATTTCAGATAAAATAGGATAGCAGAAATTCTCAGTTTTTGTTGCAGACAAAGTTCCATCATCTGCCTCAGTTGAAAATTTAATATGCTTTGCAATAATATCAAACTCGCTTACTGAAATAGCCATCAGTAAATGGGATAGTTTTTTAAATTTTGTATAGCTGTAGCACCGCATCCTTCCTCTATGATAGTTAAACACATACTGAATGACCGGCGGTTTGTTAGTTAGAAAAAGCCTCCAAAGGAACGTCAACCTCACCGCCTTATTGGAGGTCACTCTTTTTTTATTTGGGTAAAAAGAGGTTCACACAGGGCTAGGTCACATAAACCTGTGCTATGGAGAAAAACCCATTGTAAAAATTTACATTTCTTTCAACTCTACTTGTCCGTTCTCATGTTCGCATATTAATACAAAATTTCTCTTGTTAAAATCTGTCAAGTTCTCATTATTTAATACGCTTTTAAATTTATCACATAGTAATAAATCGAAATAAGAGTCTCCCTCACTGTCGGGATCGTCGAGATTTAGTAACACTCTGCCTGTACCATAAATTATTGCGCTTTCAACGGTTAGATATGAACCGAGAGGTACTGATTCTAGAGGCAACACCTCACGCGCCAAAGCATTAAATGCAGCCATGTTGAAACGTCTCATCTTTCCTAATGATTCAAGTTTCTCAATTTCACTCCTTTTATGCATTCTCCCCACCGCTGTTTGCGCAAGCGCAGTTTGTAGCTTCTTCCTCAATTTGTAATAATTTTTTAACGCAAAGCCTATGCGGCCTGTACCAGGATAAATAATGGTTAATATCACTCAAATTTACAGTGTTTAAAAAAATTTGTTTCAACTGTCTCACAAGTCCAATGTTTTCACGAGTAGAATTTCTAATGGCATCCTCACACAAATCAAACCACTGCAGATATTCTCGTAATTTGTTCTCTAATTCTTTATCCGCACACATCCACTTCTGAGGATCCATTATCTACAACTAATTATTTATACAGCGGGATTAATACCGAAAAATTGATAGGTCTTCTACCAACGCCCACGCTACAAATTCTCACTTTGTGTGATTCCAACTCATAACCACAGTAAACGCATACGACCTTTTTTCCATCATAGTAAAATCCTTGTCTCGCATAATTTCTTTTGCTTGTTCTACTATAAAAAGTGCAATTCCTCATACTTTTCATTCGATTATTTTCACAAGTATAATCCCCCTCCTCTCCTATCTTTGGAAGCGTGTTAGATGTTAATAGTTGCAAATAATGTTGTGCACTTATTAGAGCGCACCTCCCACCTTCTACATTTTTGTGTATGTTACAAACCTCAAAACACCACGTATCTTTAAACTTTGTGAAATTAGGTTTCGCGTAATATTCTGGTATGCAACGTACATCATTATGATACTTTTTCAAAAATGCCGCTTTTTCTGTTCCCTTTGTAAAAATGCAATCATACGCGCCGAGATATCCTCTCATCAATGAATCTGTAAACTCCATCTCCCCCTCATCCCATAATATTTTATGATAATGTTGTTCTAACCAGGTAGCCTCGCGAAACATTTTCCAGCTCAAAGTAGATTTCGGAAAAGGAGGTTTAAAGTGTAGTACTACATAATTACCAGCCCGATCAACCAGCGCGAATTCTTTTAAAATTATTTGATTATTATCTCCCTTAAACCAGTGTAGATCCGCAACGGCAAAATTCTTCTTCTTCTTTTCTTCCATCTCACACTGTATTCCCACTGTACGTGTTTTTCCCTCTTCATATAGGTAAGAAATCACCTTACTTTACTTCAACGAAGGCTGTTTCAACGAAAAAGAGAGGGTAGAGAGAGTGAGAGAGAGAGAGATAGCTCCACTTCTACTCCTATCACGTGACCCCACCCACCAGGTCTGCACCTATAAATACCACACAATAATTTGCATTCGTTCAGTTTGATTAAGACAACGAAGCAGTGAACATGGATAATTCCAAGGTTTTTAATGTCCCCATGCTCTGTGGGAATAAAGTGAAACCTACCAGTGAGAGGTTCGGTTTGTGGCTTCTAACAGAAAACCTGTGCAATGACAACCTTGTTACAGATATTGGACAAATTGATAATACTGCTGGAGAAGAACTGTTGGTGTGTGCTGATTCAAATCTTGTGCCTATTACAGAGACCTTTTGTGACAATATAATGCTTGTGAAAATTTGTGCTTTGGAGGACTGTGAGGAAATGGATAAGAGACGGTTTATTCTAAAAAAAGAAATATGTGGAGCATTCAATTTATACTTGAGAGGAAAATTCTCCAAAATGGTGTCAGCTAAACATGGAGTTAAAGCAAAGTTACCATACTTATTGGACAGTGGAAGTGATATGTCTAAAAAAATTCTGCAAGTGCTTGACAAAGACAACTATAAAGAAGTGAAACAAAAGTACCAGAATCCAGTGGGAATACCCTACAAAGTGGAGCTTGCCGATGTTCCCATTGCCACATTAATGGAGGAGTTACCAAAGTTATTGGAGCAGCTTAGGAAGGAACATTTCTATCTTCTGGACTTGGACATAACACAGGACTTTGCTGGAATATTTAACAAGAGTGGGATGTGTGACTTTTTAACTACAAATCATTGTTTTTGCTTCCAAGGAGAGTATAAGGAAGACTATAATGTGATTGTAGATAACGATAAAACTGTTGGGATTGATTGCTTGACTTGGGTTAATAATAATGTAAGAGTGAAAATTTATAATAAGTTTATTTGTCAAATGACAAGCCCTGGTGTAAATAAGCAGCTGGGTAACCATATTGTAGACTTTATTGCCTGTCCAGATACAAGATTACAGGAAACCTTTACCTCTGATTTAGCTAGAATGCACGGCATTACACGTTTGGAAGCAACAATTTATAACTACAGCATAGGAAATAGCACAAACTCTAAGAAATTCGATCCTATTCGAGATAGTTTGTCACTCTTAAATGACAGTAAAAATTATTTTGAAAATGCTCCAATATATTCTGTATCCTTGTCTAAGATGTGGTCCAAACTGGCAGATAGTTTAAAGAATAGCTGTTGCTTGGTTTATAACAATCTTTTACAATATGTTTACTGGGGGAATAGCAACACCAAGAAATTGACTGGAGTACAAGTAAAGCTGCCCACCAATCCACAGCATCGAAATAAAATAATATCCTATGTCATTTCTGCATTTAGCTTTAATTTACTACCCATTAATTATGTGGAAATTCGCGAGGATACAGACAACAGGGATAACATTAGTTTCACACAAAAGTGTTATATTAAGAGTGGTGAGACTTATTTCTCCAAGTCGACCACCACATTCTCTACTATTGGCCAAGAGGTTAACCTAGATGAGCTAGGTCTTGTGAAAACTAGTAATCTAATACCACAAGTCTTAAGAAAAAGAACAAACATAACCTCCAAGCTTGCTCCCTATCCTGTTAAAGAAATAGATCCCTTGTCTCCAATCACAGTGCTATCTGCTAAGAAGCGTAAGCTAGAGCTGGATGAAATTAATCTTAAACGTAGGAAAGTTGAGTTTTTAGAAGCTACAGAGTCCATAAAGAAACAGCATAAACAGCTAGTAGAATATGAGAACGAAATCAAAGATTTGAGAGAGCAGCTTGAACCGTATTTTTATTCACATTGGAAGAATTTTGAACCAAGTGGGGTGTATCATGTGACTGCATTTACTGTGAATAATAAGGAAAAGTTTACATATGTTGGGGTTCTAGGGGAGAAAGATGGCTTGAAACAGCTTTACTTTGTAAAAGGGTACCATAAAAATGTTTTTCTCAATGCATACAAAGAAATAGAAGATCTTAAGAAAGTAGGCTATTTTGTAATCCCCTACAATGACGAAAAAGATATGATTTGCTTGCCAAGAGGAGAAACCATTTGTGTAATTACTGTTAATGGTATGGCGAGCTATAATGGTAACACATTTCCAAAAATAGAATCAATCAAATTTTCATCCAATGTATGGAAAAACTTGGAAGATACTTCCTTTACACAGTCAGAAGTGGAGCAATTCAACAACATTACAATGCTGGAAATTAAAGGGAAAGTAAAAGTAGGACAGTGCAAACGATTGGAAGAGTTAGCAGAAGGTACAGAGTTAGTCATTGTTGCAATTAAACAAGTATGGGCTAGAAATAAGAATCGGTATATATTACAGTTTGAGAACCTAGATGCATTGTATGTCTCGAATTATTGGTTGGAGGAAGAATTGGAGAGCTCTAACATAGATTTAAATTATAAAATTAGAATCAGGTTGGATGTCCTTAAGCATACCCCCAGTAGAAATAAGGAAAGAGTTGTTTTTTGTATTTAATATATTGCATTGTAAACAGGAATATGTATTATTTTATGTTGTATTAATAAATGGAGAAATTATTGTGAATCTATCTTTTGCGTTTTCCACAAACACAATGGAGGAGGAGGAGGAGGAGAAGGAGGAGGAGGAGGAGGAGGAGGAGAAGGAGGAGGAGGAGGAGAAGGAGGAGGAGGAGGAGGAGAAGGAGAAGGAGAAGGAGGAGGAGAAGGAGGAGGAGAAGGAGGAGGAGGAGGAGTAGAAGTGGAGCTATCTCTCTCTCTCTCACTCTCTCTACCCTCTCTTTTTCGTTGAAACAGCCTTCGTTGAAGTAAAGTAAGGTGATTTCTTACCTATATGAAGAACCTCTCTTTTCAACCGCAGTGACAGTTTTAAAATAGAAATACCCAAGGAGCGTGCCGACACAGTTAAGATACAATCACACATGTGTCACGGACTTACGCGCCAAATTAGCTAATGGCATGCGCTGCCTGTTCTGCCGTTTTCGCCCTACCTCCATGTGCGCGGATAGCTAAAGTTCAAACTGTTGTGACGCTTTCAAACTGATAAAGATGATCACACTTTTTCGATCCGATAACTATGACGTTCAAAACGCGAATGATCTTTTAGCGGTGTGCGCGACAATCTAAAAAAGGATTGCGGGATGCGATGAGCTTCCTTCTTTTAGGTGAGCACCTAAAAGAAGGAAGCTCGCAGGAAGCTCTCGCTGGCACGCGCTCGCTTCTCCCCCTCAACACGGTGTTCTATTTTTATCAGTATGTTTACATCTGTCAACATGGAATGTGCTTTGGCGATGCGGCACGTGTGGAAAACGATAGTACTATTTATATTTCTATTATGCTGTCTAAACACCGTACTACTTTTAAATAAAAATAAATCGTGCAATCTGCATGAGAAACGAAATGATACGCAATTTCTTTTCAATTCCTTTGGATCGTCAACTTCACTGAGAAATCATACTTTATTCAATATTAAATCTTGCGTTAATTCGTATTATAAAACACCAATTTCCTTTGAACTTGGGTTGATGCATTGGTATAAATTTATGGTTGATGAGCGAGAAACAGTTTGCAATTTCTACAAATACTATAGCGTTCTTGCAAATTGTGCCAAGACTTTTAATGAAAAATCGAATTTTCTTTTGAAGAAAACTAATCAATTATGTAGTAGTAGTAATTACAGTTCAGTTTATGTTTAACCTTTAAAGGATGAACACTGTTAAGAAAAAGCGCTGCTCTGTTCGTAAGCGTGGTAGAGGTATTTTATCAAAAATTGGCAATGTATTGGGTACAGTGATAAATAAGGGGGTGGATAACCTCAATTTCGAGGCTCATCTACCTAATTATTCGTATTGCGGACCTGGTACAAGGTTAAGGTCAAGGTTAGCACGTGGAGACAAACCTATAAACCGTCTTGATGATTTATGTAAGACGCACGACATAGTTTACTCCCGAGCGTCTGATAACAAGACACGGGCGGAGGCTGACAGGCACTTGGCAGATGGAGCTTGGGAAATTTTCAAGGACCCAAAAACGGGGTTATCTGAGAGAGCATATTCTTATCTTGTTACAAACATTATGAAAGCAAAATCCGCATTTGGTGGAGGTTTGAGAAAACGAAAAACGAGGGGAGTTAGAAAAACGCATAGTGATAGTATTAGGCAAAAGGCGATCAATAGGTTAAAAAATCATATTGCTGGTCGCGGTTTTTATCTGAAACCATATCCAACAGGCGGAAGAATACTAGTACCTCCCACCCAATACGGTGTAACACTATTTCCAAAGGTTAAAAAGAAGCAAGGAGGAAAAAAGCAGAGGAAAAGACAGAGAAAAACGCAAAGATGAACGGCCCGCTGTCAAACTATGACCTGATAAAATGGTGTAAAATATTAGATATACCACTAAGGGGCATATATATGATTGATACACTTCCGAGTAAAATTCGAAATAATGAGCTCGCAATTGTTAATTTAGACAAACAGATTGGAATGGGAACACATTGGACTGCATATATTAAACGAGGAAAAAATGTGTATTATTTTGATCCGATCGGTGACTTGCAACCGCCACGCGAATTGGCAAAATATTGGGAAAAAGAAAATAATGTAAAAATATTCTATAATACCAACCAATTGCAGCGGGTAAACACAGACATTTGTGGGCACCTAGTGATTTTGTTTCTTGCTAACCAGTTGTAATTTTACGCTTGTGTTGAAAGCATTAGCTGAGTGAGGGATGGCTGTTATTACACTAACCTCAAAAACAAGTAATCTATATGAGAATTTAAACCACGCTCTGGAATTGGATAAAAATTGCGAATGGGAAATTGGATTGGTTAACTTGTGGACGTTTAATAGTATACCGAATATAATAAGGGGGAAAAATTCCAGTTTTAAATATGGAGATAAACTGGTGAATCTTGATACAGGATCGTACGAAATTGATAATATAATAAGCGCTATAAAGTTGAAATTGAACTTGAGCGATGAGAGTCTTGTTATACAACCGAATAATAACACTATGAAAGTTGGAATTTATTCCGATAAACCAGTAGATTTAACTTTTGACGATTCAATTGGTAAGACACTTGGGTTTGATAAACTTCTACTCGAAGCAAATACATGGCATTATTCAAATCATTTAGTCTCGATCAGTCATATTAATACAATCGTGGTGTCGTGTAATTTAGCATGTGGAAGCTTCGCTAACGGAGATGAAAAGCATATTATTTACGAATTTCTGCCGAGGGTACCGCCCGGTTATTTGATTAATGAAACGCCCACAGAAATTATATATGTACCTCTCATATAGGTAAGAAATCACCTTACTTTACTTCAACGAAGGCTGTTTCAACGAAAAAGAGAGGGTAGAGAGAGTGAGAGAGAGAGAGATAGCTCCACTTCTACTCCTCCTCCTCCTCCTTCTCCTCCTCCTTCTCCTCCTCCTTCTCCTTCTCCTTCTCCTCCTCCTCCTCCTCCTTCTCCTCCTCCTCCTCCTTCTCCTCCTCCTCCTCCTCCTCCTCCTTCTCCTCCTCCTCCTCCTCCATTGTGTTTGTGGAAAACGCAAAAGATAGATTCACAATAATTTCTCCATTTATTAATACAACATAAAATAATACATATTCCTGTTTACAATGCAATATATTAAATACAAAAAACAACTCTTTCCTTATTTCTACTGGGGGTATGCTTAAGGACATCCAACCTGATTCTAATTTTATAATTTAAATCTATGTTAGAGCTCTCCAATTCTTCCTCCAACCAATAATTCGAGACATACAATGCATCTAGGTTCTCAAACTGTAATATATACCGATTCTTATTTCTAGCCCATACTTGTTTAATTGCAACAATGACTAACTCTGTACCTTCTGCTAACTCTTCCAATCGTTTGCACTGTCCTACTTTTACTTTCCCTTTAATTTCCAGCATTGTAATGTTGTTGAATTGCTCCACTTCTGACTGTGTAAAGGAAGTATCTTCCAAGTTTTTCCATACATTGGATGAAAATTTGATTGATTCTATTTTTGGAAATGTGTTACCATTATAGCTCGCCATACCATTAACAGTAATTACACAAATGGTTTCTCCTCTTGGCAAGCAAATCATATCTTTTTCGTCATTGTAGGGGATTACAAAATAGCCTACTTTCTTAAGATCTTCTATTTCTTTGTATGCATTGAGAAAAACATTTTTATGGTACCCTTTTACAAAGTAAAGCTGTTTCAAGCCATCTTTCTCCCCTAGAACCCCAACATATGTAAACTTTTCCTTATTATTCACAGTAAATGCAGTCACATGATACACCCCACTTGGTTCAAAATTCTTCCAATGTGAATAAAAATACGGTTCAAGCTGCTCTCTCAAATCTTTGATTTCGTTCTCATATTCTACTAGCTGTTTATGCTGTTTCTTTATGGACTCTGTAGCTTCTAAAAACTCAACTTTCCTACGTTTAAGATTAATTTCATCCAGCTCTAGCTTACGCTTCTTAGCAGATAGCACTGTGATTGGAGACAAGGGATCTATTTCTTTAACAGGATAGGGAGCAAGCTTGGAGGTTATGTTTGTTCTTTTTCTTAAGACTTGTGGTATTAGATTACTAGTTTTCACAAGACCTAGCTCATCTAGGTTAACCTCTTGGCCAATAGTAGAGAATGTGGTGGTCGACTTGGAGAAATAAGTCTCACCACTCTTAATATAACACTTTTGTGTGAAACTAATGTTATCCCTGTTGTCTGTATCCTCGCGAATTTCCACATAATTAATGGGTAGTAAATTAAAGCTAAATGCAGAAATGACATAGGATATTATTTTATTTCGATGCTGTGGATTGGTGGGCAGCTTTACTTGTACTCCAGTCAATTTCTTGGTGTTGCTATTCCCCCAGTAAACATATTGTAAAAGATTGTTATAAACCAAGCAACAGCTATTCTTTAAACTATCTGCCAGTTTGGACCACATCTTAGACAAGGATACAGAATATATTGGAGCATTTTCAAAATAATTTTTACTGTCATTTAAGAGTGACAAACTATCTCGAATAGGATCGAATTTCTTAGAGTTTGTGCTATTTCCTATGCTGTAGTTATAAATTGTTGCTTCCAAACGTGTAATGCCGTGCATTCTAGCTAAATCAGAGGTAAAGGTTTCCTGTAATCTTGTATCTGGACAGGCAATAAAGTCTACAATATGGTTACCCAGCTGCTTATTTACACCAGGGCTTGTCATTTGACAAATAAACTTATTATAAATTTTCACTCTTACATTATTATTAACCCAAGTCAAGCAATCAATCCCAACAGTTTTATCGTTATCTACAATCACATTATAGTCTTCCTTATACTCTCCTTGGAAGCAAAAACAATGATTTGTAGTTAAAAAGTCACACATCCCACTCTTGTTAAATATTCCAGCAAAGTCCTGTGTTATGTCCAAGTCCAGAAGATAGAAATGTTCCTTCCTAAGCTGCTCCAATAACTTTGGTAACTCCTCCATTAATGTGGCAATGGGAACATCGGCAAGCTCCACTTTGTAGGGTATTCCCACTGGATTCTGGTACTTTTGTTTCACTTCTTTATAGTTGTCTTTGTCAAGCACTTGCAGAATTTTTTTAGACATATCACTTCCACTGTCCAATAAGTATGGTAACTTTGCTTTAACTCCATGTTTAGCTGACACCATTTTGGAGAATTTTCCTCTCAAGTATAAATTGAATGCTCCACATATTTCTTTTTTTAGAATAAACCGTCTCTTATCCATTTCCTCACAGTCCTCCAAAGCACAAATTTTCACAAGCATTATATTGTCACAAAAGGTCTCTGTAATAGGCACAAGATTTGAATCAGCACACACCAACAGTTCTTCTCCAGCAGTATTATCAATTTGTCCAATATCTGTAACAAGGTTGTCATTGCACAGGTTTTCTGTTAGAAGCCACAAACCGAACCTCTCACTGGTAGGTTTCACTTTATTCCCACAGAGCATGGGGACATTAAAAACCTTGGAATTATCCATGTTCACTGCTTCGTTGTCTTAATCAAACTGAACGAATGCAAATTATTGTGTGGTATTTATAGGTGCAGACCTGGTGGGTGGGGTCACGTGATAGGAGTAGAAGTGGAGCTATCTCTCTCTCTCTCACTCTCTCTACCCACTCTTTTTCGTTGAAACAGCCTTCGTTGAAGTAAAGTAAGGTGATTTCTTACCTATATGAAAAGCATATTATTTACGAATTTCTGCCGAGGGTACCGCCCGGTTATTTGATTAATGAAACGCCCACAGAAATTATATATGTACCTCTCAATACGCGCAGAATTCAGTTTATTAATGTGACGGTAACCGATCAAGACGGATCACTTATCGATTTTCGAGGGGATAGTATAACTGTGAGGTTACATATTCGTGAGAAAAGTTAGAAGATGGGTTTTATTGTATTCAATGCCGTACCTATGCGTCGAGATGAGAACAGAGAAAGCGTCAGTAGGAGTTTAAGCTCAGTAGCGTTAACACCTATGTTAACGCCGAAAAACAGATTAACAGCTAAAAACGCGAGAATACTAGAAAAATTGGGATTTATAGTTAATTGGAAAAATGTCGGGAGCCGCAATAAGTGAAATTCTAGATGTCGATAGTCAAATTCAATTTTACTCTGATATTACTAAGTACGAATTTCACACGCACACAACATATTCTGGACAGAAACTAGGTAATTCGGATGAAGTAAGGCTTCCTGTAAATCAGCAGGATATATACACACTGCCTTGTAAATCCTTTCTATTTATTGAGGGGAGTGTTAAATGTACAAAGCCTGGTGCGAAACCCGAGGATCCGCCAGTGCATGCCGAATATAAACTTGTCAGCAACGCGGTGGGCCATCTGTTTGATGAGATACGTTATGAATTGGCGGGACAGCAAGTAGCGAAATCGAGACTTGTCGGAATTACGTCTACAATTAAAGGATTGCTTTTGAAAAATGTTTTCGATACAAATACATACCAATTGGCAGGATTTGATAGAGACGGATATAAGTTGACGGATAATAAATTCATTTTTTGCGTACCGCTGAAACTTTTGTTACCATTTTTCGAAGATTTTCAACGAATAATTTTAAACTTGAAACAAGAGCTTGTATTATTGAGAAGTGCGTCGGATCTAAACTGCGTTGAATCGGCTACAGGAACAAATGTTTCTTTAACAATTGATAAACTACAGTGGAAAATTCCGTACATCCATTTGGAAGATCACGTAAGGTTGAAATTTTTGAAATTACTCGATTCTGATCGCCCTTTAAAACTTGCGTTTAGAAGATGGGAGATTCACGAATTTCCAAACATGGCAACATCGAGAATTCATTCGTGGGCAATAAAAACATCGTCGCATTTAGATGTTCCACGCTATGTAATTTTAGCCTTTCATATAGGTAAGAAATCACCTTACTTTACTTCAACGAAGGCTGTTTCAACGAAAAAGAGAGGGTAGAGAGAGTGAGAGAGAGAGAGATAGCTCCACTTCTACTCCTATCACGTGACCCCACCCACCAGGTCTGCACCTATAAATACCACACAATAATTTGCATTCGTTCAGTTTGATTAAGACAACGAAGCAGTGAACATGGATAATTCCAAGGTTTTTAATGTCCCCATGCTCTGTGGGAATAAAGTGAAACCTACCAGTGAGAGGTTCGGTTTGTGGCTTCTAACAGAAAACCTGTGCAATGACAACCTTGTTACAGATATTGGACAAATTGATAATACTGCTGGAGAAGAACTGTTGGTGTGTGCTGATTCAAATCTTGTGCCTATTACAGAGACCTTTTGTGACAATATAATGCTTGTGAAAATTTGTGCTTTGGAGGACTGTGAGGAAATGGATAAGAGACGGTTTATTCTAAAAAAAGAAATATGTGGAGCATTCAATTTATACTTGAGAGGAAAATTCTCCAAAATGGTGTCAGCTAAACATGGAGTTAAAGCAAAGTTACCATACTTATTGGACAGTGGAAGTGATATGTCTAAAAAAATTCTGCAAGTGCTTGACAAAGACAACTATAAAGAAGTGAAACAAAAGTACCAGAATCCAGTGGGAATACCCTACAAAGTGGAGCTTGCCGATGTTCCCATTGCCACATTAATGGAGGAGTTACCAAAGTTATTGGAGCAGCTTAGGAAGGAACATTTCTATCTTCTGGACTTGGACATAACACAGGACTTTGCTGGAATATTTAACAAGAGTGGGATGTGTGACTTTTTAACTACAAATCATTGTTTTTGCTTCCAAGGAGAGTATAAGGAAGACTATAATGTGATTGTAGATAACGATAAAACTGTTGGGATTGATTGCTTGACTTGGGTTAATAATAATGTAAGAGTGAAAATTTATAATAAGTTTATTTGTCAAATGACAAGCCCTGGTGTAAATAAGCAGCTGGGTAACCATATTGTAGACTTTATTGCCTGTCCAGATACAAGATTACAGGAAACCTTTACCTCTGATTTAGCTAGAATGCACGGCATTACACGTTTGGAAGCAACAATTTATAACTACAGCATAGGAAATAGCACAAACTCTAAGAAATTCGATCCTATTCGAGATAGTTTGTCACTCTTAAATGACAGTAAAAATTATTTTGAAAATGCTCCAATATATTCTGTATCCTTGTCTAAGATGTGGTCCAAACTGGCAGATAGTTTAAAGAATAGCTGTTGCTTGGTTTATAACAATCTTTTACAATATGTTTACTGGGGGAATAGCAACACCAAGAAATTGACTGGAGTACAAGTAAAGCTGCCCACCAATCCACAGCATCGAAATAAAATAATATCCTATGTCATTTCTGCATTTAGCTTTAATTTACTACCCATTAATTATGTGGAAATTCGCGAGGATACAGACAACAGGGATAACATTAGTTTCACACAAAAGTGTTATATTAAGAGTGGTGAGACTTATTTCTCCAAGTCGACCACCACATTCTCTACTATTGGCCAAGAGGTTAACCTAGATGAGCTAGGTCTTGTGAAAACTAGTAATCTAATACCACAAGTCTTAAGAAAAAGAACAAACATAACCTCCAAGCTTGCTCCCTATCCTGTTAAAGAAATAGATCCCTTGTCTCCAATCACAGTGCTATCTGCTAAGAAGCGTAAGCTAGAGCTGGATGAAATTAATCTTAAACGTAGGAAAGTTGAGTTTTTAGAAGCTACAGAGTCCATAAAGAAACAGCATAAACAGCTAGTAGAATATGAGAACGAAATCAAAGATTTGAGAGAGCAGCTTGAACCGTATTTTTATTCACATTGGAAGAATTTTGAACCAAGTGGGGTGTATCATGTGACTGCATTTACTGTGAATAATAAGGAAAAGTTTACATATGTTGGGGTTCTAGGGGAGAAAGATGGCTTGAAACAGCTTTACTTTGTAAAAGGGTACCATAAAAATGTTTTTCTCAATGCATACAAAGAAATAGAAGATCTTAAGAAAGTAGGCTATTTTGTAATCCCCTACAATGACGAAAAAGATATGATTTGCTTGCCAAGAGGAGAAACCATTTGTGTAATTACTGTTAATGGTATGGCGAGCTATAATGGTAACACATTTCCAAAAATAGAATCAATCAAATTTTCATCCAATGTATGGAAAAACTTGGAAGATACTTCCTTTACACAGTCAGAAGTGGAGCAATTCAACAACATTACAATGCTGGAAATTAAAGGGAAAGTAAAAGTAGGACAGTGCAAACGATTGGAAGAGTTAGCAGAAGGTACAGAGTTAGTCATTGTTGCAATTAAACAAGTATGGGCTAGAAATAAGAATCGGTATATATTACAGTTTGAGAACCTAGATGCATTGTATGTCTCGAATTATTGGTTGGAGGAAGAATTGGAGAGCTCTAACATAGATTTAAATTATAAAATTAGAATCAGGTTGGATGTCCTTAAGCATACCCCCAGTAGAAATAAGGAAAGAGTTGTTTTTTGTATTTAATATATTGCATTGTAAACAGGAATATGTATTATTTTATGTTGTATTAATAAATGGAGAAATTATTGTGAATCTATCTTTTGCGTTTTCCACAAACACAATGGAGGAGGAGGAGGAGGAGAAGGAGGAGGAGGAGGAGGAGGAGGAGAAGGAGGAGGAGGAGGAGAAGGAGGAGGAGGAGGAGGAGAAGGAGAAGGAGAAGGAGGAGGAGAAGGAGGAGGAGAAGGAGGAGGAGGAGGAGTAGAAGTGGAGCTATCTCTCTCTCTCTCACTCTCTCTACCCTCTCTTTTTCGTTGAAACAGCCTTCGTTGAAGTAAAGTAAGGTGATTTCTTACCTATATGAGGGGGAAACCAACAGAACGTGGCATGTTTATTCATGCAAAGGTTAATGAGCTGAAAAAGTACACCAGCATTCTACACCTATTTGTGTCTAACAACATTTAATGATGCTAAATGCGATTATGTGTGTTGGGTTTGCCTAGAAACCGTGTTACTAATAGCAGGTGCCTATGAATCTATTGGAGGATCCAGTTTCACTTGCACACCTCACATCAAGAGTGCATGTGCACGAGATTCAAAAGGTAGTGCACGTGATTCAATAATACCATGTTTCGGTCATTCAGTTTACTTATTGGCATAGCTATAGATGAGTTTAATATTATTGCAAAGCATATTTGAATTTTCAACCGAGGCTAATGAATGAGCTGAGAGAGTGAGAGAGAAAGCCTCTCTCTCACACACAGACAGGATTATTCATGCAAAGGTTAATGACCTGAGAGAGAAAGTGGGGGTCGGATTAATTGAGCAAACAGCATGGGGTATTGTAGAAATAACCTCTCTTTCAAAAAGAAAGAGAGAGAGGATTATTATTCCACAGCTTAATGAGTCACATAAAAAAAAAACTTGTGCACGTGCTCTGCTTTTAAACGTTATGAAATAGTTTTTTTCACAGCAGGGGGCGGAAGTGTTATTAATATCTGAAGCACTGTCCGGGGCTGGGGGGCAGGGGGGTATATTAACACTGCACGTGCGAAAGAGAGGGCTTTGAGAATCACAGCAGGAGGTAGCAGGTGTGCAGCCTCAATTAATAGCTAAATCTGGCGGCGGGGGCTGATGCTATTGCAAATATAGATATAGTAATTGCAAGCAGGTATATATAGATATATAATTGCAAGCATGTATATATAGATATAAAGCTGTATGTTCTATATTTATTGGGAACCTTCTGTGAGAGGTGGGGTCAGGGGGGATAGGTCCTCTCTCATTGGTGCTTGCGGGGGGTCCCCCTTTAATCTATTGGGAATAAAGTGGGGGCACATAGGGAAGGGGGTATGTGACCTTAAAAACAAAATGGCTGACTGGGACAGGGGGGAAGGGGTGGGCGTTTACAAAATGTCTGACCTGGGGGAGGGGGAAGGGGGGTGGCCACGCCCCCCTGTCTTCTGATTGGCCGCATCAGAATCGGCCTTATTACCTACTTTGCTTTGATGAATGAATTTCCTAGAATGAACCACAATAACTAATCTACGATAATATTGTTCCCCATCATTGAATCACTTCCCCCTTCACCTTTCAGTTCTAATAAGCTTCTCTAGGTTACGAGGAGACTAGAGCGTTACGCAATATGACTCTTTTTATCACTTTAAAAGAAAGTGGGAATCATCCATTTGGAACAATTATTCATAGAAGTGAAAGAACGATGCACCCAGAAATAGTTAGTCGGAAATCAGGCTGATTATGAAAGACAGTAGGAAGGAAATCACACGAAAGTAGTCTACTATTGAGTAACTGAGAAATATCATGAAACGCCTTATAAAATGAGTGTATTGCTCTCATTATCAAATTAAGTCATAGATATACTTTGATCGTACCAAATACTATCAGAGAGAATAGAAGAAAATACTGTACTTCTCCTATACTCTCTGAATACAATCTAATAACCTAGATAACAATCTGACTTGTCTTATACTTCTTAACTGTAGTTTCCAAGAAGTAATCTACAAAAAAAAAAATAACATCAATCGTGTTAGATCTGGGGTATACCCACAATTTTCTTTTTCGGGGGACCACTTAAGGTGATAATAAGAATAAGAATATTTCGGGGGTTTACCACCTAAAAAAAGGTTCTTAACCTTAGCTCATCTTAGCTAATCTAACCGTATCTCAACCTTAGCTAATCTTAGCTCTTTTTAGTGTTATTTGAAATTTTTTTGGGGAAGGGAAAAATCCCCTCTAACCATCCTATTCCAAAACTCGGTTAACGGGTTGTAGAGCCACATAAGTAAGTAAGTAACCATCCTATTGATAGCGCCAGTGAAAGATGAGCAGTAAACTTAATTTTTTTAGCATAGAAATAATTGAGACAACTTGAACAAAATGCAACTCGCTGAGTAGTTTACTATTAGTGGATACAATAGCTCGCCTGGAATGAATTATTACCCTCACCTAACTACTCTATGACTCGTATAGAAGGAGTAGTGAGAAAGTAGTTACTTAATTTGGAAGCTATATGGGTTGACAATTTTTTAGGAATTTGAGTCCAACAAATGTTTCAGTTATCTGATTAGAGCTCACAACTGAAAATAAATCGAACAATTTCAACTGTAGTCTTCGATTTTTGATGGGAAATTACAAACTTAACTAAGCTTGTGCTAAAATATTATTGCAGGAAGACGGTTAAAATTGTGCAGAGCACTGTATAAAAAAGTTGATCTAGGTATGGACAAGAATTTACATGCGATTATAATCATTTGATTCTTTGAATAGGCGAGTTGAAAAAGTTATTTCCACGAACATTGGATATTACATTAATTGATTGAACATAAAATATGATATTAATTGTTTAATGAATATTTCAATTATAAATTTCAATCCCTCGAAGTAATATCTAATTGGAGACATCACAGGAAAAAATTCGGATTCATCAAACTTGAAGGAAAACTCATCACGATCATTCAACTGACACATCACAAGAATTATTGATTTTTTTAATCACTGATGAGTGCGAGACTTGTTCGTGGGTAATGAGGTGTATCATAACACATAGATGCCAGGCGGAGGAGCGGGATTCGAACCCACGATCGTTGAAAGGACAGTATACGATGAAGTTGCGACGCTCCAACCAACTCCGCTAAGCGGTCCGCCAAAAAATGATTTTGATGAATTTAGACTTCATACAGGTTTTAAAAGGATTAATTTATTTTTGGCTATAGGCGCATACAAGATATATAACTCTACATTCTATATTTGCTATCTATGCCTTCGTTTTGTCACTCATTTAACGACACAGAATTATTGAAATGAAAAGAGCAACGAACGTTCTCCACCAATGATTATTTTTGGGATTTGATACTATACTTGTTATTATTCCTTCCTATATAACGAGTCCATCGGCGATGTTATACTATTTAAATCGTATTTTCAATCAATATTTTTGTCTATGAATGAACAGAAAATGTACAGATATACAGATGTACAAATGTACGTATTTCATTCCAATCACCTTGAATGTCGGTCAAGGCTTGTCTATACCGCTTCTAATAACATTGTGCGGTCTGTTAACTGTCTCTCTCCCTCGAGTTCACCAGCGTAAAATTCATTATCAATTATCATTGTATTAGCGTTTTGATGAGGATCTCTCCGATCGATTCTATAAACCTAGAGATCTTATTTAATGAGAATGCCTTTTGTTCTTGCCACGAAATTCCACTTAAGCTTAACGTTTCTCACCCACTGTATTTCTTATGTTTTATGAAATGTGGTAGAACTAGGCTACACATATGCGATAAGACAGTTCATTGTCTCATTGTGGCACATTATTAATGAGTGGATTGAATATATTAGTCAATTCGCGGGCCGCTTAGCGCAGTTGGATGGGGGGGGGGGGGGGGGGGGGCGCAACTTCAGCTTGCTGTCGTTCAGCGGTTGTGTGTTCGAATCCCGCTTCTCTGCCGGGCATCTATGTGTTATCATTCACCTAATCACCCAAGCACAAGTCTCAGACTCATGTGGGCATCATCAGCAATAAAAAAAATCGTCCATCCCGGTTGAGGGAACTCATCACAATACTATTAATTTCATAGATCACTTTCCTATAGCTCCATTTTTCAATTCTACATTATTCACAGTAGCACAGGTCAAGTTATAACACCAATGAATTTACGAGTATTTGGAAAAGTTTGACTGTTTGTATTTTTTCTCAAACTTTGTCCTAGAAGAAGAGACAAAATGAAGTCAATCTGCTTCAATTCATGGAGCTATGAGTCACCTGAATCATAAAACTCAGGAAATATTTTCGGTGGGGTTGTTGTGCTTGCAACAAACATATTTTGGAAGGTGATGTTATTTGATAATAGGGGCATACATCATTTTAATTCAATTTAAATTAATTTTTAATTTCCATTTTAATTTACCTATTGTGAAATTATTTGAAAATAGTGGCTTACATCATTTTAATTTAATTTATAACTTTTAATTAAATGATGAATCATTGACATGCCTTAATATTTAATTGATCTATAGTCTCTCAATGTAGATGTAACCGCAAAATGTTTTTCTGTTGTAGAGATAGAAGTTATATAAGTTATAGAGTGTGTTTTATATAAGTTAAGACAAGAGTTATAAATGTTAGATAGGACTTGAAAGTGAATTTTGAAGTAAGTTGAGCTGCAAAGATTGAATAGCTTCAAATGCAAGTTGAATTCCTTAGCCAAATTCATGAGTCTTGATCATTGACCTTGAGCGTGTCCTTGCTAAGAATAATATCAACTTGATATAGATGACAGAATCCTGGCAACTATAAAGTAAGTTGGATAAGTATCCAACATGTTAGCTCATCTCTACTTTGAGCTCCGTTAGAGTGCTGTTAAAGTTGAGTACTTGCCATAAAAGTTTTATATTCAAACAGATGAAGCTCATGCTCCACATGGGGATTTCCTGAGTGGTGCATAGGTAAACCCTTTATCTATAGCGGTGAGAATTTTTCTTTCTAGTATTGACTGGAAGGAAAACAATGCCAGATATAGTTAAGAAACGAGGACTTGGAGACATAGAACATCAATGTCCTGAAGAAGGCAATATGTTTTTTTTTTTGAGGATCAAGCCCACATAGGTCTGAGACCTGTGCGTGGGTAATGAGTTGGATGATGGTGATTGATGAGATGAGTTGGACCTACAGTTTTAGGTAGGTTACGAACCACCGGGAAGTGATTTTACAGCAGAGAACAGTGTCTTTTTTCTGGCCAATTCAATCGGTCACCCTTACAAAGTGCGTCCAGTAGAACGCAGCTTATCTATCTGATTGAACAGATACCTGCTACGGCTCACGGCTATTACTTCCCCTACTCTAATGTTATTTATCTTTCAGAATAATTATTGTCCTTCAGGGACTCATAAGTCAGATATTATGAGAAGATGAAAATACTGGAAGTAAAGAATTTAATATTCATAATGCAACTCATGTTTCAAACAATAAACAAATTGTATTTAAAGATTTTTATTGGAGTGTCGGACCTTGCAAACTTTGGCGGAAGAATCAGATCTCATGATGTATTCAGTGGTTCGAGGTTATCAGTACCTAATCCTTAGCCAGTAATCGTTCAACCGTTCAAACAGTACATGACGAGATGAGTGCTGCTCGTTTGAAAATGTGTGGTATTTTCTTGTTGATGAATATTCAGATCCTATTAAAAAATGTAGGGAAGGTTGTTTTCATTGACCTTCCAAGGGAACAAGTGTTTCATCTTCTCTCTAAACAAGGTTATTCCTTCCTTTGCTTCATGTCTCATCCTGAAAACTTTGAAATAACACACAAAATTAAACTTCATCTAGGTCCTTGGAGATCGACTTCGAGCTGGGAACTCAATAGATTGACCGCAGTAAAAGATTTTCTCAATATCACCTTTATTCTCTCAATTTTTGCTATTCCTTATGAAATTTTCTGAATTTTGAGCTAAATTTCCCTCGTGATATGACTGATTAAGTATACGAGATTTCCACTCCAAATTGACCAACCACAGACTGTTCTTCAAGTGCCAATTAATTGACATTTTATCGTTTGGCCTGCACGGAAGATTCCTTTCATATTTTATGAATCACGTTGTTTCAGTTTATTTGAATCTCTCTGCTTGATTTCCCAGATCGCTCTTAATTTCTTAATCCCTTAATCTTCCTGGATTTCTTGTTCTATGACGAACTGCGTTGTTAATATTAACTTTTCAAGTGAATTCAACGACTTGCAGTCAAATTTGACTGCAAGTCGTTGAATTCACTTGAAAAGTTAACCCTTAATCTTGTTCCAACCTCTTTGCAGACTCTTTCTGCAATAGATGATTATTTGATCATTCTTTCTTAGTTCTGGTTAGTTTAGTCAATGTGATTTCTTAATAACTGCTGCTATTGATTTTGTAAACTGTATATTTTGTAAATACAGTAATATGGAATAGGTGTCTTAAAACCTTGCATCAAAATAAATCGATCTCTCATTTTCAAATTTGTATTCACAATAATTATTGTCGATTCAAGTGATTGATTGGAAAATAGCGATTTGAATTGTAGTTAAAAGGCGAATTATTCTAATTTCTCATTCAATACCGTGTTATCAACAAAAGAATTGAATTGAGAATTGACCCAAATTCGCATTTTCAAAGTGGCATTGTCCTCCAATTAACTGTGTGATAACAGAAATTATGTATTACATCAAATAAAAACTATCCAACCAAGCTGAAAAAACATTGCTATCGCAGATATTTTGGCAGCTAACGAGCTACGGTTAAATCAAATCGATTATTGGTCACAGTAGTCCTGAAACTATTATTCTAATGAATTATCTTGATCACTCGAGCACGAACTCATCACTTAAAGTATGAACAATATTGGTTGCTAATGAGAAAGTCAATGGACAGCCAATGAGCCTTGACCCTCGCTGCCAACTACTTGCTGGAAAAACTAACCACTGGAACTTCCAAAAAATATAGACGTAATAGGAATCTACTCGTACAATGCACGTGGTGAAGTTTCTATATAATTCATTACCCGGATCAATTTTGATTTCAGAATTTTTCCCATCACAGCTAAAGCTTAACCGCTGAGATTATTTCTCCGTAAAAGCGTTTAGCATGTAAAAGCATGATTGTTTATCCCTTCTATTATCAACGAATAATTGAGTTCAATAGAAGTTAAACAATAATTAATTTATTTTGAAGTTTCTAATGGTTTTTATCCACGAAGAAGTGTGAGTTTGATTTAATTTTTCCGAGGAACTGGCTTAGAACCAATTTATAAAGTAGAAGGTTTCAATTTTGTTTTCCAACTTCATTTTAATTTCCAGTTTAGCAATGAATAAATTAATTAGTTTAGCAGCGAACGGGATGAATCGTAATAGCTGTTTGGAACATAGCTGTTGAAAACTAAACTAAAGATGAAGGTGAATGTTAGTCATTAACATTGTATTGATGAATGGTAACTTTAAAATTTCAAATGAAATCACTTATAACATTCCGTTTGATTTTTGAGAGGATATTGTAAACCCATAACGGAATGAGTTATACCATTTTAACACTGATGGGTCACCATCAAATCTGCTATCTTCTGAGAAAAGGTACGTATTTGTACATTTTTGAATTGAATTGAAAAATCTTTATTCACAAAAATAATGCACAAGGACATTTTGAATAGTGTCAATAGTGTAATTATTTTGATTTCATAAACAATACACTTCCAAAAACACAAGCTTAAATTATTGAGTAAACCAATTCTTGAAAAAATGTTTTTCTTTAATAACTGTTGTTGCTTCCCATGTAGTTGGTCAGAAAATTTTAAACAAAGAACCATGATGTGGGAGAACTCTCCCTGTCATTTAGTGGTACATTATTTATAACTTCAGCAGTTAGTTATGGGTAGTATTGGTGTCAATCGGTTTACCGGTTTTTACTGAATTGAGAGCCTATGTGAAAAAAATCAAGGTATAAGAATTTTAATTGTAACAAGGGGAATTATTAGGTCTTGTAAGAAAGTTTACGCAAATTTACAGTGTATCGTTAATGCATAACACTTTGTACATCTTGTTGCTATGAAACCAAGATACTACAGAGCAGGTAAATGCGGAAAGTCTTGAAGTTAGCATTATCGTTATTTTTAACGCAGTTTTGCGGGAACTCCGTTGTTCTCAATCAGAATCGATTATTAAAAGAAAAGTTCTAAGTGGGTTTAAGTTAGTTTTAGTTTTTAGTTAGTTTTAAGTTAGTTAAAGTTAGTTTAAGTTAGTTTTAAGTTAGTTTTGAGTTAGTTTTAAGTTGGTTTTAAGTTAGATTGAAGATAGTTTTAAGTTAGTTTTGAGTTTTAAGTCAGTTTTAAGTTGGTTTTAAGTTAGTTTTAAGTTTGTTTGAAGTTAGTTTTGAGTTAGTTTGGAATTAGTTTGAAGTTAGTTTTAAGTTAGTTTTGAGTTAGTTTTCAGTTAGTTTTTAATTTTAAGTTTTATTTTCTCCTAAGTCAATATTCATTGATTATTACTATTATTGCGCTCAAGACTGCGCTTGAATGGGTGACCTTGCTCCTACGATTGATGTTATAAGGTTTGTTTATAAAAGCTTCGGAACCTACCTAAAATAGTAGGTCCAGTATGATCCCCATAACATGGCACAAATGACAAGGTGGATCACATGGGTCTATAGATTCGTAAGTGAATCTCAACCAAGAAAAGCCATAAGCTTATTATTGTACTGTACTAATATTCACTCCTACATAACTGTTCTGCTTCTTTCATTTTAGTATTCTCAAGGAAAAATTGGAAGTTGAAATTATTAAAGCCGAAATCCCCGACTAAAACCGTCTTTTTTTCTCTCCCTCAACCCTCAAATCTTCTGAAAGGGCCAAAAACATCACAAAACTCAAACCAGAACTGAATACAACCCCTATACTGGAGATATCTATTATTGGTATCTTTTTTTGTAGATTACGTCTTGGAGACTCCAGTTAAGGAGTATAAGACAAGTCAGATCAACAATATTATACACTAGATACCATAATTACTATATCAATTAGTTGAGGTGAGGCTTAATTTTGATGTGAAAGGTACTCTTGTACACTATAAAAAGCTTCATCAACGAAATATTGTTTCAATTGTTTTTTAAATATTTCTATATTTTCAAGACTCTTTGAAAACTGTGGTAGCTTGTTGTAGAAAGTCCTACCAATATAACTAGGTGTTTGTTTGAATGAGCTACTATTGGGACTCACCAAGTGATAATCTCCTCGGCTTCTTGTATTATAATCATGTACGTCAAGATTTTGGTTAATATCATTCGTTTTCACATATAAAGTAGCTTCATACACATGTAAGCAGGGTACAGTTAGGAGACCAATCACTATTATCTATGTTGATTATTGGGCTTGTGGCTATTGCTAGGGATATTGTTTGTGGCACTATTCAAAAGGATTATTAAAGACTATTATTTTTATTATTATGGATTATTATCCAGCGAATATTGAGAAATGTCTAGCAATATCACCAATATTGCATAGAATGTTTTACTCCATATTTATTTGTAAACACCGTTGACTCAAATGTCCTGACTGCTGTTGCTGACATCTAGTCTGGCTCATTATTGTATGAATACTGTTGAATATGTTATTAGTTTGATATTCAACAGTTAGCGACGGAGAATAGATACAAACAATTTTTTTCTGAGGATGAAGCCCACATAGGTCTTAGACCTGTGCGTGGGTAATGAGTTGGATGATGGTGATTGATGAGTTGGACCTACAGTTTTAGGTGGGGTCCGAACCACCGGGAAGTGATTTTACAGCAGAGAACAGTGACTTTTTTGCTGGCCAATCTGATCGGTCACCGTTACAAACAGGGCCTACGAGAAAGCAGCTTATCTCTATCTGATTGAACAGATACCTGCTACGGCTCACTGCTATCACGGCTATCACAGTGGCTATAACTTCCCCATCTATTGCTTTAACTCCTATATTGCCACAAAAACATTTCAAATAAAACAGAATATTGATACAATCCAATTCATAGAGTATTGACACAATATAAAATGTACATTAAAAAAATTGGTACCAACCAGCAGAAGGATGAAACTTGTTCGCTGGAGTAAAACAGTTCAAACCCAAAAATATTCAATAAAAACGTTAAAAAACACTTTCAAGTGGAAATTATGACTCACGTTATGGCATGACGGCCGTTTCACTCTGTTGTCAAGAGCGTCGTTAGACGACCAACAGTACACAGTACAGTGAGTGTACTGTGGGTCGTCGGACGATGCACTTGACAACAGAGTGAAACGGCCGCCACGCCATAACGTTGGTCATAGTTACTTAAAAGTGTTTTTAAGCTTTTATTCTAGTGGAAACAAGATGGATCTTCAACATCACCAAAAATATTCTTTTACAAGCCGACTTTTCATATTATTCAAGAAAAAATAAAAACAAAGAAAAAATAAATTCAAACCTAGACCATCATAGACACTTGCAATGTCTTCAATAATATTATTATTCAAAGAATAACATGTGTTGATAACATTCGATAACATGATTTGTTAAAATTTTCAGATTTTACTCACATGACAGAGCTTGTGATGGTTTCTGCTGTTTTAGTTGATAGGCAACCTGTCGCTTCTCGATGACAAGATGTTTATGAGAAGCTTCGAAACTCCTTTCGTCAGCAGAAGAGCGAAGGAACTATCCTAGGAGCGAGGTGGAGTGAAGACAAAGTCGGCTCTCGACAGCGAGATGCTCCCGGCAGCGTGGTGGAAGCGTCAGGGAGGGAGTCAGTCAGTCACAGATCGGTTGGTTTCCGTGTTAGAGTCAGCGTCGGTTTTCCTCTCGACAATTCGCATCGGTTCTGTCTCATTAAGTAATGGGTAAAAGTGATCAGATGACAGTCAGCGATGGCGACAATCGGCCAAGGCAAATGCAGTGAGCGACTTGAAGCTTAGATAACGCGCGCCAACTCGGTGATAACATTCGTTCGTTGTTATCCAACTGCGAGTTAAGCATTGAACGAGATTGGCGTCCTTCTCAATAATATAACAGCAACCACCCACCCACCATTACACGGACGCACTTTCAAGAGGAAACATTCAAGCGTGCGGTTACACTCAACTAAATTAAATACAACGCCTTCTCCTATTCAAAATTAAAATGATATTTTCAGTAAACACTTCTCATATACACTTGCACGAATCCCGGCAATGATTTTTAATTTTCTCGACAAATCTTTTTTTGTTCTTCCACAATAAAAACTTCCTATTCTGTTCTTCGGTTCAAACAGTTCTACTAATTATGAAACGAGATGGATGCACTTTCACTCAGTAGAATTATCCACCACTGACGGGGAACAATTATTTTATTATTATCAAACCTTTTTTCCATGTTACGTGGTTTGTGATAATTGAAAACATTGAAGATTACTTCCTATCAACGTTTTATCTTAGACACTGAAAATATTGTGAAGATCAAGTGTAAGGCCAGCCACGCGCTTAAGAATAACAATAATGTTATGATATAGCAAAGGACTATTGGGAAAATAAAAAAGTCGGAAATTTATATAAATAAAATTAGAGTTTTGTCTTTACATTTATCACAATTATATATTTTTTGGTTATTTTTACGTTTTATACATTGAAGAAGCCGAAACAAGTCTTATCTCATTTTCTGTCTGTCTGTCTGTCTGTTACGGCCCCGAAGGCATTTTACGCGGCCTTCTCCTGAAAAACGAGAGCATCGATCGGGATTAAAGTAATTTATCAGTATTGAAGACCTTTTTGACAATGTCTTTAGCTATAAAAAAATAAATTAACTTTATTTAACAGAATAATAAACGTTTAAAAACCAAGTATTGTGCGATTTCGGATACGTTTTACGCGGCCTTCTCCTGAAAAACGAGAGCATCGATCGGGATTAAAGTTATTTATCAGTATTGAAAACCTTTTCGACAATGTCTTTAGCTATAAAAAACTAAATTAACTTTATTTAACAGAATAATAAACATTTAAAAAAACAGGTATTGTGCGATTTTGGATACATTACTTCTAAGTTTTATTACCACATAAGAACAAATCACGTAATTTATCATGATATATCAATCAGCTGTTCTCAAATATTCTCTCTGATAACTGTCACTGAATTGTTTACGCTCTAAGTTGTTTACTAAGCTGCTAACAACTTCATGATCGTTGCTATCAAAAAAGCCGAAACATATTTAGTCTTATTTCTAAACATAATCCGTACGAAGGACGGGTACAATGGCTAGTTTATTAATAAAAAACGCCTATTATTAATCATAGATGCGCAATGGCTAAACTGGATTTGAGTCTCAATTGTGTATAATGAGCTTCCAAAATCATAGCTTTTAAATAAGAAACAAATAATCTTTGAGTGAGATTTCTCAGTGAGACTTGAATTTCCTTGTGACTAAATCTTCAAAAATTTGGATTCTGTATGTATGTCAAAATTAGTGAATATAGTGGTTTTGGACTCAATGGTTGTTGAAACTTTTCCAATGTAATTCAGTCTTATCAATAAATGAATATTCCATGCATTTCTCCTTGTAAAACTGTTTTTTGTGAAGTAAGATAAAAAATTTATTATAGTTTCATAGTGGATGGCTAAGATATGTCAAGATTTTATAAAAACTACAGTTGTGAAAGCATGATAAAGCGTAGTGATAACAAAGCTATCGTTCGTTGAAAATTGCAGTATAGATAGTGCACTATGTAGAATCTAGGTGATGAATTTATTATATTGATAGAATAATGAGAATTTAATTTAATGTTCAAAATTGATAATACTCCGATTATTTTGATATTTCAATCTCTCGCTGAATAATCGTTGGATGACCGCTTCAAGAGTTAGACTTTTTCAATACATGATAAAACTTGGAGAGAATTAAAAGTTCAAGTTTTAAAAATTTGATTTTGATGAAATTGGCATACTCAGTTCTGGGTACTAGAAATATGGAACTGATATTAATGGGGTATCGAACGTTAAGATTTGAGTAGAGAATAGTGATTTGCCTGTTCAAATCATCCAGATTTTCAAGGTAGATTGTTCCACTAGTCTGGAACGGTCAACCTTTATTCCGACAATGCCAGTGTCAGCGCAAGATATCAATGCCTCCACTTGACATAGACATAATTTCATGGAACAAAAGCCTTGTTCAGCAATTCTGTTATTGAGTGATGATCCGGAATTCCAACATCGAGAATGAAAACACAATTCAGCTGGACTGGACCATTACGAATCTTCTGTGATATCAAATTTTAAATTTTTTACATTTAAAAATTTAAAATTCGGTTCAATTAATAATAATGCCTGTTCATTCTCAAATAAGTATGTATTAGTAAGTGTGACAGCTTCGAAATGCTTCAAATTAGATTATTATGAAGATTAGTCATGGATTAAGAAGACGTTTTCGCGTGCGGTAGAGAAATAAATAAAATAAATATTTTATTGCAGTAACAAATGGGAACGTCATATGCATTACAACATCAAACTATAACAATTGAACCAGTAAATAATAAAAATACACAAATGACAAATGCAATAATCATTAAGTAAATATATTCTCACCAGTTTAATCTTGAAGTTTATTCTCAATTTTTCACTATATTTAGGAAGACAGAAGCCTAATTCAATTATTTAATCCCCCCTTTTTTTACAATAACATAAGCAAGCTGCTTATTCATCATTTCATACTTCAGAGTATTATAAATACTGTTTTCGTAGACTGATTCATGAAATATTAATGTATTACAAACCAAACGAGTGCTTTCTAATGGATTTCTATTGAGAGCTTGTACTCTTCTTGAAAATTATTGTTAAAAATGACACCACCTGATCAACTCTATCCAACCTTGTTTTATGAAAAAATTGCCTTACCGACAGTCGTTTTAGTGAGGTACTTGTCAGCACCAACTAGTCTTCCCCAGGCAGGCCTTGAATAGGTCTCTGGGCAAGAAATAAATTCAGTGAACCTATTTTTTTTCTAGTGTCTTCTTTTTTACAAGTTTGAGTCTTCGGCTGCGACAGATCAGCCACAGGCCTGCCCTCAGGGTGTAATGTGTAATGCAGCCTAAGTCAATGATCGCTTACATTCGTTTCCCAGATTACTGGATCTCAATTGAAAACTCATGGTTGTAGGAAAGCATCCAAATCTATTTATCGCTAATTGAATCCTCTCAAACCCTTTTCTGAAAAGCTGTAATACACTTTTATGTTCATAATTCTAGTGTTCTTCTTCATAGAAACACAATTTTTATTTGTCATGACAAGTTAGCATTTCTTTCCATCAAACCTTTTTTGGGTCCACCCTATTTCTCAATATTATGAGTTGCATTCTTTTCAATATAGAGAGTATATATAGAATATTATAGAACAAGAGTGTTATTGTTCATAGAAACACAATTTTCATTTGTGATGACAAGTTAGCCTTTCTTTCCATCATTTCAAACCTTTTTTGGGCCCACCCTATTTCTCAATTCTATGAGTTGCATTCTTTTCAATATAAAGCATATTGGAATGCATGCAATTTCAATCTCAATATCATCTTTCAAGAAATAAGTCAACAATTCCTTCACCGTTTACTGAGCCGCTGATCTATATCAAATCAAATCAAATCGTTTATTGCACAAGAACCGAATACAAATAATATACAACAATATTATTACAATTTCGCACACAAAAAAAATACAATATTATTATAAATACAATATTATTATAAATTTGAGCTACAAGCCGACAAAAGTAAAAACTTGCTCGCCGTCGTGGAGTCTTATCAACAGAATTTCTCTACTTGCATATTAATGAAAAAAAAGAACATTTCTTACAGGTAAATTGAATTAAAAGAATCTCATAGATAAAATTGTACGCATATATCACAGAAAATATTATTAAAAAAATATATATTTATTCACTATTATTATCATAGAATATAGGACTACAAACATAACAAAATTAAACCAGGTCATTAATTGAATGGAAAAATTTGTCCCTTATCCACATGTGTAACTCATTTATTCTAGGCTTTTTAACTATCCAATCCCTAGGTATTGTATTGAACAATCTGTTTTTTTATATAAGATATGCTCCTTCGAGATGAAGTGCTATTCACTCTTTCTATGGGAATGAGGTTTTGGGTCAGTTGTCTGGTAACAGAGTGTATTTATATTTATAAAAATTGCGTTTTTTCAATGGAAAAAAGGATTTGCGAGTCAAGTACCATAGTTGTTATACACAGACCTCACAGCCGCGTCGTCTATGGAAATAATTTATGTGATATGATCAAAAACGTAAGTTTAATTAGCATATTAGTATGATATAACTTGCCGCTTCTCTGTGCGCATTCACTTCCTGTGCTTCAGCTCTGATTTATTCACCTGGCGTTCATATTGAGGGCGTTACCATTCGACCACTTGTAGCATGCAGCATGCTTAGACCTGCAACGCTGGCTGCTCTTCAATTGCTATTCCGTATGATGTAACATGATAGCATTAGCGCGTTCAACAAGAACTTAATAAACAGAGTTAGTAGTTTAATTTTGGGGGTCCTGGCAGGAATCCCATCGATTTTCTGAGGGCGGGAGGGGTAGAGGGGTGAAGGTGAGGGGAAGGGAGGGGGCTCATCAATTATTTAAACATGGCCAACATCATCAATTATTCAGGTTATTGATTTTTTGTGGCTGTCTTTCCTAATTAATTATTTAAACATGGCCAACGTCATCAATTATTCAAAGTATTGATTTTTGTGAGGCTGCCTAACCTAATTAATTATTCATTGTCAACATTTGAGCTAATTAAACATACACACTGTTTTTCTTTCAAGTGTTTGAGCTCATTAAGCTTGCATGTGTGTTTACTACCCTAATTAGACTTACCCCAATCTCTGCAGCATCTTCTCTCACCATGCTAACCAGCATAAATTAATTATTCATTGATTTTCCAACATTTGGGTAATTAAACATACACACTGTTTTTCTTTGATAATAATTTCCTAATTCAGCCTAATTTGGGCTAGATCAGGCTAATTATATGTAATTCCAAATGCCCCCCCCCACCTTAACCCCCCCTACCCCCCCTAAAATCCCCCCCCCTAAAAATGTTCCCCTCACCCTAAAAACGTACCCCCTCACCCTAATAACGTACCCCCTCGCCCTAAAAACGTTCCCCCTCGCCCTAAAAAGGTCCCCCCTCGCCCTAATAACGTTACCCCTCTCCCCTAAAAACGTTACCCCTCCCCCTAAAAACGTTCCCCCTCACCCTAATAACGTTCCCCCACACCCTAAAAACGTTCCCCCCTCCCCTGATAACGTTCCCCCTCACCCTAATAACGTTACCCCTCACCATAAAAACGTGCCCCCTTACCCTAATAACGTTCCCCCTACCAACAATTACGTTCCCCTCACCCTAATAACGTTACCCCACGCCCTAAAACGTTCCCCCTTGCCATAATAACGTTACCCCTCACCCTGAAAACATTCCCCCTCCCCCTAATAACGTTTCCCCTCGCCCTAATAACGTTCCCCCACACCCTAATAACGTTCCCCCTTGCCCTAAAAAAGTTCCCCCTCCCCCTAAAAACGTTACCTCACATCCTAAAAAGAAGACCCAGCCAATGATGATGATGATGATGATGAGGACACTGAGACATTGTTCCGCAGCATCTTCTCCTAACCAGCATCAACACAAAATCACCCTTACTTCTTCTCTCTCCATCATAGAGAAGAAAAATGTAATATTGAGCTTTAAATCAATAACTTGGCCTGGCTTCTGTAGGACAATAAATTGTCTTTATTGTGGCTGTTTGATTTAATCAATTATTTAAGCTAGGCCGACGTCAACAAGCTATTGATTTTTGAGGGCTGTTTGACCTCATGAATTATTCAAGCTAAGATGTTTCAAAACATGCTTGTGTCGCTCTCTCTCTCTTTTTTGTTGAAACTGAAAGCAATGCAGTTTAGTATATATTGAGGACCTTTGTCTGAGAGAGATTCATTGCTTCAGTGAACGAACGTTTTGCCAGTTTTCTACAGTCGGCGTTCTTCAGCTAAGGAATCAATCAATAACAGTAAGTACTTATTTCTTTACTAATAAATATCTCTCAATTGCTGGATTGTATAATTGTTGATCTTCCAACATTTGAGCTAATTAAACATATACACACTGTTTGTTTTTTCTTTTAAGTGTTTGGGCTCATTAAGCATGCACAAATGTGTGTGTGTAATGCCTCTCTACCCCACCACCCCTGACCTAGCCCAAAATATTTGTTTTACTGTGTTTGAGCTAATAACGTCATAATTAATTTAATTACGGTTGTATTATTGAGTTGCTAATTAGACTATTTCATATCGGTAATTATCTTACGGTACTTTCAACAAAGCAGTTTCAACGAGAAAGAGAGGGTCTCTCTCACTCTACCCCTCTCTTTTATGTACCGAAAGGTAATTCCTTACCTATATGATTACATAATACAGACATGTTTTTCCCTGCATGGATATGACTCATAGCATTGGAATGTAGCAGTGTTGTCATACAGTTGAAACCAGAATGTCAAGGCTGGTGGGCGGGGCCAGTGATGGAAGTAGAAGTGGGGCTATCTCTCTCTCTCTCTCTACCCTCTCTTTTTTGTTGAAACAGCCTTCGTTTAAGTAAAGTAAGGTGATTTCTTACCTATATGAATTGGTGGAACATTTTACAAAATGATCATGAAAACATGTTTTTTATTGTCAGCTTAATGGGTAAACTAATTTAATTGGCAATGAACCAAACCTTTTCAAACTCTCCTTCAAAACTTGTGAAATCATTTTTTAATTAAATGTGAATGTACCTAATAGTTTAAAACCAGATCTCAATTTCAGCCGTAGCACACCAAAGCGGAGCTCCAGCTATCTAAATAGATGATAGAATCATTCATTTTAAACCAGAACTAAACTAGCTGGAAATTATTGTTTTTTGAACTCTGGATGCTCTATTCGCAATCAATAAACGAGTTCATACCCTTCATCATTTGACTTTTTTTTCGCATTTCATAGATTTTTTTGTTATTATTATTTCTGATGATGCCCACATGAGTCCGAGACTTGTGCGTGGGGAATGATTACCCATTAATGCCTGGTGGGATTCGAACCCACGACCGCTGAAACGACAGCAAGCTGAAATTGCGACGCCCCAAACAACTATGCTAAGCGGCCTGCCATATAATAACTCAATAATCACAGTAGTTATAATGTTTTTTCAGCCTATTTCAAAATGAATGTCTTCAATTCACCATCTAAATAAGGGCTCTATAACGTTTCTGAATGAGTACTAATTTCTTAATGAGACAATGAGCCAATAGACAATAAGTATAGTTGAAAATGTGTATACTCTGTGTTACAGATGGACTCGAGGATGTGTACCCGCTCCCATAAAGCTGTCAGGAGACAGAATGCCCAGCAAGGGGAGTTTGTTGTGCTGGAGCGGGCATTCAACAACAACCTATGTACATTTTATTATAACAACAACAATTCTACATCTCCGGCAAAGGATTTCCATTCTTTACTAAACACCCTAAAGGAGAAGATTGTCAAGGTCCTTTCAGAGGTAATTGAGCAGTATGGGGCCATCAAATTCAACCTGGTGCTGGAGGCAACCTACCACAAGACACACCTTGATGAGGAGAATAAAGAGAGGGAGGAAATGCAGGACATTGCCTTCAAGACACCCAATTACGCAGCATTCACCGTTCTGACATTGGCTCATCAGGTGGAGTCCGCTTGCCAGAAAATGCTGGAGGAGGAGGCGAAATTCGAGGGCAACTCCAGTGGATGGACACTCTGGGTCATTGATGGGCTGCTCATTCGAACCAGCAAGCATGAGCCACTCAGGGGTTCTTCATACATCAACCTACCACCTAATCTGGCTGCAAGAAAAGCTATCATCAACCCACAGAATCAAGATCAGCAGTGCTTTATGTGGGCAATTCTTGCAAAACATATTAAAGGAAGAAACCTGCAGGATGTCAACAAGCGGTACTACAGTATAATGGATAAATATGATTTCTCTGGCATCACATTTCCAACCACCATTAACCAGATTCCCAGGTTTGAAAGAGACAATCCGGGAGTGTCAGTGAACGTTTATGCTGTGGACTCCAAAAACATCATCTATCCAAGACATGTTGCCAACACTGTGAAGGAAGACCACTTTGATCTCCTGCTACTCACCAAAGGCTTGAAAGAAAAACAGTGTGTATGTTTAATTATCTCGAATGTTGGAAAATCAATACCTTCGAACTAATAGGACAGACAGCCCCATACATCAATAACCTGATGACGTCAGCCTAGCTCAAACAGCCCCGAAAATCAATAGTTTGAATAATTGATGAAGTTGGCCAAGCTTAAATAATTGATTAGGTCAGACAGCCTCAATAACCTGAATAATTGATGATGTTGGCCGTGCTTGAATAATTAATGAGGTCAAACAGCTCGAAAAGTCAATAACTTGAATAATTGATTAGCCCCTCCCTTCCCCTCGCCTGCACCCCTCTCCCCCTCCCGCCCTTATAGCAGAAAATCGATGGGATTCCTGCCAGGACCCCCAAAATTAAACTACTAGAGTTGACACAGTTGCTACGAATCTCGTGGGCGCTCTTTGTAAGGGTGACTGATTGGATTGGCAGCAAAAAAAACTCTGTTCTCTGCTGTAAAATCACTTTCCGGTGGTTCGGAACCAACCTGAATGAATGATTTATTTATTTTTCACAAAAAACAATACAATATAAACACTTCATAGATGTTACATTCACATACTGTGGCACTACTGGCATAAGCGAACTTGTTCGCCAGCAGTGAGTTCAAAATCGTACAACATGGTATAAAAAACAAACGAATTAATACAAAGAATTGAAATAAGATGTAATAAAACAATAAAATCTGTCTAAATAAAGAAATATAATATAGATAAATTGATATTCTTAACCTTAACTATGAGACCGTCAATAGATACATTAATAGTTTGAAGTAAATAATGTAAAATTAAAATTACAAAAAAATGAATTACGAAACAGTAACATTGCCAGTATTTTGATATGTTTTGTCAGTCACAACTACCCTGAAAAAGGAACCGCGAGATCAGAGCCATAAAAACCAAGACAAGCTCCTTATGAGTTGAATCTACCTAATTTGTAATCTACCTAAAACTGTAGGTTCAACTCATCAATCACCATCATCCAATTCATCACCCACGCACAGGTCTCAGACCTATGTGAGTTTCTTCCTTCGAAAAAAAGTTACAGATATGAGGTTGATAACACAGAATTTTCCAGATAGATTTTTATTGTAAATATGATTTCCAACCAGTAACGGATCTACGAGAGGGGACTTTCGGGCTGAAACCCCCCAAAACCTCCAAAAACGGTTTTGTGAGAATGTAAATTCTTTACCAATATAATCAGTTCGAAGCTCGTAAAATATTCATTAGCAAGAATTACCTAATTCCACTATTAATACTTCAATTGTATGATGTCTGTTAACGTTTAATAACGTTTATAATGTCTTAGTTTTATGTAAATTGCCTGCAACTAATCAACACAAAGTGTTTTGATTTTTGTACCTGCTCCATTTATCTAGTTTCATTGACACGATATGCGCACTAGCAAGAACGCATTTCTTTCCAGTAGAACTACTATGACATAAGATGTACGATGTACTGTACTTAAAAATAAACCCTTCTCACATCTTTAATCTGCCTTTTATCAATTCAACGTATTTTATTATTAAATTAGTAAACAAAACATCCTTAAAATTTAATTTTTGTCTAAAAAAAGTTTCCTCAACTGTTATCTTACAGCTACCTCCATTTATTTTCTTCCTCGTTCCAATGAAAAACCATCCGAGGTCCACATCGATTTATTGCCAAGATTATCACCAGTCACGACTTCAGCAACACAGATGTTGCAATAACTTCTTGCTTCTCCACAATTTGTCGCGGTGAAAAGATATTGAAAATGTGCTGCGTTGCATGTCAAAACATGCTGCGCGATGAAACCAATATCATTGTGTATCTTTCAGATATTTCAGGGTGAACTTTGGTGCTTATCTGTATGCTGCACAAAAATACTGTATTTGACATTTTTGAAGAAGTATCAAGTTTGAGACAGCATTTTCATTATTTGAGTAACCTCCCAGAAAAAATCAAAATATAGATAAGTTAATTATTATTATTATTATTGGGAAGTTCGATAACACCTAACAATCATTTTCGGAAATGATTTTTAGATATTGATGAATATCCAGTATTGTAGAATACATAGACAATACGATAAAATGAAGAGACATCTAACGAAACGTTACAACAGACGCATCAGTTTTTAAAGTGTCTTCAAAATATACAAATATTTTAAACACAATTGAAATAATATTTAGTTGATGAAGATTTTATAGTGTACAAGAGTTCCTTTCACATCAAAATCAAGCCTTGCTAAACTAATTGATATATTAATTATGGTAACTAATGTATAAGAGTATAAGACTGTATTATTGTTGATCTGACTTGTCTTACACTTCTTAACTGTAGTCTCCAAGACGTAATCTAAAAAATAACATTTTTCTTGATTCATGACCACTCGAATATCATTTTCAATTTCAGTTTTATGTTTCAAATTAAATTGGCAAGAATAACATATATTTCAATGAAAAATGAATCAAAATAAAGGGTCTGTCTGAGTTTGTTCTTTTATCTTCAATCTTCATTCATTTATCAACATGCACTCGGAAAATATTATTGCGGGTGTCCTGCAAGATTTTTTGGCTTTCATAAGTACATCTACAAGATGTGAATCTGCAAGTATTGTGATGTATGAACAACACTCAATAAAAACTAGTATTTATACAACATTTAATGTTAGTGGGCTTACATACAGATACAACAAACTGTATTAACTTGGTGAAAATTGCATTCAATTAATCCTTACAGTACTCATTGTTTGCGTAATCCGCTCCTGATATAAAAAACATTCGAGATCTGAAAAGTCACTCACAGCCGAAATAGGGAAGTCACAAACAGCCTAGTAGGGAAGTGATAGCCGCGAGCCGTAGCAGGTATCTGTTCAATCAGAGAGATAAGCTGCGTTCTCGTAGGTCCCGTTTGTAACGGTGACCGATTAGATTGGCCAGCAAAAAAGACACTGTTCTCTGCTGTAAAATCACTTCCCGGTGGTTCGGAACCCACCTTAAACTGTAGGTCCAACTCATCAATCACCATCATCCAACCATTACCCACGCACAGGTCTCAGACCTATGTGGGCTTCATCCTCAAAAAAAAAAAAAAAAAAAAAAATCAGTTTGCAAAAAATAATTACTGACAATCTCAGAATGGAACCTTTACCTTTATTAATATTCATATTCATCTTTATTACAATCATGTTATACATCGTAACTAGTACAATTATTTAAACAACAGTCATACAATACATTTATAAAAGAATACAAGTTATCAAAAGAATAAAGAAACAGTTATACATAAAGGAATTTCATACATGTAAGTCAAAAATTAAATTTAACTCAAGTATTCCTTCTCTGAAGGTATTTAAAAAAACTCATTAATCAGCCATTTTCTCAGATCCTTCCTGAAACGCACAAGTCTCTATTAATCCAGGAATATTCAATCATTTTGAAACGATTAATGAATTGGAGATTGGATTACAATACTCAAACTCATTCATTCAATAAAGTAGTTGATATGAACTCAGATTGATCAAAACTTTACACAATCATTTCTGTACGTTTTCTACGCATGCATAGATCAGATAGTAGTACATAGATACATCTTTATATATTTATCTATAGTTATATACCCATATAATTCCAATATCACTCACTCTTCGATCACGATTTCTCAGAGACTAATCAACGAATTGCAATGATATTCAAAGATCAGCTTCATGGGTTGTACATGCTATAATAATAGGATAATACCTGGTGTTATTTGATGTCTTCTATTATCACCCCAATATTTTTTTCTAATATTCTAATTCTAATGTTTTATTATCTATTATCTAGTTAGACTAGACTCTAGAAGTATTGAACTGCTTTTTTGAAGCTTCAACTTACCCTTCAGAACAGTAGGCGGCTTTTGAACAGTTATTTAAAAAAAGGTTGTGCTGAATTACTAGTTCACGTAAACTGTTTCTGACAGTGAGTTAAATCATTATTTTCTGACGTTGCAAACTTTTCAACTTTTCCAACTGGTTAATAATGCTCAGTTTTCAGATATGCTTTCCCAGAACAGGAGTTTTCTGTCAGATATGAGAATCCTGGAGCGTAATTAACTTTTTATACACGTGATATTACCGAAACTCATATAATAATATAGGTATTACTTCAATAGTTAACGATTTTCTTTATGTTGTTAATTAATTGGTGAACTGTTCATCTTTTCGTAAACCCTTGTGCGGGTTTTAAAATTGAATGGGTTCTTATGATAAGTTGTAATAAAACGGATTGATATTAATGAAAGTATCTTATCAAAGAAAGACTTGGATAAAAATCCAGTATCATAAGTAATTCACGAAAAGAAACATATATTAGTTTTTTCTCAACGGATTCCTATGTATTTTGAGGCGCTAAATCAATATCTGACTTCTAGTACCGGTACCTCAAAAAACGCTTGCGTCACGAGATATTTCCAATAATAATTCAGCAAATATTCAGCAATAATAACCCGGCAATAATTCTGTATCAGTATTAATTATTCTCTGTGATTTTCTAAATCCAAATATGTGATTTTCATTTTCGGGAAAATCCGTTTTTTAATATATTTCCAATATGCTCAACATGAAAAAATAGCTTTTCAGGATTTCAGTAAAATAATATCTTTAATATCTTGTAGAGCAAGCTTTTTTCAATGTGCTAGAGTTTAGTTTCGGATCAGCGCCTGAAAATACATGAGAATTCATTTTTTTTTTGTAGTTACGTCTTGGTGACTCCAGTTATGGAGTATTAGACAAGTCAGAAAACTGATAGAATGGGATTTCACAATTTCATCGAGAAAAGACTACCATACGTTTTTCACCTGCAAAGAAAGTCCACAGGATGAATCCAGGAGGAAGAAGACTAAGAGGAAGACTGAGATTGAGCTGGATTGATGACGGGGAAAGTGAGTAGAGACGAATGGGCATCAGAGGATGGAGAAGAAAAGAACAGAATAGAGAAGAATGGAGTGATGGAGAGGCATATTGCGGGAGGTCAACACTCTTAATGGGTCAAGGATTAAGTAAGTATATGTTTTTACCACACCAAAGTACCCGGTTTGACATATTGGTCTAATGAAATCACATTGATACACTATATTCTAGAAAGTGATATTCAGTAAGTGTCTTAAACCAATAGAGCCACATTTTTAAAGCAATTTCTGGTTCATTGGGTCTCATTGTATAAGCCCACAATTAGTCCAGTAGGCCGACCCAGGCACTTTGGTGGGGAAAAACATATATAGCAGTCTTTTTCTCGATGAATTCTTATGTATTTGAATCCAAATCTGAATTCTGGCACCTCGAAAACGCTTGCCTCTCGAGATATTATTGTTATTTTATTGAAAACCTGGAAAAGCTGGGGTTTGATGCTCGGCTCTATAAACACCAGCTACACGCACCTGACATTTTGAAAGCTTCTCTCAGTTTGAAGGCACACATTCAGGCTAAGTGAGTAAATAATGTCACTATAATACAGCTGCTACAATACAGCTATTGATGCATATACAGTATCCCACATAAATTTGAACCAAAGTGTCAGGTGCGTGTACCTGGTCTTTATTGAGCCTTACCAGGGGCTGGACAATTATACACAATATAATAGATCTCACAAATGGTAGCATGTGAATGGGTATAAGCATTGCATTATTATTTGTTGTTGTTGTTAACATAATAGCACGGATACCGATACATATTAGCTCGTTTGTATACCCGGGGGTCAAAGTGTTATTATCTGACGTTTTAGAAATTTGATATGTACGCGATAATAGTTCGAGAACACTATGTTCAATAATTTCACTGTTCGCTGCTCACTGTTAAAGGTCTCGTAAGGGTCTCCCCACCACGAAAAGCCATACGAATTTACTTTACTCTACTGTTAAAGGGAAACTAAACTTTCACCAAAAAATTCTTGATAGTATCTTCTTTGTCGGATGATGCTCACATTAGTCGTTAGACTTGTGCGTGGGTAATAAGGTGAATGATGAAAAGGTTAAAATATCCAAGCCTGAACGAGATTCGTACTGAAGACCTTGAGGAACAGCAGCCAGCCAGAATCTTGTCTAATCAGAGACAAGAGTCCCAACTCACAGAATCACTCATATTTTTAAGCTGTACTTCAGTAGGGAGCAGTCTGCTTTTGTCTATTAATTGAATGCCATTGAATTGAGCAATAATTAGTTGATCATTAAGAAGGGACGCCTCCATCGCTATTCAACAGGTGGAGATTGCTCTTGAATGCTCTTAAGCATTCTGGTCACGTGTTCACCGCTCTTCTCCATAGTTCACTAATTTGTACAAGATCTTAGCTCTTCATTTGCTTCTTGATGAAGTCTCATGAACTAGAGTTTCGCAGCAAGTTGAATCTTTTTACATCCCACACAAACCTGAAAAGGCTTTTTTCGAGATCGTTAACAGCTATTAATTTTATCAGTTGTTTGCTAACAACATAAAAGATAGAGATTTAATTATCACTAAAGCAGTAAGGCCAGGAACAACACTTGCCCGTCAACGTCCATCTCGATACTGAACAAAAACTACCAGAAGCAGCCATGTTTTGACGCACTATTGAATTATTATAAGTCGCACGGAGAGCGACTAAAAGCCGCGTTTAATTTTTGGTCGCGACTTTTTGCAGCGCTGCCAAGTCGCCACGTGTGAACTCTAAGGCTACAAGGTGTTGAATAAGAGTTTTGTGGAATATTCCCATACCAAAGATGTTGTAAGGTCTTCAAGGTTTTTCTTATGTTACTTTCACTCAGGCATTCATTATTAATCTAATATTAAAAATGACATAATTTTTATTTTTATATATTGTTTTACTCACTTATATTGGAGTTGCTTGAGGGATGCATTTCACTTCTGAAAAGGAGCTTCGTGAGCCTGTGAAATGCATCCCTCAAGCATCTCCAATATAAGTGAGTAAAACAGTAATTATATAAAAGTGAAAACAGTGTTAGTTTTAATATTAAATTGTTCATTAAGTATTTCGTCATGGATAACATCACAGATTTTAAAATAAATGTATTGAAACATTTGAAATTCTTACAAATAAGGCCGCAGTTACTCATGCACATTATCAGCTTCATATATAATTCAATTGATCTTGACAATGGAGTGCTTCATTTTGTTTGAAGATGCTACTACCGTCCGTACGATAAAAAATTATTGATCGATATTAATCAATGGAACAAACTAATTTGAAGTCAATATCAATTTTACAGCATTGAAAATTTAATGCAAATCACGAGTAAAGCTTATCCGAAGACGGAGCTCATCGTATTTCTGAATAGGCAAGTATTGATTTGAAAATATACCAGTTACTGAGAGATATTTGAGTTTGTTTCTGAATGGATATCATCTATTCCACCTGGTGTAGAAACTTCCACCATCCTACAAATAACGAGAACTGGAACTTTGCCCCACTTTGTTACAGTAGTTGGAAACCGTCTATTGGCAGCCAATATTGGTTGCCAAGTCCAAACTCATTTCCAACTTGCTATCCCAAATTTGAGTGAGTGTGTTCAGTGATTGTCTGCTTCTATTCGGTGATGAATGAACGATGAATATCATTGATGGTTGCATTCCAATGTAGGGAGAGATCGAGACTTAATTATAACTGCATACTGCATACAGTTGACACCACTTGATAATATTAGTAACATGCTTAAGCACAATTATTTCAGGCTATTGAATTTTCAGTCTATGAAATGAAATTAAAAGACAATAATCCTAAAATTCGATCTTCAACACTAAATTCATGGCGAAAGTATGAATTGAAATTAACTTCATGAAAAATCCTTTTCCTGCAACTGCTCGTAAAGTAGTTGTTTACGTACTGAAAACTAATTGTAAAATACCTCTTTACTGCTCAGCAAGCGGTAAAGTACTTTACGCTCGCCAGCTGTTTTCTTTACGCTTCTGTTTTGATTTTGATGTCTTCTCATTGGTGGATCATGGAATCCGTGAAATTCACATAACCTCAAAAAAGGCGAACGCTAACCAAATCCGCGCATGGTCTGTGATGTTACAAACTACAAGCTTTTATTGTGTTGGAATCCAGAACTGCAGTTTTAGGAAAAATATTGTATGCAATTCGCGCGTGAAGCTTCTTTATCGCTCTCGCAAAATTACTGCGCTCCGCTACGCGTCGCGCAGTAAATGTTTTGGCTCGAGCGATAAAGTCGCGCTTCACGCTCTTAATACATAAATAACTATTTTCTCACAAATTTATTTTCTATGACAAATTCAATTTTATTACTGTTACGGGTTCTAATGGCTAAAATAAAGCTGGCAACATTAAAGTTCACACTTGCACTTATTCACACAAATTAGTCTATTTACACACACTAATTGTAAGTTCAATTAATAAACAAAAACAGATCAACAAATGACAAGCTAATACTTATTTCTTTTTTAGTAATAGTTTACAAGAATTAATGAATAATTAATTACAGGCTGATCAATAACAAAAGAAACAAGAGTCCAATAAACTGTACAATAATGTAGAAATAAATGATAAAAGAGCAACTAATCACTTAAAACACAGTCCAATTCGTTATTTGACAGTCCCAAATAATATCACTTATTAAACTATTAATATTCTGCACAAACAGTAAACACTTGTCTCTGCACTTGACACTGGAATCGATCACTGTTTAATTCACTGGCACGAAATCTGTAACACAATCTGATACGCGGGTTTGTAAAACTAACTGTCACACAAGCTTTTGTAAGACTCAACCGTCTTTTTTTCTCTCCCTCAACCCTCAAATCTTCTGAAAGGGCCAAAAACATCACAAAACTCTAACCAGAACTGACTACAACCCCTATACTGGAGATATCTATTATTGGTATCTTTTTTTTGTAGATTACGTCTTGGAGACTCCAGTTAAGGAGTATAAGACAAGTCAGATCAACAATATTATACACTAGATACCATAATTACTATATCAATTAGTTGAGGTGAGGCTTAATTCTGATGTGAAAGGAACTCTTGTACACTATAAAAAGCTTCATCAACGAAATATTGTTTCAATTGTTTTTTAAATATTCCTATATTTTCAAGACTCTTTGAAAACTGCAATAGCTTGTTGTAGAATTTCCTACCAATATAACTAGGTTTTTGTTTGAATAAGCTACTATTGTGACTCACCAAATGATAATCTCCTCGGCTTCTTGTATTATAATCATGTACGTCAAGATTTTGGTTAATATCATTCGTTTTTACATATAAAGTAGCTTCAGATAGAATCAGATTTTAAGATGACCCTTGAGCCCTCTTATTCATCTGGTTGAGCCTTCATAAGAATAACATATTTGCTTAAGGGAAACAAATCCTTTCTAACATTACAATCAAGTATAATGAAAAGTGGTTACAGAATAAATGGTAATTGTACTAATTTAATTAATACTGTTCTATGAATATCCATTTTTCTTTGTAGATTACGTCTTGGAGACTCCAGTTGAGGAGTATAAGACAAGTCGGATCAACAATATTTTAAACTAGATACCATAATTACTATATCATTTAGTTGAGGTGAGGCTTGATTTTGATGTGAAAGGACATGATTATCAGACATGTGAAATCTGATCTGATCTGATCAATCAGCTGTCTGGAAAATAGAAACACAGCCTTGGTGATGTGATACAGAGTGACATTGTGAGAAACAGACATGAAATAGACTACGCAAATTGAAACAAGGGTTAGGTCTGATGATTGCGCTTAATTTTGTGATAGTTATTATCATTGAGTACATCGAGAGTATGTTCTTCTGTACAATCACCCTAATTCTTGAGCGTGAGGTTTACCGATCGCAAAACTGCTAGTTTTATTCTACTTCTAGATACACTGGATAATTTGTCACACCCTTTAAAAAGCTATAAAATAATACCGAGTAGCATATTACCCTACCTCTCGCTGCGTTAGTAGTTGATAACTCTTTCAACCATTGACGATTAGGTAGTTTTGACTAGTTTTTCTTGTAACTAACTACACGGAGAGAAATCCTAATCTGAACCTGGTTGAAAAATTATTGGTAATTTTTTTTTTACCAGGTTTTTATTAGTTTACTGAAAATACAACAGTTTTAACCAACTTAGCTTCAGTTGGTGGTAGATAAAATGGAAGCATTGATTTGTCTTACTAATAATATCTTGGTAAAACTGAAAATTGATGGGCATGACGTCACGAATTTCCAGGATCGAGAACGGAGCTGAAGTTAACTTAATCAAGATTCAATCTATTTCAGTTACAAACTTTATTTTATTGGGTATTTTTCTTCTCAATACATTTATGGTTGACACTTCAATGAATAAAACTCAGTCATGGATCGAGTTTTCTCATTTTTAATGATGGACTGAATTTGTATTGAGAATTTTGCTTCTCAAAGTAGAAATAATCCATGAAATTGAAATATGTTTAGTAAGCTGTACCGAAGATTGGAGAAAATTGGTCCACATCAAGGCATTTCATGACGTCACACTACCCTGAAGTGCGTTTGAGTTCTTTACGGAAAATAATAGGGTTTTCAGTGAAAAAATATTCCGTCTTGACAAATAATTTTCAAGTTCAGGACTGAATCTGCGTAATATTTAGTTTTGAACCAAACTAACTTTAGTTCTTCCTGAAGAAATATAGTCCTTCTACTTTAAAATAGGTAATGCGACAAAGGATGAATTGGTCCGTAAACCAGGTTTTTTTTGGTAACAGACCAACCGACCTTTTCTGGAGCATAAATGGGAGGCAGTATGCAACTTCCTTCAGTTCTTGTTCTGTTGCTGCTGGTCTATGGATACGGTGAAGATAGGATCGTTTCGTATTATTTTCTTCAATTAACTTTATTTTCTTTATTGTAGGCGTATTATAATACACAACGGTATTATACATTTTGTATATGATTGTATGTAGCTTTCAAAATGTGGAAGTACACTGAAGACCATCTCAAAACATGGGGTTTTGAAGACCTCATCTCAGCATTCCGAGGTAAGCAAAGATTATTGTATAGATACCTACCGTACCTTTTCTATAAATCTAATAATTAGTCATAATTGAAAAATGTGATTCCTAAAGTCAGCACCAACAATTGAATAGATTGAAATCTATTTTAACATTAAAATATGCAGCATCGTTTTGTTAGATTATGTTTTCTTATAAGTCATAATATGACAACCTTTATTAGGTAATAAACGTAGATAATAATAAATTGTTGGTGTCAACTTTTTAATTACTATTGTGATTTTTAATTGACATTACTGTCTTATGCCTTGCTACGCCACTGTGGCCAAACAATATCTAAACTAGTTTCCCTTCAACACGTTCATATTTGTAACTTCGCACTTTAGTTTCATATTAACGGCACTTAGTTGTCTAGATGTTCGGTGTAAATAATTTTAAATCATGATTATTTAGATCTTTACGAAAATCCTCAATTGGACATTGGATATCCTCAATAGATTTTATGATTCTCTCCTGGAGTGGCTTAGCCAAGATCAGATTTCGGGGGGGGGGGGGGGGGGGGCTCACCAAGGCGGGTCTGGGGTATAGGAGGGTCCGGATGTTTTTTAAATTTAGTGGTGTAAAAAGCTAATCTAGACAATTTGTTAGGCTCCAAAGTTCAAAAGAAATTTTTGAAAAATTACTACCCAAGAACCTAGGTGGCCAGGTTTGAAATGATAAAGTTTGATATACCGATATCTGTGACTATTTTTGGAACTAACCATACTTAACTTATGTACTGAATCTCAAAATTAATACTTATTATTATAAGTTTCATATATTTATGTCATTAGCCTAAAACGCACCCAACCCAAAGTTCACGAAATCGGAATTTTTTTATCATAGCACACTGATTTTACACGCTTGCATAGAACTTGCATTCATTTGTGTGTTATCATTTATAAAATCTCGATTTTATGAACTTTGGGTGCGTTCAGGCTAGTGGGTTATACTGAATTTTAACTTCAAAACTACATTTTCCACGATGAGTTTATTCAAAAAGGTGATTTATCTCTAATTAACAAAGTTAATCCACTTCAAACTTGAAAAATTGCGTTTTATTTAATGTGATAAATAAATAATTATGGTAGTCACAGTTTTCTAACGTGTTTTATTTGATTTCGTAGCTCATTTTACATCAAAATTATCCAATATAAACTTAAAAACACTTTTAAATGGAAATTAACTCACGTTATGGCGTGACGGCCGTTTCGCTCTGTTGTCTAGAGTATCGTCAGACGACCCACAGTACACTGATTTAAGGCATGAGTTTGAGGGTTATCGAGAGAGATAACCCTCAAACTCATGCCTTAAATCAGACAACAGAGCGAAACGGCCGTCACGCCATAACGTGAGTTAATTTCCATTTAAAAGTGTTTTTTAAGTTTATATTACATATTAGTGGAAACAAGATAGATCTTCAACATCACAAAATTATCCATTTGAGCACCTAACAAGTTTCTATATGAGTAGATATTGAGGAAAAATTTGAAAAATGCATTAATCTGACTATAACTGTAGCTATATTCTATTACACAAACAGTATTCTGTTCGTTATAATACTATAAAACAGATAGAACTCTTCGGCTTTAATAAGTCCTTATCTATTAGTTATTTGAGAATTTTTTATTTCTGAAATTTCGGGGGGGGGGGCCTGGGCCCCATGCCTTAAATCAGTGTACTGTGGGTCCCCCCCCCTGGCTACGCCACTGCTCTCCTGTTCTATCTTCATTGTCTTTCATTAAATATCGACTCAATTTTATCATCCACAGATATTGAGGCAAAGCTAGTCAGACCCTCTTTATCAGCGTGAAACTTGTTGAAACGTACACAAAAACTTATTTGATGAATCGAACAAACAGATCAACTTGATCAACACTGCAAAACCTTGCCACAAGCAATCACGATAATCCTTCAGCAAATTTATTAATTTACGGAGATAAGAAAGCACGTCTATTTCTGTTTCGTTCATAGGAACTTCAAGTAAACGTTGGATATCATGTAAATGTAAACGTTTGTATATTAAATAACATTTTTATACAATACTGTCGTTTGTTCTCTCTTCATTACAGGTAAAAATTTAACACTTGACGTTTTGGAAGTAGTAACGCCGAATGAACTCGGAGATTTGATACCTGACATTGCTCGGAGGTCTGCATTTTGGAGAAACTTCCAATCCTGGCATGAAGATTGCAAAAAAATGGAGAATAGCCGTCATTCGTCTTCCTTACTTAACTTCAGGGTAAGTGAGCTTTAAAACATACAGTAACATTAATGGGAATACAGTTATTTATTTTTTGAATTTTTTTTTAAATATTTATAACAACAATATAGTACATTCTATTGTAGGGCGGTATTCACTGTAAAGATGAGCTATTACACCATCTTATTGATTTGTCAAAGAAATGTTTTATTAATGAACTTTTATGAAATCTTTTATTTGTAATAACAATTTATTATTATGATTTTATCCAAGAAAAATATTATTATTTCTCAATCCTCTACTAAAATAAATTTACAATCATTATACTTGGATATTTATATTTTTTACTTCATTTAATTAATTCATCAAACAGTTTTAATTGTTCCTGGATTTCTTGTTCCATGACGAACTGCGTTGTTAATATTAACTTTTCATGTGAAATTCAACGACTTGCAGTCAAATATTTGTTAAGAATAAGTATAATAACTCACTTAATCTGGCCGAGCGCTTTCGAATCTCAGATACTTATATACTTATTCTATATACTTATTCTTAACAAATATTTGACTGCAAGTCGTTGAATTTCACATGAAAAGTTAATAGTTTTAATTGTATTAAATTATTTCTTCCTTATTTCACTTGTATTTAAATCCAACAACATTTCGAAAATAATTAATTTGTGTCCCTCATTTATTAATAATAATAAAACTTATTTTAATAACTATAAGTATAATTTATTTTTAAATATATATTTACATTAATAAATGACAACTCTTTTTATATTTGAATTCAACATTAATTAAAAAACTATTCCATTTTAAATCAAATAAAAAAGATCTCTATTTTTTGCTCTATTTACTACAACTATTTTATTAATCATTGATATTTAAATTAAAGTTTTTAAAACTATTTATATTTGTTAAATAGTTTTTACTTATGTTGTGTAAGTGTATTTATCTTGTACGGCAACTCCATGCAGCAGTTTTGGTTGATTAAGCTTTCATCCTGTGCTGGGATAGCTAAAATTATTGTTTATATTTTTTCTTACATCTGATCGTAAAGTAGTTCTTTACGTAGTGAAAACTAATTGTAAAATACCCTTTACTGCTCCGCAAGCGGTAAAGTACTTTACGCTCGCCAGCTGTTTTCTTTACGCTTCTGTTTTGATTTAGATCCCTTCTCATTGGTGGATCACAGAATCTGTGAAATTCACATAACCTCAACAATGCCGAAAAGTGACTCAGGATATATAAAGAAAAAATGTTTTTATTTTCTAAATTGGTCGAATATACCATTTTACATTAATTAGGTTCAGAAAATAATGTCCTGAAGATGGCAGCCGTTAGCATGAATGCATTGTTGAAGGCAATCTAAAGTTTTGAGCAGCTCTTGAACACATATTCATATGATGTTGAAGATCCATCTTGTTTCCACTAATATGTATTATAAACTTAAAAAACACTTTTAAATGGAAATTGACTCACGTTATGGCGTGACGGCCGTTTCGCTCTGTTGTCTAGAGCATCATCAGACGACCCACTGTACACTAGTGTACTGTGGGTCGTTATGGCGTGACGGCCGTTTCGCTCTGTTGTCTAGAGCATCATCAGACGACCCACTGTACACTAGTGTACTGTGGGTCGTCTGATGATGCTCTAGACAACAGAGCGAAACGGCCGTCACGCCATAACGTGAGTCAATTTCCATTTAAAAGTGTTTTTCAAGTTTATAATACATATTAATATGTTCAATGTTCATATGAACAGAAATATTATATTCTTCTTATTCTCAATTTTAGCTGATTGTTCAAAATGGGACATGACAGGCTTATTTCACACATAACCGGCTCTGGGTAACTGATGTCATTTACCTGGTATAATTACATTGCATCATATGTTTTCAAAATCGGTTAGGTGTGAAGTGCTCCATATGATACAATCATCAGCCTGGTAAACCACACTGGTTATCCGACTGGCGGTTATGTGTGAAACTATCCTATTCAAGTAAGACTGAAATGAAGACATCCATGAATGCTCCATTTTGTTTAATAGCTTCTTAATAGAGCTAATAGCTTCCTGTGTGAGCTTCTTAATATTTTTCAATAGTAAACTATTCACTCTATTACAGTTCACTGAAATTCTAATGTAAGTGGAATGTTTCTTGGTTGCAGGTGATGAGATAAACATGGCCGAATGTGCTTTGCTGCTAGTTCCCTACCTGATTAAACTGACACCAGTCAAGAAAAGGAAGGGCCTTGCTACTGTATGGCATCCTTCACAGTCAGAAACTGCAGAAGGCTTTATCACACACATCAAATCTTCAGGGGAGCTGCTGGAGTCCATGCGTGTACGCAGAGAAAAGCTTGCCAATTTGAAGGTGGATGGTCAACCATACATTGTTCTGTGTGGGGACATTGGTAGCTATGATTGTGCCTATGTTGTTGTGGAGAATGACACTTATAACTTTCCATCCTTGATTTCTGCATTCACAATGGCATTTCAGATATTTTTTGCTACAGGTGGGGAGTACCCCCAAGAGTCAGCTGACATTTGGCTTTTTTTCCAAATGAATTGTTTCAATGTAAAAACAGCATGGGACAGACCATCGGGGGGCTTGATTTCATTTGAGCGGTCTATTGGAATTGTTAATCATAATGACTAGACAATTTTATTGTTTTAACTGCAAATGGCATTCTCTATCTGTAAAGTCTTTAATTTTCCATATAAAAAAAGAATGTAGGATCCAGCCATGGTGGAAGCAGAACTTAAGGTGTGGGCAGGCTGGGTGTTATCGCTCATACACAAACATTGAATCCTTTAGAAAACATTTAAATATAACTCATGCAGACAATACTAGTTTTGCTATTGCATCAACAAGCACTTGTGAAGTTGTGGAGTTAAGAAATAGTTCTAGTATGCAAAGGCTTATCAATGACTCAACTGACTGTACAGGCTCCACTGACCTTATAAATAACACAGCAGCAACGTTTATTTCAGAACTCTACAGTAATCCTCAAATACCACAAACTGTTGTGCAAAGTGTCATCTCTGGAATGGATGGAATGTTTAATTCACTTGCTGTCATAATGAAAGAGAGATACTGTGATAATTCACTAATCCAATCTGCTCTAACAGATATTTTTTCAATAATGGCACCATTTCGTTCTCACTTCTTTCGCTTGAAGCATTTCCAAGCATTGGGTACATACATACCTCCACTTGAACATATAATTGGGGTTTTTAATGACTTTGTACAGGGGACTCCCTCATCTCATTTAGTTAAAAGAAAATGTACTATACAAGTTATACAAATGCATAAGGTCTTGCAAGCTTTCTTTTCTATTGCAGATGTTTGATCAGAGGTTGAAAGTTACATTTTCAAATTAAAGGCCTTAGAAAATTCAGATATCCCATTAAGTGACCGGGATGTTGTAAGTGTCATGCAGGGGTCAGCTTGGAGGTCCTTAATAAGTAACCTTCCTGCAGAGAGTAGTGTGCTGAAATATTTGCCACTTATTATGTTTGTAGATGATTTTGAAGTGAATAATCCTCTGGGGAGTCATAATACAATTCACTCTCTTCATGGGGTTTACATATCTTTGCCTGTGCTAGGTCCTGAGATGTCTTCAAAGTTAAAAAACATATTCCTCCTTGGCTTGTGTCATACTAGTGATAAAAATAGGTTTGGCAATAGGATTTCATATGAGAAAGTAATAGATGAATTGAACTACTTGCAGACTGCAGGCATTAAGATCACCAATGACAGGTTCAGCAGTGAAGTAAAATTTCTTACTGTTGCCATGACAGGAGACAATGCAGGTGTGAATGCCTCTTTGGGAGTTTCCATGAGTTGGAGAGGGAAGCAAGGGTCTTGTCGTGTTTGCACTGCTACTCGTGAGCAAATCCAGCTCTTACATTTTGAGCAACCCTCTTTGCTGAGATCAATGCCTTTATATTATGAACAACTAGCATCAAATAAACCATCAGAAACAGGTATTCGCGAACCTTGTGCTTGGTTGAGGTTGCAGAATTTTTCACTCTATGACAATGTTTCTCCTGATTTGATGCATGATGTTTTTGAAGGGTGTGGCCGGTATGTAATGACATTTGTGATCAATGAATTCATTAGTAGACACTTTTTATCTTTTCAGTCACTTGAAAACAAAATAGCTGCTTTTGACTTTGGTGTTGAAACCAATGCTAAGCCCAGTAATTGTCTTACAAAAAATGGGTCAAGTGTAAAACTTCGAACTTCAGCAGCAGAAATGTTGGTTTTGATTCGATACTTTGGAGTAATTGTGGGTGATAATATTCCTGATGGGAATGAAATATGGGAACTGTACACAACGCTCAGGGCAATTTCAGACCGACTGCTAAGTCACCGGACAAGCCATTGCCCAGATATGCTTCTAACTTCTGATATTGCTCACCTTCTTGAACTCTACTCCACTCTTTCAGGTCAGGAAATCAAGTATAAATTACATATGTTGACACATTACCCAACTAGTTTGATGAAGTTTGGTCCTTTGCGACATACTTTGCGGCATGAGGTTTGAAAGCAAACTAAGGGTTTCAAAAATAATAGCTAGAAGTAGTTCCAGCAGAATTAACATTTGCAAAACTATTGCTGTGAAAAACCAATGGTCTTTGAACAATTACTTATTGAAGGAAAACATGAACCTTGGCTTATCATTGGGAAAGAAAGTTACGCTATCTCTTATGAAGTTGTAGTTTTGAATGAAAACAAAGTGATTAATTTCAAGGATATCATAACCACTGAACCTCATCATTTAAGTTGTTGTTTCTCGAAGCTCTTGATCATTTTAAGGCATCCAATAGATTGAAAAAATACAAAATTGTCAGACCACATAATAATTTATCAAATAATGAGAAACTATAGTTCCGGTTGTTACACCGTTATTAATCTCAAACAAACAGTAACAACAGAGACCACAGTCTCTAATTATTTAATAAATTATCATGTGGCTCTGACAATCTCTGTATTTTTTCAATCATGGATATCTACCACAATATTACTTTCGCCACTTCTAAGAAAGGCATCTAATATATCGATCTTAAGAAACAGTGGTACTAAGTCAGTGAGTGGTTTTCCTTTTTATAGAAGAATTGATAAGCAAAATATCCCGAAAAGTTTTCCCTAGAGCAAATATGTATTGTAATGTTTTGTATACTTTGCCCTATTTTTTTAAAGTATAAGAAATTTGTTAAAAATTTGTAAAATTATTACAATTCAAAATAAATAGAATATTAACTACAATTTAATAATATCATAGTTTTCTGTGTTTTGTTCACACTGCAGTTTGTAACTTTTGAAGAAAGTTTGACCAAATTTCATGTTTCCACTAGTCGGTTGTAGGTAAATTATAGAAACTTATTTGATCTTTGTTTGAAACCAAAATTGTGCTCAAAACCAACTCCCATTTAAGAGCATGTTAAGTCTGTCTATTAGCAGCATTATGATGTGAGGCCTGTTGTAATAGAAGGAACTGACTATAGCTAACTGGGGTTGTTGTCAGCTGCTTGAAATTTTCTTTACACAGTTTGCAACTTGAAAATGTACAAAAGCGCATCATGACCTGTTTGCATCTTTTTGTTTGAAATTAAAAAGTCTAAAACAAAATATTTGCAAACAAATGTACCTAATTAGTTATAAAATAAATAGTTTGCAATTTTTTTTGTCACAAACTGCAGTGTGGACGCAACTCAAAAGAGTATTCCTGCAAGAACTATTCTTAGATTTAAGTTGAATTCAAATTGTTTAAATTTAAGTTGTCACCTTTGAGTTGTTCTTATTAAATTTATTAGTCCTCTGTGAATACTTGTATATATTTGATTGTTTATCAATTTTATAATGTTTTGCATACTTATCATTGTTTTATATTGCTTTGTATACTTATTTCATAATATTTGCAAATATATACATTATCTTTACTACTATACGTCTCTCATATTTTTTCCATAATCAATTTCACCTAGACGTAAGGCGCATTTTCCTATTGTCAGGTTTTTCCCGCCGAGTGTTTAACGTAGCACATTGTTAGAGTTTCGTATTTCAGAAGACTTTGGTTCATCCTTGGCGAAAAACCTTCCAGTAGGAAATTGCAGCATACTTTAATTTATTTTTTGTTTCTTGTACAGAGTGCAGTGTAAAAGTCTGAAGAATGGGCTGCTGTGACACATTTTTCCATTTTTTGATAACTTCAGCCGTTTGTCTAATCAGCCAGTTCCAGACTTTTTACACTCTCTGTATTTAACCTGGTCTAATATTTCCCTCTCTTGCAGCTATATCAATGTTTTCATGACGCTGGGCTTGCTCTAGGGTGGATGTTTTCTTTTAAGAAAACTTCCACCTGAATCTGTACTTACAAACTCAGTCCAGCTCTATGAAAACATTGATATAGGTGCAAAAGAGGGAAATATTGGTCCAAATTAAATTCATGAAACATTAGTAAGAGATAGAGGAATAATTGGTAAAGTAAATTAGAAATTTCAGTACAGAAACCATAGAGCACCGGTACACGAACGAAGAAACATTGGTAAAAAACCTAAGAAATTTCAGCTTATTACTCAGCCAACATTAGTATTGGACTTAATCTTCTTTGGTAAATCAGATTCGTCTGAGAAAAAAAACAGTTTGGGTCTGTCATTTCTTTATTCCATAATGCAGAATCATTGATACTGGACCGAGTCTACTTCAGTCCGCAGACTAGCTCTAAGAAAAAAAGAATTATCTGACTGGATTATTTTCATTTCAAACCAGTTCTTCAATCGATGTAGACCAATATTTCCTTAGTTCTTACTTGAAAATTATGACGTCATCGACGACGTCATCAACTTGCTCTCGTTTCTTTTTCCCAATATTATTTCAGTAAGCAAAATTCCCAATGTTTCTTTAGTATAGGTTGTGGCATGCGATTTTCGCGGCCAACCAATTTTTCTTAGGTAATATTTCTCTCCGTGTACCTTGATCAAAGTTTATCCTTAGTAATATTATTGTTAGTTCAACATCTCATTCCCTGAATAATTCAGAAAGATGATCATCATTGTGAGGGGAAAGTGTTCGGTGAGACAAAGATCCCGAAGAAAAGCGTGATCGAAGTGCACCTGGAAGACTTTGTTAGCACCCAAGCAAGAGTGGCTCGGCTATTGTCTGTCATGTAGTCACCTCCACCTATTGTGCACAATTTTATTGTGAAGCTCTTGTTTTTCCGATGTTTTTATCGATAAGGTGCTGGGACCTTGTTACTTTCCATCCACAAGAAATCTTCAGAGCTTCGAGTGCCCTTCAAAACCCTTTCTTCATTCTACTCAGCCCTTTGTCGTAGTTTCTATCAGTGGACTACATCTGCAAGATCAATAAAAACTGATTGTCATCAGTCTGTACCTTGTCTTCTCACAAAATTTAGGAAAATTGACAGAGACGACTTGTAAGTTTGTTGTCTTTCAAAACTTACTAGAGGTTTGAGTTGTAATCAGTTTGTCATGAATGCGTAAATTCAATTAAGATATATTTTCCCCAATATTTGTATTCCATTTCAAATACCGTAATTTGTTTCCATATTTGAATGTTCAGTTATTAGTTCAAATCTATTTTTGAAATGGCTCTTTAAATGAATGAATTAGAATACGAATATTTCCTTTATCCACCTACTATTCTAAAATATGCTTTCAATGAACGATTTTTTATTTGTGATTAATATTATATATTTTTTTATACTCCAATCCAAACATTTAAAATTGATATATCTTTGAAAAATAATATAACAAATCTTACTCTGCATGGCGATTTTTTGGAATCTTAGCTTCAAATTATTATAATAAACACATTGTAGTAGGCATCAGATGAATCACACATACTATTTATCTATATCAGACACAAAATAGGCTTCAACTGTCAAGTATTTAGAATAATTGAAGAATTTTAACTTTAATGAAGAAAGCCTTAAAAAGTAGTCACTATAAACAGCGCTAGAGTGCAGCATAAACAAAAATAAATTTACAGTGACTTTATCAAGTCTTTATGAAGTACTGTATATAAAACCACTGTAATCCAAAGTTAGTAAACAAAATTATCTACTCTCACTGTTATCCTTGTAGAATTCCAAATAGTTTTTTTTTTGCTTCAATTGAAACTCTATTTTGGGCGATTTTTAATTTAATAATTAATATTATCTAAATTGAAAATTTGGAATGCCACCTTCTTATTATTTCATGAACGCCAGACTACAAAAAAAACACACACACACAAAACGGACAGAATAAGAAGAAACCATAAGTTCATATGACTATTGAACATTAAAATTTAAATTTTCCAGAGGTACTATTTTATTTGGGCAGAAGATCACATTTCCATGTTAAAAGATCACGTTTCCATGTGTCAAAAATCGTGACGTTCTTCAAGTCTTACTCACTAATAAAGAACTCTTGTTTGGGGCACGGCCATGAGGCACCCTTTTTTTACTGATGATGCCGACATGAGTCAGAGACTTGTGCGTGGGTAATGAGGTGAATGATTACACATAAATGTCTGACGGTGGAGCGGGATCGAACCCACAACCGCTGAAACGACAGCAAGCTGAAGTTGCAACGCCCCAACAAACTGCGCTAAGCGGCCCGCCTTGAGGCATGTCTTCTCTCAGTTCTAGTGAATTGGAAAATTTGTATTGATCTGTATCAGCTGTTTCACTATTGGGGCAGTGAGAGCGTCTCCTTTGAATTCATTCCACTTTTTCAATATGGAAGGAAATGCCTGAAAATATTTACTGAATACTCACAAATAAACTTCCAGAATTTTCGTCAGTTGTAAGATAGTCAAATCAAATTTATAAAAGTGTAAAAGAAAATATACTTTTGTTTTTCCAGATTTAAGTGAATCTAATCTATATAAATAAAATTAGAGTTTTGTCTGTACATTTATCAGAATTGTATATTTTTTGGTTATTTTTACGTTTTATACATTAAAGAAGCCGAAACAAGTCATATCTCAATAATTTCTGTCTGTCTGTCACGGCCCCGAAGACATTTTACGCGCCCTTCTGAAAAACGAGAGCATAGATCGGGATTAAAGTTATTTATCAGTATTGAAAACCTTTTTGACAATGTCTTTAGCTATAAAAAACGACATTAACTTTTTTTAACAGAATAATAAACGTTTAAATCAAGTATTGTGCGATTTTGGATACATTTCTTCTAAGTTTTATTACTACATAAGAACAAATCACGTAATTTATCATGATATATCAATCAGCTGTTCTCAAATATTCTCTCTGATAACTGTCACTGTTTACGTTCTAAGTTGTTAACTAAGCTGCTAACAACTTCATGATCGTTGCTATCAAAAAAGCCGAAACATATTTAGTCTTATTTCTAAACATAATCCGTACGAAGGACGGGTACAATAGCTTGTCTTGTTTAATATTTCTCATTCTCAATTTTCATTGAAAATTCAATCAAATTGAATCATTTGAATCTGAATCACACTCTCAGTTTAATGGAACCCCATTATTATAAACGTTTCTCACTCACACCTCAAACCTCTCTCATTCTGTCCTCCTACTCACATTTACTTTTTATTTTAATGCTATTCACATTCTACTAATTTAATTACTTGTTCCTTGCTATTGCGCTCCTTGATGGTTTTCAGTCTCATCAATCTCAACTTCATCATCATTCTAATTTGTCTCTTCTATTTCATAAGTCCATTATATAAATTTATTTTCCAGTTATTCATCATGCTTTCTACTTCCTTTTTTTGGTACATAAATTACATGGTTCTTTTTCATCATGAGCGAGTCTGTCTTTTTCTTTTTTTAATTAATCTTTATATTTCATTTAAACTATAATTACTTTTTATGTAATGTAATATACTTTTTGGTTTTATTTATTAGTGTTTGCGATAGTTCTTACTAGACCTGACAACGTAAGATATTATAAATAAATATCGAATAAATATCTCTCTCACTCTCTCTCTCTCTCTTGCTCACTCTCTCACCCACTTCTCCATCCAATTCATACTATATGCTTTCACTTCTCCACTCTTGGTCACCTTTTACCTCATTCTGATCCCTCTCTCCCTTTTTCCATGTTTTCTATTTTCTTCCCTTTCAGAAACTCTTTCTCCCTGTTTGTCAGTGCTTTAAATTGCTAGTCCGGTTTTCCTTGGAATAAAGGAGCGCGGCTTGCTCTGGCGCAAGATTTTTAGACCACATGTTAAATTATTCAGTACATTATCCCTGTGCGGGCCCCAAATCCTCATACGTGGCTGAGCCCGATCTTCAAAACTACACCCAACTGTGTTGTGCAAGGCAAATTTTATGAACACGAGCAGCAATCTAAAAGTGCAAGACCACATTCACCCACACAAGCTTTCGCGTTTTCTATAAAATATATACTTACTATAATGAGGTAGGAATTGGATCTTATTTTTCCTCATTTCTAGAGTGCACAGAGTAATTCACTGATCAAATGTTATTTCTTAGCTCCCGGTTTCATGAATCTTCATGAGTTCAGTTTTATTTGCAGATTCTATCCTCATCTAGATTCCAATTGATAATATTTCTACTCTCTGTACCATGTTAAATATTAATGTAAGTAATATTCTTTTTAATCACTCACACAAAAAAATCGTAAATTTACGTAGGCTAAATAGAGCAATTAAATCTAATCCTAATCATCCTAAACTCAACAAAACATGATCCCTGGCGTCAGGCTGACGAAGTTTCTCTTCAGAAGTAAAATGCATCCCTCCAGCATCTGCAGTATAAGTGAGTGAAAAATTATATTTCAATAGAAATACAGTGTCAGTTTTGATATTAGATTGTTCATCAAGTATTTCGCCAGGTAAAGCATCACAGATAATCCTATTGTGATAATAATAACTTTTACAGTCGAATTAATTCAAATTAGTAAATTTCTTCACATTAAGTATATTCTTTATTACAATATTCAAAGTAGGGGTATTTAGCCGATTCTGATGCGACCAATCAGAAGACAGGGGGGCGTGGCCACCCCCCTTCCCCCTCCCCCCAGGTCAGGCATTTTGTAAACACCCACCCCTTCCCCCTGTCCCAGACAGCGATTTTGTTTTTAAGGTCACATACCCCCCTTCCCTATGTGCCCCCACTTTATTCCCAATAGATTAAAGGGGGACCCCCCGCAAGCACCAATGAGAGAGGACCTTTCCCCCTGACCCCACCTCTCACAGAAGGTTCCCAATAAATATAGAACATACAGCTTTATATCTATGTATTTGCTTTCAATTGTATATCTATATATACCTGCTTGCAATTACTATATCTATATTTGCTCTTATCCGTAACCCCCCGCCCCCGCCCCCCCGCTTTAGCTATTAATTGCATCTGCACACTTGCTACCTCCTGCTGTGATTCTCAATGCCCTCTCTCTCTCTTTCGCACGTGCAGTGTTAATATACCCCCCTGCCCCCCACCCTCCACCCACCGATTTAGCTATTAATAATACTTCCGCCCCCCTGCTGTGAAAAAACTATTTCATAACGTTTAAAAGCAGAGCACGTGCACAAGTTTTATGTGTGTGTGTGTGTGTGTGAGAGAGAGACATGCTCTCAGGTCATTAACCTTAGAATTTAACAGTCGCAATGCGTGCCTAGCAGGTGGGGGGCTGTACACAGAAATAGAATATTTCTACACTCCTTGATTCCTAGATTGATAGCGTTGTAATAGCCGTTCTTGTTGGGGAGGTAAAAACAAACTACTATCATATTTTATCATTGGCTCATCCATTCCAATAAGCCGAAGAAATTCGCTGACAGTATGTTCTGGCAATAGACCTTGTCCCTCCAACTCTTTATAATCAAACGTTCTGGCAGCCATTACACATTTTTCTATCAAATAATAGGCATATCTATACATCAGATCATTTAAATGTCTCTTGAAATCTCGATTATTATGCACATAATCCATTAATAGGTCCTGTGATATTTTTACAGCTGTGTTAAGTTGTTCATATGAGATGAATCCTGCTTTTTCAATTATAAACTCTTTTTTAGTGAGTAAATTTTCGCTATTGAATTCATCTCGAGTGAGTAGTTTATCTCTTTCTGCCTTTGCCTCTTTGCTAATAATTTTCATCTCATTATTGAGGGTATGTCTAGTCACCAGCACACTAGCCTTCTCCTGCTCAAATTCTCTCCTAGTTAAAACAACCTGTTCTAAATCATGCATGCGTTTTTCCAACACATTGTTAATTATACTTAATCCACTATTGAGATTTTCAAACGACACAAGTTGGCTTCTTTCATTGTTAAATTCTGTTCTAGTTAAAACAGCCTTCTTCAACTCACTCAATTCAAATTTCAACTTGTCAAAATTCGCTACTAATTTTTTTAACTCCTCTAATTGCTTCGCATGCACTGTATGCAGCCTACCGAATCGATCGGTGTTCATTGTTCGAATGTCGAAATTAATTATCAACACCTCGGTACACCCGCTCCAGCGGAGAGGTTCCAACGCTCCGATTTGTGTTGCTTGTCAAGATGACTCGCGCTGGCAGCACTGACGTCACCACCCCAGCTCATGTCTTTAGTCGGCTATTCTCACTTTACACGATGTTTCGCAGAGGGGTGAGGAGGCGCCCTCTCCGCATTCCTTCTAACATACTCTTTCGCAACAGCCGGTTTCACCCAGCCTCATCTCTCTCATATTTCTTTCTCTCCTCTTTCGCTCTACCGAACAGCTTCCTGCCAACGCGGGCTGTCCTCGCTTTTTTACTGTATGAAGTTAGCTTCCCGCAGTTCTTGCAATATCGAATCGATTTCAATATCATGAGCAGAATTACCGACATTTTTAGAACCCATTAAAATAAATAACCATTCGACTAGTTCGTTAACATCATCCCAGAATATGTAGTTTCTATCACGTGATTTATTTCTAACAAAATTCAATAATCCCTTCCCATACTTTGAACGTTTTTTGGGTGGAAAAAGTTTCTGTATAATTTGAGATTTTCTACCAGAATTGCGAATTACGTAACCCTGGTTATTAATATGTACAGATGTCAGTGATAATATTTTTTTATATTTCGCCAAATCTTTGTTATTGTAGAGATTTGAATTTGGCCTACTGTTAAACAATAGCTCCAACAAACCATGAGTCATTCTAAACCTTTGTTCGCCGACAGTTATAAAAACATCATCAAAACTTACGGGCTCATCGCCGATAAAATATAAATTTTGTTTATGATCAAATCGTATACCATAAGGAATAGAATTATCTAATTTCTCGTTATGAAACACACCTAAATAGTTGTCTAAAATTTCTTCTATTCGAGTGCGACGGTTAGTAATATTCAAAGTCGAATCAAAGAAAGCAGATTTATCATTAGCAGAAATATTTACATCTTCCTCCCCATCCTCCTCCTTCTCCTCCACCTCCTCCTCCTTCTCCTTCTCCGTTACCAACGGTTCAACCTTGTGTTCTTTTTCGCGCTTTACTGTTTCATTGGCAGAGATTGTGCTCTTTTTGAGTTCAATTAATGGAGTAATTATTGGTTCCAACCTTTTACGATTAAATTCTTCACTCTGTGTTTGAAAACCCAATAAATTTCTGTGTTTTTCAATAATAGTTTTTCTCAATTTTTTTATTCTATCTATTAAACTGCTTCTCTCCCCAACAGATGATGCTGCGGTAGGAGCAGCACGACCGCGTTTCTTACGCATATTAACTTTCTCCATTAATGCCGCGACGTTGAATGAACAAAAAACGTGCAAACACCGAAGTTACCTCATTGCAAAGGAATCTTTATGAATTTATCCAATTGCTCTCTGTATCTTCCATTTTCAGCCTTACATTCGGTAAAAATTGAGAGAAATTTATGTGAAGCATTTGACCACACCTCCCAACATAGTTTTCTAAACTCACTGAAACTCATATCTTCCCCCACAAAGTCTCTATAAATTAATTTCAAATTTAATTGATCAAGTTTGAAAATAATCAATACGTTACAATTATCTCGGATGTGATGTTTTATTATCGCACCGTAACTTTGTACCAAGTAGGCTGTGTCAATTTCGCGATGTCTACCCATCGTGAAAAATTCACGAATTTGTGGTACACGACTTAGTTGAAGATCGTCAAAAATAACAAATGAAAACCGATCAACTTTGTTGGGATGAGGTATCGATTCTACATTGTCTGATAAATGAAAAGTAACACATTTTATCTTTGAAAATACCTTTTTCAAAAACTCATATTTATCCTGGTACAGAGACTTGCTAAATAAGTATAAATGTTTAAATTTCAATCCGTTTTTATTGAAAATCAAATTCAATAACGTATTTGTCTTACCACTGTTGGATCTTCCAATCAGGATAATGCGTGCATTATGCGGTAATAAACTACCATTTTTACTCTTGCCAATGTTCGGTTTACCTGTAATAACCTCATCAAAATTGATGATGGGTATGGTCGTATCCTTTACCATTGTATCACTATGATAGCCAACGGATAACTGAATAAAACACATGGTTCAACATATTATATCAATTTATTGATAATATTTTTCAGTTCTTTTCCAATATACAACATTTCGCTTATTTACAATATAATACATATTTACAATATAATACATAGTATTTACAATATAATACATAGTATTTACAATACTGTTCTCAACCTAGTAAATTCTTTCTCTCGATCCATGTAGGTTCGCTGAAACCTAACCATTTAACCAATATTTTATCTTTATTTTTCCTTATAATTTTCTCTACTAAATAAACTTTCTGCTCCTCCTCATCCAGCTTTGTTTTTTTCATTTCTTCTTCGTAGAAACGGCCAGAAATTATTTCCCCTTTCAAATCACGCAAGATGTAAGTAGGTAGCTTAGTCGGATAGACTGAATGAATTATAAATAATTCCCCACTCCAATTAATATTATATGATTTGTCGAAAACCTGTCTGTACTTACTAATGCGTACAACATCGCCCAATTTAAATTTCGGTTTTATTCGTTTAGATTTCAAACGCAAGTTCTCATTGGCCGCCTTATTAAGCGATGCTATTATATGATTTCGATGTTTTTTGCGAACATCAGATGGCCGCATTTGAATTGTTCTGTGGAAAGCATTATTATACTCTTTAACCAATGTTGGTAATGCTCCTACCCATCGTTTTGTTCCATGCTGCATTAAATATTTATAGATTTTCGATTTAATAGTTCTAATAAAACGTTCGACTATTGCAGCTTTTTTCTCACTAAAAACATGGTAATGTTTAATATTATACCTATCCAATAATGCTTTTACTTTTGTATTAAAAAATTCGGTACCTTGGTCTGTCTGAAAAAATTTAACATTTTTATTTTTACGAATAATAGGTTCAAGCGCAGCATACACAGAGGTCGCAGTTTTTGTATGTATTGGTGTACAATATGCAAATTTTGAAAAACAGTTAATTACAGCTAAAATAAAAGTAAAATTTGAATTATCTCTCGCCAGCGAGCTCATATCAATTAAATCTGCCTGAAGCAGATCCACCTCACTTTTAATCTCATATTTTCTCCTATTAAAATGTACTCTTGGAACAGAATGCAATTCTTGTGCTAATCTCTGTCTAAGTTCATTCATTTTTTTTGTTGACATCACACACGCGCGATTGTATCTCAACTGGCTCGGCACGCGTAGGTAATCTATTTTTAGCCACCCTCTTTTTGTGAAACAACACGCATCCTTCCTTCTCCACTACTCACTCACTGCTGCGCACTCGGAGAGGAAGGTTCTACTCACTTCTTCACCCCTCTCACTACCTCCTCCTCCTCCTTCTCCTCCTCCTCCCCCTCCTCACCTATTCTGTAATGACCCCATGCCAAGGTGTCAACCGAATTGGGCATGATGTATCTTTTATCATCATAGCATGAGAGAGTCGTTTTTGCACATTCTATTTGATAAATCTTGTGCGAATAACTTCTTATCATGTTGAACCTCTCGTAATGTGTGCTTCTCTCAAATAAACACTTCTTGTATAAATCAAATGATAAGCACCTATCCTTAACATTCCTTTTCACACCTTTCGCCGTGTTCTTTGTAATAACAGCTGCATCATCCATATATTTGAAGGAATACAGCTTGGGACGCAAACCAACAAACTGTGTTATGATCTTTGAATTTGCTTCGTCCTTAAATTTCCCAACAACCTTCTTATTTTTTAAAGAGTAACACATGTGTGACGGAGGATAATCACTTGTGTCAAACCAATCTAGGTTATTCCTAATGTCGGAAAAGACGTCCTCTGTTCTTATACTGTACAAAACAGAATCTGTATCACTCATAAGCAGCTTCACACATTCAACAGGGTACATTTTCAAAATCTTGTTGTAATGAAAGTCAAACATGAGGTGTTTGCTCAAATCTAAAATAGTGAAGCCGGCAAAAATTGGTTTTTTCAGCGAGATTTCAGGTTTTCTTAGAAACACTCCGATTACATTTTCATTGTAAATATGCCATCGCTTGCACAGAGGTTTCGATATTAATTTATCCAATCTCCTTTCATCGGTGACAAGCTCTACCTGACAGTGGGTGCGGTCGGATTGTAAAGATTTTCCAAAAATAAGGTTACTCATCGCCTTAAAATTTTGAATTTCAAATGTATTTCTAGCATTTCTCCTACACTCTGTGTTAAAATCGATGTAGGGCTTAAGCCAGCGAGATTGCGTGAACCTTACGACACGATGAATGCGTTTAAGACACATTCCTAGTTGTACATACAGTTTCAAGTTCCTATAATGTAAAACGTATTTTTCCCTATCGTACAGTGTAGCCAATAGTTTTGTCGACGATTTCTGTCCCTCATGTTTCTGGTAGTCAGACAATAGATGGTGAGGTGCTTCTTCTTTTGTCGGCGCTAGCGGAAAATGATTGTGTCTGTTGTGTAACGTTTTGGGATATTGGAGATCACACTCGAGAATGTACCCATACTCTGAATCATCAGCCAAGTTGAAAAAGTCAACTTGAGTGATTTCATCCTCAGATAGAAATTGAAAATTTCCATCAGGCAGAGGTTCGCACATTGCGTACCCATATAAATTATTCGCATTGAGATAGAGTATATAGCTTGTCGGTTTGCTTGCATCAAAATCTGCTCCCATATAAGGGTTGTTAGCCTCAGCATACCGATGGGGTATTACAGCTAAACCTCCTCTCACATTTTGCTCGACCATCAAGTAGATATCTATATCTGTTATCAAGCCGAGTTCAACTTTTGTGAAATGCAGCATGCAATTCCACGAATAATGCGCAAGACTTAAAAAATGAGTCACATCCAAACCGTATTTCTCAAACATTGATGACCTCATATCCTCAAAAACGTCACACAAAAGGAGTGTATCACAAAGCAGATACAAATTATGATAATCTCCCAAATTCTTTATCTTGAATGTTTGCCAAACATTCTGTGCATGCGCGTACTCCCTTTCTTCTAAAGGCGAATCCGACAAATCATTGTAAAAACTTTCGATTGGGGGAAGGGAGGTTTCTTCAAATTTCTGTGGAGAGTCAATATATGTGTAGGGGTATACTCCTTTTTTAATAAGCAGTTGTCGTTGTTCAACGCTTTTAAACACTGCAAACATAGATTTGAATTTTGACTCTGTCTGTTGTCCTTCTGACAAATTTTTCACCAAACTGTCCAACGAAGCGTTCATGAATTTTAGGCTATCCAAAAACTTGATTTTTCCCACCGTGATTGAGAAAAACTTCTCTGCTGAAGGAGCAATGCAGCGTATTGTTTTTTTACACTTGCCTAATGCCTGCACAATATGATGGCAATCATACCCCCCAAAGTTGTGCATAAAACAGGGTATGAAATCAGGTGATTTCCCATTTAAATTACAGGCTTGATGAGCTGCGCAAATAAATTCACCTGTTTCGTGCGAGTGATGCCTACACTTGATGTCGCCAATCAAGAAATCCTTCCCACACAGCCCGCATTTTTCCGCACTATTAAAATCTCTCTTCTGCTCTTCACTCAATTCAAACATTGGGATTTCACTCTTCATATCCCGATAGAGCAGTTCTCCCACACTTGTAATTTCATCTAGAAATTTCTCAATGATCTTCTCCCCCATATCTCGCGACCGATAGATGATCGGCCCGTGGCAAATTTCCCCCTCTATGTTCACCACTACAAAACAATATCCACAGGGAATGTGACGGGTTGTCTTTTTTGTAAAGCTACTTGTGATGTGCGGTTCTTCTTCTTCTTCTTCCCCACTCTTTATTGGTACAATAAACGATTCAAAATCGGCATAAATCGTGTATTTTGTTTTCAATGTTGCAGTATAATTTGTAAATTTGAGAGTTTCCCCTTCTTTGGGAAGTACTGTTCTCTGCGGGCTGAATTTTGAACAGTGCTCTTTGTGCTTCTCCAAATTTAGTTTTCCATCCACGTTCAACGATTTATTTGTTGTGAAACGATGGAAACAGAATTCACAAACATCTACTTGATGCCCTCTTTTTGTAAGATGACTCAAGAGCCGAGACAAACCGTTTTTCCCATTTGCGGTGTTGATGAGGCAAAAATGAGATTTTCGAGGATAAGTTTCGCTTGTTAGCAACAAAAGATTAATTTGATGAGTACGGTTTCTGTAAGCGCTACACTTGTACGGGAAAAATACGTTTTTATCATATGCAATTACATTTATGGATATATCAGGATTTAAAGCTTCAAATTTCTTAATGTCTTGCAAACTGGAAGGAAAGTTGACCCCGTTTGTGTTGACTGTGTGAGCAAACTTGCTCAAATATTCAACACTCATATGTGTACCTCGACGATGATGAAAAAAAGATAAAATTGACCACAAAAGGCATTTTTCATCATTGGGGTTTTTCACGTTAATTACGCATTTCTTCTTCTTAATAAAATCGGGGGTTTCTACATATGTGGATGAGGAACCACGAATCGCTGTATGCCTAATTATGTTGAGATCCAACGATTGGATCTTTTTTATAACCCAACCACTGCCAAATCTAACAAACTTGTCAAAAGAAGATAAAATTTTTACAATAGCATTTGCAAAAAAATTGTTTAAATCGACAGAATTTGAAGCACACTGCTCAATTTGTGCAGAATAGCTATGCAAGTTCACGATAGCTGATACTTGTTCGTTCTCTTCACCCAACAACACTATTTTATGCATGAGAACATTTAAAACAATAAAGCACTTTACATTCCCGTTGAACCGCTGCGACTCGTCGACGATAAGCTGCAGCACCTCCTCCCTGCTTGATTCCAGCGTAGATTTGATGTCACGTTCCTCCTCCAGATACGTGAATCTGTATCTAGCTGCGCTGCCGTTCAAACCTCGAATCTTCTCCGTCGTATGAGCCATTGTGAAATCGTTCTGCTCTCTAAAACAAAAAGTTAGTAGCAGATTAGAAGTTGATCACCACGGACTATTCTAAATTACGAATGATTGACTTTCAAAGGAAGCGATTCCACTGCGTTCTCCAACTGAAAGGTTAAAAAAGATTATGAGTGTGAAACAGATAATATCTATAGATATAAACGTGGCGGTAGACGAGGAAGAAGAAAAGTTTATTAAAAATAAATCCTCGTTCGAAAAACAATTAATACATAAATTACGCTACCACCGCTATGAGTGCTATGGAAGACAATATGGACACTATTGCATGTGTATAAATCCTGCACTCAATGAACCATTACACCAATTTATTGGAGAATGTAATTCAGATACTTGTTTTTATCGAATAATGCAATTACATATTGCAGATAACCATCACGAATCGTGTAATGGCGTCTATCATACATTTAATATGTGTAACAACAAAATTGATAAATTTTTGTGTAATTCATCCAGAAAATTTCGGTGTGGGAAAAATTGTAAATTATTTCAAACACTCAAGTGTGCTGGTAAAACTAAGTAGAAATACTGAACGCGAGTTTACTCCTCCAATGTACAACAATAGGCAGCAGAATTAGTTGAATGGAGATATTCGCATGCAGTGTGATTTCTGCAGAATAATAGTTTCTACCGAGAAAAATAATTCGAAATAATGCGCAGTCGATAATCACTACTTACATTGTAAAAGGGTGATGGCAAATGATGAACTCTCTCTCAGATGTGTGCTCTCTCTCAGATGTGCGCTCTCTCTCAGATGTATGCTCTCTCTCAGATGTGTGCTCTCTTACACTCCACTGGTACAACTGATCTAAAACAAACAAGTTAGTAGTGGATTAGAAGTTGATCACCACACTATGGATCAATCACACGTTTTAATGTACGAAAGATTGAGGTTATTAAGTTTTGATGAGAGATGGAAAAAATTCGAATCTCCCCTTTTATCACCTAAACATTTAGCTAAACTGGGATTTGTATTCAAGACGCCACCAGACTCAGTGCAGTGCGTGTTTTGTTTAGTTGGTTTGGAAAAATGGTTAATAACAGATGATCCCGAAAAAGAACATGAAAAACATAGTCCGAATTGTGGGTGGAGGAGAATGCATAATATTTCTATCGAGAATGAAAATTTTAATAATCTTCGCGATTACGACCAGCGAATAAAGACATTTTATCAAAGATCAAAGCCTCACTGGTCAAACACATTTAATAAGAGGATATTGGTTTTTAAAAGAAATGCTGAATATTTCGCGAGTAATGGATTTTTTCTACATAAAACGGCTTATTTGCAATGTGTATATTGTAAAGTAATTATTGCAGATTCGAAAAAACTGTGTCATGCATCGTTTTGTATATATAATAAGAACAGTCTTAAAGGAGAAGGAGAAGGAGAAGGAGAAGGAGAAGGAGAAGGAGAAGGAGGAGGAGAAGGAGAAGGAGAAGGAGAAGGAGGAGGAGAAGGAGAAGGAGAAGGAGAAGGAGAAGGAGGAGAAGGAGAAGGAGGAGAAGGAGAAGGAGGAGAAGGAGGAGAAGGAGGAGAAGGAGAAGGAGGAGAATTAATTAAAAAAGTAAACAAACCTGCACGAGAAGGAAGCCGAGGAATCACTTGCACTTTCTTGTAGACTTGGAACGTCTCTAGTTGGAACTGAAACATACAAAATAGGGAAAAATGGATCAGATTGATGTTTAAAAATTTGGATTATGCACACTTATTATCAGATTATGGAGGTGTCGTCTGCATTAAGGTGTGAGAAGATTTATTGTAAATATTATTGAACAATTACTATTACTATTACAATTGCTCCAATTTAATATGCAAGATTTTTTGCACTAACAGTATTTACCCAAAAACTTGTAAAAATGTGTGATTGGGTTGAAGATAATTTTTATGAGTTTGATTATTTTATGACTTTATTTCGAGTTTGTTATAATTGATTAATGTAAATAAAGATTTGAATTATTATTGCTCACCTTTGTTTCAAACTGATGTGATGCTTTCAAAATGATCACTCTTCTTGTTGTGTCGTTCAAAAACGCAAATGGTCTTTTATCGCTGTGCGCGAATAGCTAAGTTCAAACTGTTGTGACGCTTCCAAACTGATAAAGATGATCGCACTTTTTGATCCGATAACTATGACGTTCAAACGCGAATGATCTTTTATCGGTGTGCGCGACAATCTAAAAAAGGATTGCGGAATGCGATGAGCATTCCTCTTTGGAGTAGGTGAGCACCTAAAAGAAGGAAGCTCGCAGGAAGCTCTCGCTGGCACGCGCTCGCTTCTCCCCCCTCAACACGGTGTGCTATTTTTATCAGTATGTTTGCGTCTGCCAACATAGAATGTGCTTTGGCGATGCGCAACGTCTGGAAAACGATAGTACTATTTATATTTCTATTATGCTGTTTTAATAGCTTATTACTTTTTCGTGTTACACCATCTAGTCTGATACAGCAAAATGATACGCAATTTCTTTTCAATTCCTTTGGATCGTCAACTTCACTGAGAAATCATACTTTATTCAATATTAAATCTTGCGTTAATTCGTATTATAAAACACCAATTTCCTTTGAAATTGGGTTGATACATTGGTATAAATTTATGGTTGATGAGCGAGAATTAATTTGCAATTTCTACAAATACTATAGCGTTCTTGCAAATTGTGCCAAGACTTTTAATGAAAAATCGAATTTTCTTTTGAAGAAAACTAATCAATTATGTAGTAGTAGTAATTACAGTTCAGTTTATGTTTAACCTTTAAAGGATGAACACTGTTAAGAAAAAGCGCTGCTCTGTTCGTAAGCGTGGTAGAGGTATTTTATCAAAAATTGGCAATGTATTGGGTACAGTGATAAATAAGGGGGTGGATAACCTCAATTTCGAGGCTCATCTACCTAATTATTCGTATTGCGGACCTGGTACAAGGTTAAGGTCAAGGTTAGCACGTGGAGACAAACCTATAAACCGTCTTGATGATTTATGTAAGACGCACGACATAGTTTACTCCCGAGCGTCTGATAACAAGACACGGGCGGAGGCTGACAGGCACTTGGCAGATGGAGCTTGGGAAATTTTCAAGGACCCAAAAACGGGGTTATCTGAGAGAGCATATTCTTATCTTGTTACAAACATTATGAAAGCGAAATCTGCATTTGGTGGCGGTTTGAGAAAACGAAAAACGAGGGGAGTTAGAAAAACACATAGTGATAGTATTAGGCAAAAGGCAATCAATAGGTTAAAAAATCATATTGCTGGTCGCGGTTTTTATCTGAAACCATATCCAACAGGCGGAAGAATACTAGTACCCCCCACCCAATACGGTGTAACACTATTTCCTAAGGTTAAAAAGAAGCAAGGAGGAAAAAAGCAGAGGAAAAGACAGAGAAAAACGCAAAGATGAACGGCCCGCTGTCAAACTATGACCTGATAAAATGGTGCAAATTATTAGATATTCCACTAAGAGGCATAGATATGATTGATACACTTCCGAGTAAAATTCGAAATAATGAGCTCGCAATTGTTAATTTAGACAAACAGATTGGAATGGGAACACATTGGACTGCATATATTAAACGAGGAAAAAATGTGTATTATTTTGATCCGATCGGTGACTTGCAACCGCCACGCGAATTGACAAAATATTGGGAAAAAGAAAATAATGTAAAAATATTCTATAATACCAACCAATTGCAGCGGGTAAACACAGACATTTGTGGGCACCTAGTGATTTTGTTTCTTGCTAACCAGTTGTAATTTTACGCTTGTGTTGAAAGCATTAGCTGAGTGAGTGATGGCTGTTATTACACTAACCTCAAAAACAAGTAATCTATATGAGAATTTAAACCACGCTCTGGAATTGGATAAAAATCGCGAATGGGAAATTGGATTGGTTAACTTGTGGACGTTTAATAGTATACCGAATATAATAAGGGGGAAAAATTCCAGTTTTAAATATGGAGATAAACTGGTGAATCTTGATACAGGATCGTAGATAGATAGATAGATAGATAGATAGATATAAACTTGATCTGTGGGCATTCCTATGCATATGATCGCGTCAATAAGCTACTTCCTTAACTACTCACTCACAAGCAAAACACAGGCAAAACACAAAAAAAAACCCTGTCTGACATAGGATGAGGCTTCATGACAAGGGCGCCAAACAAACTAGTCTATGTCAGAAGTGGGTATACATAGATACTCCTTTACATGATAAAAAGGATTTAAAACAAGCCATTTGGATATCTTCCTTTTGAAGTCATACAGGTTCAGATCCCTTAAATTATTTGGCAACCTGTTAAATAAACGTATACCCATTATAATATGACTGGACCGCAACTTTTCCAGCCTAACAAAAGGAACCTCAAGATCATGCCTATGTCTTGTGCCAAAATCATGGACATCCAATCTACACTGAAAACCCTTAAGAGACTTGAAGGTGAAAATCAAAATATTATATATATATAAGTTAACCACTGTCAACACTCCAAGCTCCTTGAATAACCGTCTACAGGGTGCATTTCTCTCTGCTCCATACATAATCCTGACTGCCTTCTTCTGCAACAGTAAGACATCCTGTGTTTTGACAGAATTACCCCAGAAAATCAGACCATAACCCATAACCGACTGGAATAAGGCAAAATACGTAGTTCTTACACAATGAAATGGAACACATGACCTCAAGCGCAGAAGCAAAAAATTTACTCGAGACAACTTAGTCACAACAGCCTCTATGTGTGGAACCCAAGACAGACTTTGATCAAGAATCACACCCAAAAACTTAGCATGATCAACAGTATTGATCACTCCAGCATGTGGTCTCAAACTGAAAACAACTGATTGAGTCTTGTCACAGTTAAGAAGAAAGCTGTTAGCAGAAAACCATCCTGATGCCTGGACAACTGAGTCTCTAGCCCTCACACCCACAGACACAAAATCATGCCCAGTATTGATTAATGTGGTGTCATCTGCATAAATATATGCACTAGCATCAACACTATTTGGCAAATCATTGATTGATACCAAAAAAAGTAGGGGACCCAAAATAGAGCCTTGAGGAACACCACAATTCACACTTACAACAGGTGACCATTCGCCATTGACTCCAACAATCTGCCTTCTATTTGCCAGATAAGACTTGAATAAATTCAGAGATGAACCACAGATGCCATAATAGCTCAATTTGTGAAGTAAAGTTTTATGGTCAACACAGTCAAATGCTCGACTCAGGTCACAAAAGGTTCCCCAAGCAAACTCCCTCCTCTCAAAAGCATTGAGTATATCCGTAATCAGTGCATTTATGGCTCCCATGGTTGAGCTGCCCCTGCGAAAACCAAACTGAGAGCATGTGAAAAATCCTGAACTTTCAAAAAAGAAACTCAACTGTTCTGAGATAATACACTCAAAAACCTTAGCCAGTATAGGAATAAGAGATATTGGACGATAGTCTGCTGGATCAAGTCTATTCCCCCTCTTGAATACTGGACAGACACGGGAGATCTTAAGAAAATCCGGAAAAACTCCCTCTCTTAAGCAAGCATTGATGCAAGCAGCAAGTGGCTCAACTATCCATTCACTAATTTCCTTCACCAGAGAATTGGACAAATCATAGTAATCCCTAGAACTTGATGGCTTTAGATCATCAATCACTCTACGAACATCTTTTGGAGTGATGAATTTCCATTGGAAGTTCCCACTGACAGCTGGAAAGTTTCTCAACAAGTCTTCAGACAAAACAGTACCCTTGACAATCCCCTTTCTTATCTCCTCCACTGATTTCTTGAAGAACTCAGCAAATATATTTGGGCCAATAGGAATTTTTATTTCTTTGCCTTTGCCATTCCCTGGTCTCATCTTATTTATTATGGACCATGCTGCTTTACATTTGTTTGTTGAGCCATCAATAACCCTGCAGCTGAAATTCACTTTTGCTGCCTTTATAGCCTCTCTATACTTCTGCTTCAAAATCCTATACCTAACGTTGGCACAATCAGTACCCAGCAGCTTATATGAATCATAGGCTGACATTACATTTTCACGCATTGCAGCAAGCTCCATACTAAACCACAAGTTCTTATTCTTTCTACCAGGTTTAGGGTTAGGTACTCTGGAACGCTTTCTTGGACAAGTAACCTCAAAATGATGTTGTAAGGTAGTGAAAAATCTCTCAAAGACACTGGTAGCAGAGAGGTTCTGTAAAGGGCTCGCACTATGATCCTGTGTCAGGCCCAACTCTAATTTCCAATCAATGTTGGATAAGCAGTATTTAAAGTGGCTGATGTTGCCAGTAGAAAGACATCTGCAAGTCTGGTATTGGTTATTCCCAATACCTTTCAAGCTGGGCACTGCTGGCGATTCCCTCAACTTAAACCTCACAGCATCATGGTCTGAAAAAAGGAATGGAATTACATCAGTATTGGTATCCTCTCCATGAGCATTGGAAAATACATTGTCCAAACAAGCCAGTTTGCGTGTGGGTTTCATGTTATGACAGTAGAAGTCAAATTGACGAAGCAAATTAACAAAGTCTCTGGTCGATTTTTGGTCCTTTAAAATGTCAAATTGTGCATTCAGATCTCCCCCAAACACAACCCTATACTTCCTCCACTTAGAAATATAATACAAAATCTCCTCCAGCTTTTCCAAAAAGATATATGGATCACTATCTGGAGTACGATACAGAGAAACTATTATTAACTTATAAGACTCTACACGCACCGCACATGCCTCCATATGACCTTCAAGACAGAATTCAGTTAGATCTATCTGCTGACAAATAATATGATTAGCCACAAAAATCAGAGCTCCCCCATGGATTCTTTCCTCTCTTGCATAAAATGCAGCCAAGTTATAACCAGGGAGAATACAATGGTCACTGTAAAAACTGTTGAGCCAATGCTCCGATAAACAGATGAATTCACTGCCATCACTCTTCATGCTAAACTCTTCAAGCACATCAAATTTACCTGTAATCCCCTGAACATTCAAGAATATAAAGGACAACCAAGATTCAACACAGCACGACCTGCCACCACTGGATGCCTCCAGATCCACAGCCATCTCTGGAACCACATCACTCACCCTAACTGTTATATCCAAATATGTTATGTCATTATCAAATGATAAGTCATTATCGTCACTTATTCGTTTTTTGAATTACTTTCATACACGGGTGAAATATTATTTGTTATCAATTCTGCCAGCTTTGTTTTCCCCCTTCTGCTAAGATGCAAGCCATGTCGGGTGTGATACTGAGGAGGAAATGCCCATGTACTTACCACACACACATTATGAGTCCTTGTAAGGGCGCATATGATACCATTTAATTTCTTAATAAAATAGTTTTCCTGTGACTCAGCATGTAAGTCATATCGATAGGGTATAGTTGAGACAAATAAATTACAATTCCTATACAGCTCACAAACATGGGTCAGCCTCTCTGCAAAATGCGGAATATGGCACTCCTGGAAATCCTCATCTACATCATTAGTTCCAGCCATTAGCACCAACCAGTCATCCTTTGTCATAGAATTTGGATTAATAGACTGACTCATCTCCTCCACTATTTTATTAAAGGGAGCACCTGATGCAACATAAGAGCTACACTCAGATTGAGGAGGCAGTCTATCCCACACAAGGTCGCGTAATCCCCTTCCCTGACTATCAGACCATATATTTACTCTAACTTTCTTGAGTTTTCCTTTTGAAGCCTGTTTCCCATCAATTGGTAGGCTTATTCTATTTGTTATAAAATTGGAGGATTCAGATAGTTGAACAGAACCTATCATCAATGTTTCTAATTCCTTATTCAGACTCTCAACAACACTCTGTAAGTTTCTTGTATCCACTTCCAGTTCATTTAAGGCTGATCCATAGTATGCAATTTCGTTTTGCAAAACATCTGCTTCTAGTTTCAATCCACTGCTACCATCTCTTAATGACTCTGTTACCGCCCCACACCCTGAAACCACATCAGAACTATCAGAACCATCAACTAGCAAAGGAGATGCAGACCGCACCATGTTTTCAGCACCATCATTGACACACTTCATCTGCAACTCCCTGACCTCAGTGCTTTGCTCTTGACAGTAGATACTCTCAATGGAATGAGTCCTAGCAACTAATTCATCATACAGTTGTTGAGATCTACTACATTCCCCTTTAAGGTCTTTATTTTCGGTAAGTAATGAAACATTATCTGCTTCTAGAACATCAATTGAAACCGACATTGACTGCATCTGTGTATGGAGATCCAAAACTTCCTGTGTGAGTTGAGCGAGTGTGGCATCAATCACTATGTCACCATCCATTTTTTCCATTTGGGTTCCACACTCAATCACATTTTTCTCATTAAATTCCATAATCAACCTATCATTAAGAATGGAACGATCAACCGCAGCACTCCACTGCACCCACAACCTAGAATTCTCTTCAGTCAATGCCTGATTATCAATTATTATCTTCTCAACAACACCAAAACATTTAACACAGACAACTCCAGGACTAGGCCCAGCAGAAACGTCATTATGATGAGCAGTACAAATTTCGTCCACAGAGACAAGCCCTTCATGTCGTAAAATAGTTGAGAGTTCACTCTCATTGTCAATAACAGGAGTAGAGGATATTGCAGTAATGGAAGAGATATACAGTGGACTAGCTGTCACAAGGTGGGAGTGCTCAAGAGCAGTACTTTCATCAATTGAATCATTACCAGGCTGATTACTTGTTGTACCACTAGGAGGAGGATGGTTGTGCAAGGTGGACGAATTTGTTTCAACTATTTTAGATATTATTCTGTCTGTTTTGATACTCGCCTTGCATGACTTGGAGAGGCAGCGCCATTGCAACTCACCAGCTGCATTCACAACTGACTTTCTATAGGAAAACTGCTGAAAAATCAGTTTGGGGTTACCTCTATTGGTTTGGCCAAGAATAAAGTCACACATCTTCTCTGTATCTTTGCAATATGGATAGAAAAAAAAAAACAGACGAAAATGACAGAAGACTGAAAAAAACTATGAGTGAGATATTTATGCAGTCTGCAACAGTACAAAGCCCAAATCAATACTCAACTTGACATTTAACATTAATTAGGTGTTAATAAATTATACTAACTTATGTTATTGATAGTCCATCAATAAAATGCAGAACAGTCCAAAATGTAAGAGCAATATAAGTGCAGTTAAATAACACACTTTATGGAAAATATAACTACAAGAACAGTTGTAATGGGTCAAAAGTTTATCAAGGTAAAGGTACCATACAGTACAGTTATTTCATTCTGGGAGATTCAAAAGCTGTTCGATAACTCGTTCTCAGTTCTCTGCAGCAAATAATAGTAAATAGTTTGGATGCAAAATAGAATGTCGATTCCAATCAACCCCGATAACCGTCCCCAAGCCTGACTTATTTATGTGACAAATTTTGAGTCCTGTATTTGCATCGGGCGTATCCCGTCCAGCTCCAGGACAAGCCCGATAAATTGCTCAGAGCGAGGCTGCCCGGGGTTTACAGTTTTCACACCACCGCGCAACGCTCGCAAGAACAGGAAGGACACGTGTATATGATGATTGCCACCTTTAGATGATCAACTTCAACAAATAATACTGCAAAAGTATCCAAAAGTCAGGCCACTGCGAGCCCAATCAGTTACTGTTATGAAAATTGTCTTGACACTGTTATTAAATGAACGGGAACTGATCTACCCAAACTTGAACCATTGAAGGACGAATTGCTACAAGTTTAATTTATTTGATTTTATATATATTATATTATTATATTTAGGCGTTACCTAAGATTTAAGACCATTAAAATGCGATTGAATATAGATTTAAAGCTGTTAAAATGAAATTAAGTATGGCATTTAATTATAATTGATTCGGTTTACTTCAGGTTTAATCTAAATCAGTTGACGTCTATTGAAGTAGGATTAGGTTGAAAGTTTACAAAGTTTTTTGTTGTTTACAAAGATTTATTTAGTATTAACGTATGTTGATTTACCACTGTATTAGAGAAAAAGTCGTCAGGGAGTATTAGTTACTATACTACAGACCAATTACAATAAGATGAGTACGGTACTTATTTACGATGATTATAATATTTAAGACTAAGTTATTAGTATTAAATTGTAAGGTTATACAAAGCACTCTACGTTCAATTTCTACAGGAAAAATCAAACGGTTTATCTTATCTGTGCTCCGAACAAACACAACCGACCGGCACCACAACTCGACAACTACGAAATTGATAATATAATAAGCGCTATAAAGTTGAAATTGAACTTGAGCGATGAGAGTCTTGTTATACAACCGAATAATAACACTATGAAAGTTGGAATTTATTCCGATAAACCGGTAGATTTAACTTTTGACGATTCAATTGGTAAGACACTTGGGTTTGATAAACTTCTACTCGAAGCAAATACATGGCATTATTCAAATCATTTAGTCTCGATCAGCCATATTAATACAATCGTGGTGTCATGTAATTTAGCATGTGGAAGCTTCGCTAACGGAGATGAAAAGCATATTATTTACGAATTTCTGTCGAGGGTACCGCCCGGTTATTTGATTAATGAAACACCCGCAGAAATTATATATGTACCTCTCAATACGCGCAGAATTCAGTTTATTAATGTGACGGTAACCGATCAAGACGGATCACTTATCGATTTTCGAGGGGATAGTATAACTGTGAGGTTACATATTCGTGAGAAAAGTTAGAAGATGGGTTTTATTGTATTCAATGCCATACCTAAGCGTCGAGATGAGAACAGATAAAGCGTCAGTAGGAGTTTAAGCTCAGTAGCGTTAACACCTACGTTAACGCCGAAAAACAGATTAACAGCTAAAAACGCGAGAATACTAGAAAAATTGGGATTTATAGTTAATTGGAAAAATGTCGGGAGCCGCAATAAGTGAAATTCTAGATGTCGATAGTCAAATTCAATTTTACTTGGATATTACTAAGTACGAATTTCACACGCACACAACATATTCTGGACAGAAACTAGGTAATTCGGATGAAGTAAGGCTTCCTGTAAATCAACAGGATATATACACACTGCCTTGTAAATCCTTTCTATTTATTGAGGGGAGTGTTAAATGTACAAAGCCGGGTGCGAAACCCGAGGATCCACCGGTGCATGCCGAATATAAACTTGTCAGCAACGCGGTGGGCCATTTGTTTGATGAGATTCGTTATGAATTGGCGGGACAGCAAGTAGCGAAATCGAGACTTGTCGGAATTACGTCTACAATTAAAGGATTGCTTTTGAAAAATGTTTTCGATACAAATACATACCAATTGGCAGGATTTGATAGAGATGGATATAAGTTGACGGATAATAAATTCATTTTTTGCGTACCGCTGAAACTTTTGTTACCATTTTTCGAAGATTTTCAACGAATAATTTTAAACTTGAAACAAGAGCTTGTATTATTGAGAAGTGCGTCGGATCTAAACTGCGTTGAATCGGCTACAGGAACAAATGTTTCTTTAACAATTGATAAACTACAGTGGAAAATTCCGTACATCCATTTGGAAGATCACGTAAGGTTAAAATTTTTGAAATTACTCGATTCTGATCGTCCTTTAAAACTTGCGTTTAGAAGATGGGAGATTCACGAATTTCCAAACATGGCGACATCGAGAATTCATTCGTGGGCAATAAAAACATCATCGCATTTAGATGTTCCATGCTATGTAATTTTAGCCTTTCAAACGGCTCGGAAAAATGCTATTAATAAATCAATGTCTGATTTTGATTCGTGCGAGTTGTATAACGTTAAATTATTTCTAAACAGTCAATATTATCCATATGATAATTTGTTGGGGAATAAGCAGATAATGTACCGAATGTATCTAGATTTCGCGCCAAGTTACTATAACCGCTCTATAAATGCAGAGCATGGGAACGCTATTGATTTTAAAGCGTTTTGCGAAAAATCACCAATAATTGTGATTGACTGTTCACACCAATCTGATCATTTGAAAACATCCACAGATATAAGATTAGATATGGAATTTAGTAAAGAACTACCAAACTCGACTTCGGCATATTGTATTCTTATAAGTGATTCAATAATGGAATACACGCCTTTAACCTCATTAGTTAGAGAAGTACAATAAATTGCCGGTAGGGGGATGTTTAAAATATAAAGGTGAAATGTAAAAAATAATTTATCATTCGTGTGGGCGTGTGTGAGAGAGCAACATGTCGACTTCTTCGCTGTTTCAAGAGGCGATTGGAGATTTTGAGGCTAGTGAAGACGGAAAAACACGTACAGTGGGAATACAGTGTGACATGGAAGAAAAGAAGAAGAAGAATTTTGCCGTTGCGGATCTACACTGGTTTAAGGGAGATAATAATCAAATAATTTTAAAAGAATTCGCGCTGGTTGATCGGGCTGGTAATTATGTAGTACTACACTTTAAACCGCCTTTTCCGAAATCTACTTTGAGCTGGAAAATGTTTCGCGAGGCTACCTGGTTAGAACAACATTATCATAAAATATTATGGGATGAGGGGGAGACGGAGTTTACAGATTCATTGATAAGAGGATATCTCGGCGCGTATGATTGCATTTTTACAAAGGGAACAGAAAAAGCGGCATTTTTGAAAAAGTATCATAATGATGTACGTTGCATACCGGAATATTTTGCGAAACCTAATTTCACAAAGTTTAAAGATACGTGGTGTTTTGAGGTTTGTAACATACACAAAAATGTAGAAGGTGGGAGATGCGCTCTAATAAGTGCACAACATTATTTGCGACTATTAACATCTAACACGCTTCCAAAGATAGGAGAGGAGGGGGATTATACTTGTGAAAATAATCGAATGAAAAGTATGAGGAATTGCGCTTTTTATAGTAGAACAAGCAAAAGAAATTATGCGAGACAAGGATTTTACTATGATGGAAAAAAGGTCGTATGCGTTTACTGTGGTTATGAGTTGGAATCACACAAAGTGAGAATTTGTAGCGTGGGCGTTGGTAGGAAACCTATCAATTTTTCGGTATTAATCCCGCTGTATAAATAATTAGTTGAAGATAATGGATCCTCAGAAGTGGATGTGTGCGGATAAAGAATTAGAGAACAAATTACGAGAATATCTGCAGTGGTTTGATTTGTGTGAGGATGCCATTAGAAATTCTACTCGTGAAAACATTGGACTTGCGAGACAGTTGAAACAAATTTTTTTAAACACTGTAAATTTGAGTGATATTAACCATTATTTATCCTATTATAGGCTTTGCGTGAAAAAATTATTACAAATTGAGGAAGAAGCTACAAACTGCGCTTGCGCAAACAGCGGTGGGGAGAATGCATAAAAGGAGTGAAATTGAGAAGCTTGAATCATTAGGAAAGATGAGACGTTTCAACATGGCTGCATTCAATGCTTTGGCACGTGAGGTGTTGCCTCTAGAATCAGTACCTCTCGGTTCATATCTAACCGTTGAAAGCGCAATAATTTATGGTACAGGCAGAGTGTTACTAAATCTCTACGATCCCGACAGTGAGGGAGACTCTTATTTCGATTTATTACTATGTGATAAATTTAAAAGCGTATTAAATAATGAGAACTTGACAGATTTTAACAAGAGAAAATTCGTATTAATATGCGAACATGAGAACGGACAAGTAGAGTTGAAAGAAATGTAAATTTTTACAATGGGTTTTTCTCCATAGCACAGGTTTATGTGACCTAGCCCTGTGTGAACCTCTTTTTACCCAAATAAAAAAAGAGTGACCTCCAATAAGGCGGTGAGGTTGACGTTCCTTTGGAGGCTTTTTCTAACTAACAAACCGCCGGTCATTCAGTATGTGTTTAACTATCATAGAGGAAGGATGCGATGCTACAGCTATACAAAATTTAAAAAACTATCCCGTTTACTGATGGCTATTTCAGTAAGCGAGTTTGATATTATTGCAAAGCATATTAAATTTTCAACCGAGGCAGATGATGGAACTTTGTCTGCAACAAAAACTGAGAATTTTTGCTATCCTATTTTATCTGAAATATATGATCTCCTAGATATAGTTATAAGTGAGGAGGGACATTTGCACTATGGGTGTTCTAACGATTCCCCCATACAAATTATTTCAGATACAAACGAACTTTGGGATGCTCTATATGATTTAGCAGATAAAAAATGTAAAAAATTTTAATCATGAGGGGGAAACCAACAGAACGTGGCATGTGCATTGGGAGATGGGGAAAAGTTTTAAATAGAGTTGCCAGCACTTTCAAGGTGTCTCTCCCGCAAAGGTGTAAACAGTTACAGAAATAGAGAACGAAGAGAACGGCGAGGTGAAGCTATCTGTCGGCCTAGCCTAGCAGGATGAAGTGGAAATGAAAAAGGGTGATAACGCGGAGTGGGTTGCGGCGTGGGGGGAGTTGGGTAGAATACGGACAAGTGGAAAAGAAAAAGGCCGTTAACAAAGTTCGAGTCTTGTGTTGATGCAATGTGCAGTGAACCAAAGATAGAATTATTATTTTAATTGAATTGTCGTCTCTCTCTCACTCTCTAAAAATTCGCAAATATTTACTTAGAGGAATATTCATTTTGTATGAGGCCTTCCATACAAAAACTATGTAGGTGGTAAACGCTATATTTACAGTAGAGGGCCAATAACTTGGGCAATCGCCAAATTAGGGGGATTATTCTGTAAATAACTTGGACTTGGAGAGTGAGAGTAAAGCGAGAGTATGGGGGCGGGGGGGTTACGGATATGAGCAAATATAGATATAGTAATTGCAAGCAAGTATATATAGGTATATAGATGCGTATGTTGTATATACAGATATAGGTTACAGATATGCCCAAACATAGATATACTAATTGCAAGCATGTATATATAGATATAAAGCTGTATGTTCTATATTTATTGGGCTACCTTCCGGCGGGGGAAAGGTCCTCTCTCATTGGTGCTTGCGGGGGGTCCCCCTTTAATCTATTGGGAATAAAGTGGGGGCACATAGGGAAGGGGGGTATGTGACCTTAAAAACAAAATCGCTGTCTGGGACAGGGGGAAGGGGTGGGTGTTTACAAAATGCCTGACCTGGGGGGAGGGGGAAGGGGGGTGGCCACGCCCCCCTGTCTTCTGATTGGTCGCATCAGAATCGGCTAAATACCCCTACTATTCAAACTTGGAAAATAGAAGTAAGTTACTTGGAGATACTTCTGTGTGCGGACGGAAAATTAATTTTCCCACAGTGACCCGGAAAAGTGCCTATTTTTGCACTAACTGTAGCACGCAAAATAGTCTATTCCTGCACCAGTGCGGGAAAGTACTCTTCCGCACTCCAGATTTGCAACCTAACAACACCAAATAGTGAGCATGTAATACGCAGGTTCCCTATTCTGCATTCAAAAATAGGTTGGCTACTCTGCTTCAGTTGCGAAATAGTTGTTGTTGTTGTTGTTGTTGAAATCGATTTGATTCGAAGATAGGTTATGTGAGGAATCGTCAGGTTATGTATGTCCTGTTTTGTTCTGTTTAAATTACTTTATACATTACTGTAGGAAAAATTTAATGTGTAATACAAGTGCAAAGTATTGTTTCTGCACTCGAGAAACGCTATTTTGCACTCTAGTTACACAAATAGCTATTCTTTGCGCTCAGTACATTTGCCATAAGTTATATTGTGTGAATTATGTTGAAAATATCTTATATTTCCAATTGTAATTTTTTGTCTTCAATGGCAAATAAAGTTTCTATCTATCTATCTTACAGTAACAAGTAAACAATAATATTGGGGAGACCTAGTTTATGTGGCATAAGAGACGTTCGATTTTCTCTTGCCCGGTTTCTTAGCCATTCAGTGAATCATTCAGTAAGTATTGATTGAATAGCGGCCCTAAGCCTTGTTCCACACATACCTGCAAGTCGGGTAACCGGTGTTGATTACCCAGCTCTAGGAACATAGCATCATATGGAGCGCTTCACACTCACCTGATCTTTGAAACCATATGATATAACACCGGTTACGTGACGGCCAGGTATGTGTAAAGCAAGACAACCAATAGCTTCTAAAGATTCTCTTAATAACTAAGAAACCGGGCACCAGAGATTCAACCAAATCAATCATTACTGATTGATTATTGAATGCGATATGAGTAGTTACAATGAAATCTTGATTTTTCTCAAAATTTGAGAAATTAAAATAATATATGCAAGTATGAAGAATGCTTTTGACAACTTTTATCAATACTGCGGATAATTTATGCATTATTGGGTATGATCTCACAGAAAATGTAACTCATTTTATGATAGATTCTATCCTATTTTGAATAGACAGGATGATAGACTGATTGAATGCGAATGTAAATGATATGATGTTCAAGCTTTCATTGTGGAAGGCTGCGTTATTATTCAGGGTGAATAAAGGGGAACGAATAGCGATAATGATTGTGGGATTTGCAAAAATGTTTTAAAAAATATTAACCCACTCTCCAGTTGTGAGTTGATTTGGAGCGTAGGCTACAATCACAAGCTGTCTGATTGCCTGAACTCTGTTCTCGGACTTTGAAGCAGACAACAGTAAACAGAGTCCTAATCAAAACCCCTATCATTGCCCTCAAAAACAAACATCACTTTTCCACTGCTTCTAACAAGCACTGATTCAACAGACATTCCATTCATTTCCCTTTGCGTTGTACTGCATTCATAATATCATGGCAAACCCCCTATCATTTCCATCAGAACATGTCAGTCAAGAGTCTGTCAATTTTAATAATTGCTAATTCACTGTTGAATGTCAACACGACAGATTCGAGCTGCGATGTGACATGAGTTTGGAAAAGAATAATAAAAACACTACAAGGTAGCATAATATGTGGAGAGGGTCACATCGATTTTTTTTTTAGGATGAAGCCCACATAGGTCTGAGACCTGTGCGTGGGTAATGAGTTGGATGATGGTGATTTATGAGTTGGACCTACAGTTTTAGGTGGGTTCCAAACCACCGAGAAGTGATTTTCAGCAGAGAACAGTGTCTTTTTTGCTGGCCAATCTAATCGGTCACCGTTACGAACAGGACCTACGAGAACGCAGCTTATCTATCTGATTGAACAGATAGCTCGCGGCTATCACTTCCCTCATTTTCCAGCTCATTAAATCATTCCAATTCATTACATTTTTATACGTTCCTATTATCCATATAATACCCTCGATTCCTCTGTCAAAACACTATCATCAAATTCTTGGATCTCTTGTGACATAAGGATCTGCGTTGTTAATATTAACTTTTTGTTGTAAATTTAACGACTTTCAGTCAGTTATATATTGTGAATATGAATAATAAATGTCCTCACATTCGCCCGAGTACATTTATTATATATTCACATTATAAAACTGACTGCAAATAGTTAAATTTACAACAAAAAGTTAATACTATCATCAATTTGTAGATCTCATGGTCAATCCGTAAAAGTATAGTTTTGTCTGTTGTATTTATTTGTAATATCATATTTGTGTAATAATTGATATAAGTATATGGTTTGTATTAATTTGATTCTTCTATGGGAAGCTGATATTATGATTATTAGTTCTTTTAATAAAATAGGTAGCAAAGATAGATTTGGAGAATACCATAAAATGAAAATTAATTTTTGGAATATTGCTGAAACAGCCTAATTTTTTGAGGATCTAGACCTCTAGACCAGGGGTTCTCAATCTTTTTCAAGGACTGTACCCCTTAATGAAAAATTAAATTTCAGCGTACCCCCATGTTACCAGGAGGAGATGTTGAGGGGGGGGGGGGTGACGGTTAAATTAAAAAAACTTTTACATCAAAAACACAATACATTTGGAAACATATTCGAAACCCATTACAAATAATTAATGAGAAGGATGAGCTTGCTTCTTAACATAGTTCCTCAATGCTAGGCTCGAGGAAAAACCTTAAATCGGCCTCAACACTAAACCTTGTCTCTAAACTTCTACGAAATAGTTATACAAACCTATTGCACTTGTAGGTTCCTAGTAACTCGACCACTAAGTATTCAATTTATTAGATTTCATTATTAAATAATAACCTTGCGTTATTGCGAAACGGGAAAAAAATGGTTTAATTTTTCATTAACCTGCCCCGCGTACCCCCTGAAAATTTCCGAGTACCGCCAAGGGGTACGCGTACCACTGTTTGAGAACCCCTGCTCTAGACTATTATTTGTGACAGCGTGACAAATTATTTTTGGCAGTTGCTTGAATATGTCTCATGCATGTCAGCGCTCTACCAGGGTCTGTATGATATAAGTTGAGCCCTCAGTTCTTGTTAGAACCGCTTGAAACGTTGCGTAGACAAGACAAAATACGTTTCTGCGCACTGCCAAGAATGAGTGGACAGATTTTATTAGTGCAACTGATAACTTTCAACAGCACAAAACCATTGTTAATGCAATTATGCAATTATTAAAATCCAATTATGGAAATGGATACTTGCAATAGAGTTTTACGGAGCGAAGTAGCTGGGAAAGTTTATTTTCAGAGCGTTTCAGTATTGATGTTTCAAAGTGATCTAATTATTGTTGAATAATCAAATTTGAATGATGATGGATCTGAAAGTGAACTCAACTTTCAGCTCACGTATATTTACCTTGATTCGCAAAAAGTTTATTCAAGCTCAGAGACTATTTACTTTTATAGTTACAAGAACTGTGCTCTGCTCTGATGAATCTCGGTTAAAGCAGGAGAGCTTTTGCAATTAAATAATGAATAATATTATTTTGCTAACTCTGGAAGGTTTTCGTCATTTATTTGATCTCACTCTTCAAAGCCTATTCACCCAGTTAGTAATATCTTCACACAGGCTTATCCTGGTTCATTGAGTTGATTATTCACGAGAAGAAGAGAGTAGCAATCATCTTGTTTCGCTTTCATAGTTCTCTTCCAGCAATGCACTATGAAGCTCGAATTTCAACAGCCTGGGTTTGAAGATTGCTTTCAAAGGAAGAATTGTATTGAATCCTTATTCAGGTTTTATACCGTTAGTTCAAGCTTAATTTCTTCTATAAAATCTTAAAAAAGCCAGCACATAACTCTGTTATTTTAAACAGTATCGTACTTTTTCTCTCAATATTTATTTCATACATATTTTGACAGTTTTCATTCAATGAAATAGAAATGTTCATACATATTAGTTTATATGTATATTTATACATATATCGTATTCTCCCATGTGAAGCTCTCAAGTTTTCGTTGTGTGAACCCAATACACTTTTCAATATTATTCAGTACTATCCTTTCATTGATTCTTCTTTCATTCTTTACACAATTTCCAACTACAGCTCTTACAATTTATTTCTTTTCAATTTTTTTAAACTTAGCGTTTTCTAAATTAACTCTTGATAATTGAAAGTTAAACTATTGAACTTTTAAAGAAATGTAATTATTCTTATCTTTTCAATTTTTATAGTTTAGTGTTCCTATTGTAAGCATATTTCCATTCAAGTGAACCATTGTATGGTTTACAATATTAAGTAAACCAACATTATACCCTTCAGTAGAAGCATTCAAGGAACTGAGAGACATGTCAATCCGTCAGCTCTATGTTCTAAACGTCTTTAAATATTTCAATAAATACAGAAACGAATTTTCAGAAATTTATAATGAAACACATAGAACTAGATACAATGCGCATAAATATGTAGCTTATGTTTCTAATTTAACGGTCATTCGTAAGCAGCTGGTATACATTGCTCCAAGAATTATCAACTCCTTCCCGAATGAGCTTATTGATATACTTACAGAATCTGTTAAAACTGGATACTGCGGAATTATTACTTTAAACTTAATATAGTATAGCCTTGTTCATTTTTCAGTTTCTGATAATTGTTTACCAATTGTTTTCGGGATTGTAGTGCGCAATCAATCACAGTTCTCATTGGATATAATTGCGATATATTTGTTGATTCACTACATAACTTATTGTTTTCTTGACCAATTTCAAATTTTTTCAATGATTAGCTAGAGAATTAGAAACAGTTGATATGCTTTTACTCCTACTGGCGAACAAGTGATTCACTTATGCCAGTAGTTTTTCATCTCCAGCCGTATAAATATAAGTGAGGTGACATATCTATTAAGAATAATTGCCTGATTACTGAAATGTATTATTGTATATTTGTCTGATTACTGAAATGTATTATTTTCACAAATTTGTAAGTTATTGGTTTTTTTTTGTATCGTTTGAGTGAATAAATTGAATTGAATTGAATTTGACAAGTAAAAAGCCATTTTCTGATAAATAAGATGTGATACTTTTGGCTATGTCAGTTGCTGAGCTTGAAGAAGGACAATAAGTGCGTCCTATGTAAGTTGAGGCTGGCTCCTGAATTAAAGAGTAATGCTCCTTCTTATTGGTTATGCAAGTGTTTTTGACGAAACTGCACGACCGAATTCCACTTGAGTATCAAAGTTTATCTTATATGCTGGGATTTCCAATATATCATTCTAATAGAATAAAACTATAGCATCTCTAAAAGTTGTGTGATTAAAATGTACTAAACAGTAAAACTATGCAATTTTGCAAAAACTACTAATTTTACTCATTTTGTACTTTTGCTTTCATTTGTTCATTTTACTTTTGTACATTGTTGCGCGACCGGAAGATGTGATACAAATGTATATTGAGTATATATATTGAATTTCCATACTTTTAGTAGCTGAGTCATGATATAGGAACACAATTAAAACCACCTGGCATTCTTGAAAAAATTATGAAAAATTAAGGTTATTCACAATTTTTGCTAACTTTGATGGCATTGCGCGACTGGAAGATAAATTAATTAAAATATTATAATTAGTGTTTCTTTTACGTCTATACTAATCGCAACTTTTGCGCACTATAGCGATCTGAAATTAAAAAAAAGTTTTTTCGAACCATGATTTCTATGATGTCTTTTTTGTTGTGTTCGAATTGATGAATGATATTTTTCTTTTTGTAAAATGTTTCATGCAATAAAAAGAAATTTGAATTTGAATTTCTCTAATAAGGAACTGTAGTTGTTCCTGGGAATGCTGATTTGGAGTTGATCTGATTGGAATATGCCATTCGATACTTATTTTGTTCGCCAAACAATCAATTTCCAATTTCTTTTCATGCTATGAATCATATTGATGATCTCAATACTGCGGACATTGACAACTGCAATGAATAGCTCAAGTAAAATGGACATCAATGAATGTCAAAGCTCAAAAATTATTCAGCTCTATATACACATTTTGTTCTTTGTCAGACAAGTCTGTATATACACTACCACCTCCTACTACTTTATTGTATTTTGATAGTGAAAAGTTTACAAAAGATTAGCCTACTTTATCATTGTGATTGTTTTTATATTATATCGATTGTTCTAGCTTGAATATTAATTGAACAACGTTGGCGGCGATAAGTATCCAAAAGTCGTCCAGATAGTTCAATAACCTCAGCTTGGGTCTCTCGGGGCCTCAAACTCTGAAGGCTTACTGTGAAAAAAGTAATTTTTTTGTTTGTTTGTAGATTATGTCTTGGAGACTCCAGTTAAGGAGTATAAGACAAGTCAGATCAACAATTACACACATAATTACTATATCAATTAGTTGAGGTGAGGCTCAATTTTGATGTGAAAGGAACTCTTGTACACTATAAAAAGCTTTATCAACTAAATATTTTTTCAATTGTTTTTTAAATATTTTCATGTTTTCAAGACTCTTTAAAAACTGCGGTAGCTTGTTGTAGAATATCCTACCAATATAACTAGGTTTTTGTTTGAATAAGCTACTATTATGACTCACCAAGTGATAATCTCCTCGGCTTCTTGTATTATAGTCATGTACGTCAAGATTTTGGTTAATATCATTCGTTTTTACATATAAAGTAGCTTCATACATTGCAAGTTATGCATTTGAAAGTAGGATACGGTAGGCCTACATGCGATTTGCTGGAGCGAGTGCTGCACTATCGTTGATGAAGCGATGCAATGTGGTGTTGAGGGTTGAGTCGTCGTCGTCGTCGGCCTGAGTCATCAAGTTAATCGCCGATATTATTCTGCTAGAAGATGAAGTTTGAAACTGGAAGCCAGGTTTCTGTAAAGTTGGCTTTGGGGAGGAAGTCAGTGAAAACCAGTGTGGTTTTGTTGGCTTTCGGAGTTCACAGTAGTAATGACAGTGGGAATGTGTCTGTTTAAACTCCAATTAGGTACGGTCAAATTTGCGAAATACCAGCGAAGCCTGCGCGACATCTCACATGGAATCCAGTGTAGTATGCGCTCATAGAACAGCAAGATATATTGAGCGGACTGGAGGAATGCTAGAGAAATTTATACGGTAGAATAGAACCCGCGTGCATTTTGGAGCGTTGGCTTTCAACTGTAATTAATTTAAATGTTGTACTGTATTTAGCATGATGAAAAGTGACCAGTGTTCTCATTCAATAGAACTTCTATGGTTGTGAAGCCTTTTGATACAAATTCATAGCGGAAATTCTCTCTTCATTTCACCAAAGGGTAGCATGAGGAAGAGAAGTCTGACTGTTACTAACATCAGTAAATTTGTAATTGGAAAATCATTAAAATTTGACTGTTACTTCTAAGATAATGTTGTAGTTAGTTTTGCAGTACTGTATGCATTTTGAAAACATAGTTTGTCCTTTTTGTATTATCTGGCGTTTCTAAATTTGTATTGTTACAAAATATGGAAATAAAACATATATTATTATTATAATTTCATAGACCAATGTTTGTATGAATGCAAACTTTATTCAAATAATTGATTGTGTTAGAATAATGGATAAATATTAAAAGATTAAGGAACTTCAAATTCTTATTGGAAAGGAAGATAGTCCGATAGCTGTTAGTCCTTTCGCCTTTGAGAATCGTTAATTCACTCTGACAATTGCACATTATTTAAAGGGGAATACTCATTATCAGCTTTCATCGATACAATTACTACCATAATAATCTTAAAACAAAGGTTTCAAACGAATGATGCTAGTTTGCATCCAAACTAGTAGCAGTTAAGCTTCAGATTCGACCTCATCACTATTACAGTATTAGTACAGTACCTTTCAGAAACTGTAATACGATACAAATTACTGTAATAAAATTGTATGGATTACTATGTGACGATAGTGTCTATTCACACTTCTTTTACTATTACTTTCCAAACGACTATGGTCCCATTCGAATTTTTTACGACGCAGTGGATAGAACAAATCGAATTATCAATCCTCTCAACCCAATCACTATTCTTGAGAATCTATTAAATAATGAGTGATGCTCCACTTACTAATTCCGGTAAGTAATATCGTCTAGACAATTTCGCCTCTAAAATCTGACATGCTACTATAGTAGAATACTTATATTGGAGTATTCTCAATTGGTATTTAGATTTTCAACTAGATTGAATTTAAAAAATGAATTAATAAAGCTTATTCCTTCCTGGATTTCTTGTTCCATGACGAACTGCGTTGTTAATATTAACTTTTCATGTGAAATTTAAGATTCGAAAGCGCTCGGCCAGATTAAGTGAATTATTATACTTATTCTTAACAAATATTTGACTGCAAGTCGTTAAATTTCACATGAAAAGCTTATTCCTTGTCAAACTATAGTACAGTAGAGAAGGAAACGATTAGCCTATTATGCCTTATATAGAGACAACAATATGGGGTGGAAATTGATGATTCAAATAGGCTACATGCTTACCTGCTTTGAATCACGTATGCAATGTTTAAAAAATGCAAGATGAATTTTACGAAAAATATTTGGATCATTTTGAATAATTTGTTTGTTAATGTGTTCTTATTAACTTTATCTACGACCATGTCATAATGTATACATTACAGTTTCACAATTGATGCCAAAACAGCTGTCTTTTCGAAATGCTTTTTGAGACCCGTTGCATAAAGAGCTCATTATAGTACAGGTTCTACATTATAACACGGGTTCTGGACCAATCAGAAGCATTTTTGATGGAATCTTTATCGTAATTCAATATTGTGAAACTATCAGCTGATTTCATCAAACTGCTACACCAGCTACTTTAACCTAACAATCTACTATAACTTCTCATATTTGAGATGAGAGGTTAGGTATCTCTGACCGTCACAGGTAAAATGAAATTGTTTTAATTAAATGTATACTACTATAGTGATCGTAGATAAAATAGTGTATGCAACGATTTTATTTGGCCATTAAGGCACTCGTGAGATATTTATAACACTCGCATTCGCTCGTGTTATAACTTACATCTAACTCGTGCCTTAATAAGGGTCAAAATAAAATCGTTGCATAAACTACTATATTGGGTCTTTTGTAGAAGATTATAACCACTCCAAAAAAAAATCTACTGAAGCGGCCAGAAAAACAAGAATGTAATAATTGATATGTAGAGATTTCAATAAACAGAAATTTCATACAATTACATTATTAAATTTAATTGAAAGTGAAATAGCACAGACTGGACTAAACAGTGATGACTCGCTCTATCAATTACAGATAACGGCCATTGGATTATTTTTAGAGTGGCGGTCCTCTTCTACAATAAACCCAACTTATTATTGTACATTTAACGACTTTCAGTCAATTTTAATTGTAAATAAATAATCTAATATTAAAACTGACACTGTATTTCAATTTTAAATAATGTTTTACATAATTATATTGGAGATGCTTGAGGAATGCATTTCACTTCTGAAAAGAAGCTTCGTCAGCCTAAAGAAGCTTCAGAAGCGAAATGCATTCCTCAAGCATCTCCAATATATGTGAGTAAAACATTATTTAAAAGTGAAATACAGTGTCAGTTTTAATATTAGATCGATCATTAAGTATTTCGTCATGGAAAACATTACAGAGGTAAATAAATAATATTTATACTCACTTTTGGCCAAACGTTTTCGAGTCAAACGTTTGGCCAAGTGGCAGTACAAATACTATTCATTCACAATTAAAATTGTCTGCAAAACAAAGTCGTTAAATTTACATAATAAGTTAATATTAAGCTGGGCATTCACGTTCCGATTTGCAGTACCACTTGCAGTCCAACCTTCAAGGTTGGATCTAAAAACGGAACGTGAATGGGCTTGTTGGATGGTTGGAATTGTAGATGGACGACTAGAGGGACAACTTCCGAATGTTGACGGTGTTGGAGCGTGTGTGGGGGAGTCGGATAAAAGTCGTCCACCCTATCTCAGTCAGTGCTTGACCTTCGGGCAAGTTCGGGCAACATCGGGCAACTTCGGTTACATTTTTCGGCTCGAGAGCGATGCTCACAGCTGACTAGGAATAAAGTTGGACTGCAAGTAGGAGCGTGAGTGGAGTCAACTATCCATCTAGCAGTACTACTAGCAGTACTGCAAGTGGTACTGCAAGTTGGAACGTGAATGCCCAGCTTTAACAACGCAGATCGTTTGAAACAAGGAATCCAAGAGCATAATGTGCTCATTGAGCATCATAGCCAGTTTCCAATTTAGTCTGCCTATGTTATTATAGATGAAGAATAACAGTTCTCAAGGCTTTGCAAACATGAAACATCGTAATTTCAAAATATTAATTGGAAAACTTCATACGCAAGTGTTGGTATTGCAATGGCTCGTGTATAATGTAAACCGTACACTAGACATCATTCTATCACATTCCTCTACGATGTTTTGTATATTCACATCATCATTCTGGTTCACCATACTTCTGTAACACTTGAGCTATGGAATATTTGATTTCGCTTATTTGGTGGTTGATATTTGAAGCTTCATAGTTTGAAACAGAGGAGTAAGAATGGAGCAGTGAACATAGTAATAATCTCCATGAAACAGTAACTCTCTCTCTCGCTTATGCGAAAGTCTTGTCAGACTGCACAGTTGCTGTGAATTGGGTTGCAATTACGCTGCGGTCTCGTAATTGATTTCAGGAAGCGTTGTGCGAAAATTAGGGAGCAAAGCAACGCAGCTCGCTTGTTTCCAACGCTGAGCTCATCTTGTTTAAAAATGTTAACCGCAGCTCTGATTTCATGCTCTGCTCCTGCAGTGCATTCCGCTTCGCTGCGTAAGGTTGCCGACACTCAAGTTATGGCAGGCGCTTGACCATTTCCAACCCAAGTGCTCTGAGTCGCCATTGTAAAGACCACTGCGATTGAATCTCATCCTCAATAGAAGTCCAAATATGAATTTGGTATCTGAAATTCCAGATTTTGAATTTTGGGTTGATTGGTTTCATCCTATTGCTCACTGATGAAGAAAAGTGATTATTGAAATCAAGAATTTTATTTTACTATCATTATTTTTTTATTATTGCTGATGATGCCCACATGAGTCCGAGACAATTATTGAAAAACAGATTTGCTTGATCGACATAATGCTTCGAGTATTACTGAACGAAGTAATAAAAGTAGTTTAACGTAAGCTTAACGTTTCTCACCCACTGTATTTCTTATGTTTTATGAAATGTGGTAGAACTAGGCTACACATATGCGATAAGACAGTTTATTGTCTCATTGTGGCACATTATTAATGAGTGGATTGAATATATTAGTCAATTCGCGGGCCGCTTAGCGCAGTTGGATGGGGCGTCGCAACTTCAGCTTGCTGTCGTGCTTTCAGCGGTCAAGGGTTCGAATCTCGCTCCTCCGTCTGGCATCTATATGTGTTATCATTCACCTCATTACCCACGCACAAGTCTCGGACTCATGTGGGCATCACCAGCAATAAAAAAAAGATGATGATTCTAATTTTGGAAACACCATCCAATAAAAATAAAATCCAACTCAGGAAATACAATTTAACCCTATTCAATATCAATCCTGTATTTTTCCAGTGTTTATTAAAAAAAAATTAAAGACAAAGTGCCCGAAACATAAAAATCTGGTACGAAAATGACTTAGTCCCTTTTTAGGCCTATATCCTACTATCGTAACATTATTCTTCTACTTTGTCTTTTTTTTCTTTGTATTATTTTCTTTCTATTTTTTCGGAGGACACGTTAAGCTGTCGGTCCCGGCTGCCTAAAAAACAGTCGTTAAGTCACTTCAGAGGCCCTGAACTTATTCAGGTGCGACCTGATAACTCTGACACCAGACCTGAGCCAGCCAGGTCACACGATATTATTATTATTATTTCTTTGTAATCTTCTTTTTATTAATCTATTTTTCTTCTTATTCTGCTTCTTAATATGATTGATCTCTCTCTCTCTCTGTCGCCTACAATAACTAAAGTTTAAGTGTAAGAGAGGGACATCTTCTCTAACTTCGCCTTTTCATGCAAATGCATCATCAAGTTTTTTATAATCTCATTCTCAGTCGTAATTTAATGTTTTTATATAGATAAACAGTTATTGTAATAAGTGACTAATAATATTTTATTTAATAATACTTGGCGATACTTATATTTTGTATTTCATACGTGTAACTATTGAATTATTATTATTTGTATGAATAAAGTAATCAATCAATCAATCAAGTCACACCTGATTAGCAAAATCACTGAATCACAGACTGGCTCTCCATCACAAATCATACACATGCTGTGTGTGTGATGGTGTATGACAGATAGCAGCCACTTTAACACCATCTCTCGACACATTGTGCTTGATTTTGCGATTTTGATTATCATTGAACATTAAATACTTTGGTAGAGCCCTAAAAGTTATTGAATACTCTGTTAATCTATCATAATAGAATGAAATTTATCATGTTGAATATATCATTATTAATACATGTACGCTGTATGACAGATTTGTTGCAAGCATATTAAGAGTGATTGGATATTCACTGATACTGTATTGTAAGAAATTCAACGACTTGCAGTCAATTTTAATGATATTTCTACTCACTTCAGGTCAAACGTTTTCGAGTCATGGAGACTCATCTTTAAAGACCTTTCAAAGACCATCTTCAAAGGGCCTTTGAAGATGAGTCTCTATGACTCGAAAACGTTTGGCCTAGAGTGAGTAAAACTATCATTAAAACTGCCTGCAATTCGTTGAATTTACCATAAAAAGCTAATATTAACAACGTAGATCGTTATGGAACAAGAAATTTAAGTATTGTAATAGATTGAAATTTGATGTTGCTTTTTTTAAGGATGAAGCCCACATAGGTCTGAGACCTGTGCGTGGGTAATGAGTTGGATTGATGAGCTGGACCTACAGTTTTAGGTGGGTTCCAAACCACCGGGAAGTTATTTTACAGCAGAGAACAGTGTATTTTTTGCTCGCCAATCTAATCGGTCACCCTTACAAAGAGAGCCTAGGAAAACGCAGCTTACCTCTATCTGATTGAACAGATACCTGCTACGGCTATCACTTCCCGTGAAAATAATATTTAACTGCATACGCTGTGAGATAAATTACTTGGACCCAACAATTTGAAATGTGAATGCAAAAAATATTGACATTGGCATCTCGTATATGACACTGTCAACGCTGTCATAAAGAAGTGATTAATAGGACAGATGTTTTCGAGAGGTCAACAATGACTTCAAAAACTGGCTCAAGAGTTTATGAGGACGATCGCTGATTTTGGTGGTGCTTTCAATGACAACTAAGTGCAGAACCAATAAATCACCGGCGGCAGACCAGCTCTACTTGGCGTAAATGGATTGAATATCCAGCGCCTAATGGTGTTAGAGCAGTGCCCCAACGGTTTGACTGACAGATTACACAACGAAGGCTACTATTGTCCTCATGATTTATGCAGAACTTTACTGTCGGCTTGTAGCAGTAGTCCGAACATTAGACACAGGCAGCAGCGGGCATTCCCGCTGGTACATATCCGAAATAACTGAAAGAATGGACAAAATGAGACCGCGAACTGGTTGAGGTCCTTCCACGCATTGTTGGAAAGCCATCTATTTAGAGTTGCATCTGTCTCATTGTTCCCAGTTTGAAGTTTTTTCATGGCATTCAATTAAATGAACTCGACCTCAGTGGTAACATATTAAGTTTTTTTGAAACTATTATTGCGGATGATGCCCACGTGACAGTGGTAACGTTATTAAGTTTTTAAAAATTATTATGCCCACAAGAGTCTGGAGACTTGTGCATGGGTAATGAGGTGAATGGGTGAATGATGAGAAACATCCATGACTAAATTAGATTCGAAACCAAGGCTGCAGGAAACAAAGCCAGCCAGAGCCTTATTTTATTACAGACAAGCGCTCTAAACAACTGCCCTACCAGAGCCGCCAAAGTGAAACTAATGATTTTATTCCACATATTTGAACGCTTTTTTGTAAGAGCTTCCACATCAGTACCTGTTGCGTAACAATTTACAAATTACAAACTACAAGTAGAAACTACCATAATATTAAAATTACTAACTAGAAGGAGGAACTCCCATAAGATTTTGCAGTAGCTACATATACAAGTGATAGTTGGACAATTTACCGATAAAAATATCGCAATCTACAAGTTACCACTCTCACAACATTCCACAGTATGATGTTGAAGATCCATCTTGTTTCCACTGATATGTATTATAAACTTAAAAAACACTTTTAAATGGAAATTGACTCACGTTATGGCGTGACGGCCGTTTCGCTCTGTTGTCTAGAGCATCATCAGACGACCCACAGTACACTCTACTGTGTACTGTCTACTGTGTACTGTGGGTCGTCTGATGATGCTCTAGACAACAGAGCGAAACGGCCGTCACGCCATAACGTGAGTCAATTTCCATTTAAAAGTGTTTTTTAAGTTTATAATTCCACAGTAGCTACATTTACAAATACCATAAAAAAATTATGATTGATTTGTTGTATTGACAGATATGTTGTGTAACCTTTTCATCATGATCAAAATGACTGAAAAGAGACATTTTAGCTGCGGGTGCAGCAATTATGCTGTGAAACCACGGTACTGTGACAAATAAATTGAGTGGTTCGACAATTTCAGTTTTCTTGATAATTTTTAATTAATTTTGTAATTTTTATTCTGCGGCCCCAAGATAATATGTATTTTTCACAAAAGGAGAATAAACTAGCTAGCCTGAAGGGGAATGAAAGCTACTGCATTAAGGAAATAGTTAGCCTTTATTCTAAACTCCTTGTGATAGTTTCAGTACCTTGAAAATACTGACCTACTGTAAAGGGTTGAGAAGCAATGATTGATTGATTGATTACTTTATTCATACAACTAATAATTTAACAGTTACAAGTATAAAATACAATATATTGGCATCGTCAAGTATTATTAAATAAAAAATTAACAGTTACTTATTACATACGGCTATAAATAAACTTGAAATTATGACTGAAAATGATATTTATATGGTATATGAAAAACATCGTAATATATATTTTAGGATTTTACAGTTAGGCCTATCACTGTTTTCCTTCTTTCAGCCAGATTTCCCACCATTTTCTATCCTCCCAATCACCCTCTCTCAAGTTTCTCGATTATATCGCTTCATCCACCTTATTTCTCCACAATCTCCTCGGCCTTCCTCTTCAACGTACTCCCCCCGGACACCACTCTGTAACCATTCTGATCCAATCCTCATCACATGCCCATACCAAAAAAGTCTTTTCTCTTCTATGTATGCAATTATATAAATTTTCATTTTCATTCTCCTTCGAATTTCATCATTCCTTACTCGATCCATCCTCTTTAACTCAAAACATCTCCTCTATTACTCCATTTCCACAGCACGAACTCGATTCTTTGATTTTTCATTCATCACCCATGCTTCTGCCTCATAAATCATCATGATACTATTAACTATAGTGTTGGAAATTCTAGGTTTAGTGCCACTAGAGATCCATAAAACTGGATGCAGCTTATACACTCTCTAGTCTGCCCAAGTCTGGATTTCACCTCCTCCTCTGTATTGCCATCTTGTGTGATGGTGAATCAAAGATATTTGAATTTTATTATTTGAACCCCTTCAGCAATGATCAAATCAATCATAAATTTGCATGGAAAGGCGAAGTTAGGGAAGGTGTTCCTCTCTTACACTTGACCTATGGTAGATACACAAGACAAGTTACATCAATTAGGCATGAATAAACTTCCTTTGTAGTGGCGAAGGTGATATTGTGGAAGGTATCCATAATGAATAATAAAACGAAATTGTCACAACCACATTAATTAGAACTTGGAGAAACTAGTTTCGGATGTTACACCATTAACAATCTCTATCAAACTAAAAACCAAAGTTCAAGCTTCTCTGTACTTTGGTTTTTAGTTTGATAGAGAATGATAATGGTGTAAAAACCGAAACCAGTTTCTCCAAGTTTTAATAAATGTGGTTGTGATAATATCGTCTTATTATTCATTGAGGCATGAATAATTGCAGATTTAAACACAATGTGAGTAGGCCCATGCTGTTTACTATACAGAGCCTTTGCTAGTATAAGAGATACAGTACCGCATACACTCACATCAAATTTGTACTGGTCCATTCCTACTTTGTCCATGGAAAAAAAATCAACAATTGTTTACTTTTTAATGAAAATTTAGTTTTTGGCTCTCCTACAAATTTCGTCGAATGCTTATTGTGTCTTATCAACATCAACAGATTGAGATATTCAAATGAATTTCGATACGGATCAGAGGAGATTTAAGACAATTTTTTCCTAAAAGATAAGCTACGAAACTCCTGGACGCTCGTTGTGAGGGTGACCGATTGAATTGGCGAGCGCAAAAGTCTTTGTTTTCTGCTGTAAAATCACTTCCCGACTCATGTTTCAGAAATATGGCTGTCGAAATTGGAAAAACATTTTAATATGGGGAAACATTTTACTGGGCTGAGATCAACCAGCACACCCGCTGGCCACTGATACGAATGTTATGAATAAAGAACTATTTATTCTCTACTTCAGTCTCTTCGCAAAGAAAATCGAATAGTAGCCTACTCGTCACTACGTAGAAGTAACGGATAACGATAGAAAACTATAGACAGCTATGAATAACTATGGGTGTACTGAGGGTCATCTGACGACACTCTTAACATCAGAGTGAAACGGCCTTCATGCCATAACGTGAGTCACAATTTCCAATTAAAAGTGTTTCTCAAGTTTTTATTATGAATTACTATTATAAACTTGAAAAACACTTTTAAATGGAAATTGACTCACGTTATGGCGTGACGGCCGTTTCGCTATGTTGTCTAGAGCATCATCAGGTCGTCTGATGATGCTCTAGACAACAGAGCGAAACGGCCGTCACGCCATAACGTGAGTCAATTTTCATTTAAAAGTGTTTTTTAAGTTTATAATACATATTAGTGGAAACAAGATGGATCTTCAACATCATATGAATTACTATAAATAACCAAAGAAAACTACTGATAATGAAGATAGATTTAAACTAAAAAATAGATTATCAGATAGTATTAATCTTAATTTTTGACGAAAAAGATTAATCACTTTCTCAAAGAAATTATGATGTTAACTCCCTTCTCATAAGTCCATCGTTAATCAGCTATCAATTACAATCTAAAACAAAACTGACACTGTATTTCAATTTAAGGCTGACGAAGCTACTTTTCAGAAGTGAAATGCATCCCTCCAGTATCTCCAATATAAGTGAGTAAAGACAATAATTAAATTGAAATACAGTGTCAGTTTGGATATTAGATGGTTCATCAAGTATTTTGACATGGAAACATCACAGATATCAATTACACTATTCAAAATTTGATTCAGACATGCTTTCTAGATACTATTCAATCACTATTTTATTGATGAGTATTCATTTACTTTGTTTAATGAATTGAATCTGGGACAGAAGCCACTATAGACAAATGCCACTTTCTTCAAAAGCAGGACATTTGCCACCAAATGTGCCAGCTGACCAAACCTAGCTAACCTGGCTCGTAAAAATAGTGCCACCAAATGTGCCAGCTGACACATGTCAGCTGACCAAACCTATACCTGCTCGTAAAAATAGTGGCAAATGTCTATGGTGGCTTCTGTCCGGACACCAATGAATTATCCTCCAATCAGTTCAATCTGATATCAAGCTGTACTCTCAAAACAACGTCATTCATGTTCTATACTATACTTACTACGTTTGTTTCAACTGCATAAAATGATACTCGATTTACTATGCAATACTAATCTCCAACGTGCGTGATGTCATAACTGAAACTGATTCTGATTCATTTACACGTGAAGCATTTCATTGGACGGGGGAAATCAGCTGTGAAGAAAAATACGAAATGTCATTTTAACGACTTTCGTTTCTTGAATTTGATACGCAGAACTCAAATAAGGTGATGAGAAAATAAAAAATAACTCCCGCCAGAAGCATGAGTGTTGCGGCATGAAGTCGCCGGCTGAGATAAGTGAGCGTTTATTGTCATCTATTGTAGGAGCAGTGTTCTTTATATTGTGGGTGGGAGACAAATTACCTGTGCGCTCTTGTTTCAGTTCTAGTCTCGCTTCAAACGCCTCCTATTCAGCGCGTTTCTGCTTTGGAAGGACAGGTTACAGTTTCAATAATATGATACCGTGCTCAAAATATGATAGTGACGATTTAGACCGGCTCCAAATTCTGAATCTGGATAGTTATCTTGATAGAGTGCAGTGAACACGGTGCGACAGTGAGTTTAGTGAGGAGAGATTTCTCAATGTTATTGAGTGAGATTTGTTTACATGTGGAATAAGGATTTCTGCTTTGGATGCACTCTGATTTGGGGATTTGAAGAGATTTTTGATGGTGAGTAAGCTATTTATTGAAAAAATATACTTCTCTATTTTATAGGCCTGGAGTCTCGTATTTCTATAAACGGTATCCTGTTGATTCCAGGACGCAAAATCATGCTCCAGTGATTAGAATGGTTTTTGATCCCGAAATCTACAAAGTGCATTTCTAAGGGCTACAGTGTCACTATAATTTTATTAAATCTGGGGCTTCATAGTGTTTTCTATTCATTTTAAGTTCAATACCCTACGATATGATCTACGGGGTTTTCCAAATTCCGTTTTTATTAATTAACGTTTCAACAGAATTTTGAGAATTTCGCATTTCTGCCAACAAAATTTTGAAAATAACGGTATGAACTTTGTAGAATAATGAAACGTTTCAAAGCCGATGTAATGCAAGAAAGCAAGCAAGATTCACGTTGATTCAAGAACGTGTAAAAAATTCTTGTCTGATAGAAAATTTTGTCATATTTTGTATCAACAGTTATATTATAGCTCTACATTTGTATTAATAGAAAGATTATTATTTCATAGCAATCCCGATGGATCTTGCAATTATTGCAGGGCATATGCTTTGCTTCTAATTATCATGATAAATTGAAGAATATTAAAACGTCCAGCAGAGTTGTTTCAGCTTCCTGAAACAACTCTGGACGTTTTCATATTCTTAACTCTGCATAAAACTCAATTTGATGAATTTTTGTGATACAAAAATTACAAGAGAATAATATGTGGAGCACCTTAAAAGAATTTTTGATAGATAGGAAGAGGGGAGTGTGCTTATTTCACCCACAGCACTTTATATGGTAAAGTGTTTGAAAATAAAGACAATTATAAAACATTTAAACAGAATGTGAGAACATCTGAACACTATAAATGAAATTATTTTCATCTTCTTTTGAAAGCCGGCTTATTTTAACGTAATAATTAATAATATAATATCGAATCGGGAAACTACAGGACACTCAATCAACAATCAATTAAATTCAAAGAACCATCACAGAACAAAAAAACATGGTGATAACGGACGCAGAAAGACTAAGAAGATCTGTAGCCTTAAAGAAACTACTGGCAAAAGAAAAGAAAAGCACAGGAAGAACTGCATAACCGCTTCACAATATCTGGAAGAAGCGAAAGAATTAGCCATGTCAGAACTTACAGTGGGCGTAAATGCATAATAATAATAATTAGTTTAAACAACTTTTGTACTTCAGCCCATTGTAGGATGCTGTTTTATAACAAATTTGGCAAATGATTTTGCAACTAAGTTTTATGTAAAATTAAAATAATAATATGGTTGATAATTCTGAATGCTTTATTGTTCAAAATCTGATCCCGATAAGCCAAAAGATGCTTCAGGAGATGGTACTGGAAGTTTAAAAAAAGAATTTGGATTTATTTATGATACGAAACCATCCAAAGTGTTTTTGGAAGAGAATGAGAAATATTCATGGTGCGCTTGTGGTAAAAGCAAAAAGCAGCCATTTTGTGATGGCACACACAAGAGTTCTACCCTCAAGAACAAGTTACGTCCTGTCAGGTTTACTGTGGAAAAGAGTCAAGACTACTGGTTATGTAATTGCAAACAAACGCTTAATCGTCAGTGTGAAGTTAGCAGGACATTTGTTAGAAGGTCACTGAAAAACAAAAGTTCTATTAGCAGACACAATAGTTCTACAGTTCCTGATAGTTTATAACAATAGTTCCAAGAAAATAAGAAAAATAATTGAGTTTGAAATAATGCGCTGCTAACTTCTACACTGGAAACATAATTTTGTCAGCAGAACACGTAATATCACTCTAATCAACAAAACGAGGAGAGTTCTGGGTAGATTTTGACCTGAAGAATAATTTGACACAGAGTTCCAGTCGATCGGGCCTCTAGAAAAATATTTATGAATTTTTGAATTTTTATGACACTAGAAAAGCTATTTTTGTCAGCAGGACATATGATTTAGTGAGTAAAGATTGAAAATATCACATTTTCATTTCAATCTCAACAAGAAGATTACAGAACTGCAGAGTTCCGATTGATATGTATTGTTTAAAAAAAATTATGACTAATAAAAGAAAAAATTAGTAAACTTAGCAGGCAATGTAATATACACTATTATTGGAAAAACATGACAGTTCTGGGTAGATCATAACCCATATTTTCATTTGACACTGAGCAAGGGCGGATTAAAGGGGGGGGGGCGGAGGGGGCGACCGCCCCCCCCGAGGGCTTGCACATTTTAAAAAATTAAAAAGGGTAACACTTGTGACATGCACTCGGTTAAATTTTAATTGTCCCGCCACAGACGGAATACCTCCAACTTGTCTTACCACTCCGCCTCCGCCGGCCGGGAATTAACAAATGTTGTAATACTTATTTTGCCTTATTTTCTATATTACCTTTACTTCATCTTTAACTGTTGACATAATTTTAATTCAATGACGAATTAACAAATGACAGAGAATGAAGGAAATCTTATATCAAGTGAAATTAGTTTGAATAAGATTAATCTTTTATAGAATAGGTAGGGGCATATAAATTTCTGTTTGTTTTTGACCTAATACATATTTATTGTAGTACTGGTATTATGAAACATGAAAGAATGTTGAGATTAATTTAAATATATATATAGGTCTAAAAATCATCATGATCACGAATAAATTGCTTAGACTCTGTTCATTTCTCTGTAAATTTTGATAAAAATTAAGCTAGCAAAGCAATTTTTGTTCAAGACATATTGTATTGTATAAAAAAAATTTTATTCCTAATTCCACATGAATATACAGAAATAAACTACTCTAGCTAGGGGAAATTTGATTGTTCTTAAACACGAAAAAATTATATTTCTACTACATTTTAAGTGCTAGAATGGTGTAAAATGCGGTTAAAGGCTACTAAATTTCCAAAAATTTTATTCCATACCCCCCCCCCCCCCCCCCCCCGACCAACGGGTATTTTTGGGGTATGTCGCCCCCTCCCATAAAAATTCATTAATCCGCCACTGACACTGAGTTCTAGTCGATCGGGTCACTGGAAAATAATTTATGAATTTTTGAATTTTTATGACACTAGAAAAGCTATTTTTGTCAGCAGGACATATGATTTAGTGAGAAAAGATTGAAAAAATCACATTTTCATTTCAAGCTCAACAAGAAGATTACAGAACTGCAGAGTTCCAATTGATATGTATTGTTTAAAAAAAATTATGACTAATAAAAGAAAAAATTAGTAAACTCAGCAGGCAATGTAATATACACTATTATTGAAAAAACAAGACAGTTCTGGGTAGTTCTTAACCCATATTTTCATTTGACACTGAGTTCTAGTCGATCGGGTCACTAGAAAAAAATTTATGAATTTTTGAATTTTTATGACATTAGAAAAGCTATTTTTGTCAGCAGGACATATGATTTAGTGAGTAAAGATTGAAAATATCACATTTTCATTTCAATCTCAACAAGAAGATTACAGAACTGCAGAGTTCCGATTGATATGTATTGTTTAAAAAAAATTATGACTAAGAAAAGAAAAAATTAGTAAACTTAGCAGGCAATGTAATATACACTATTATTGGAAAAACATGACAGTTCTGGGTAGTTCTTAACCCATATTTTCATTTGACACTGATGAGTTCTAGTCGATCGGGTCACTGGAAAATAATTTATGAATTTTTGAATTTTTATGACACTAGAAAAGCTATTTTTGTCAGCAGGACATATGATTTAGTGAGAAAAGATTGAAAAAATCACATTTTCATTTCAAGCTCAACAAGAAGATTACAGAACTGCAGAGTTCCAATTGATATGTATTGTTTAAAAAAAATTATGACTAATAAAAGAAAAAATTAGTAAACTCAGCAGGCAATGTAATATACACTATTATTGAAAAAACATGTCAGTTCTGGGTAGTTCTTAACCCATATTTTCATTTGACACTGAGTTCTAGTCGATCGGGTCACTGGAAAATAATTTATGAATTTTTGAATTTCTATGACATTAGAAAAGCTATTTTTATCAGCAGGACATATGATTTAGTGAGTAAAGATTGAAAATATCACATTTTCATTTCAATCTCAACAAGAAGATTACAGAACTGCAGAGTTCCGATTGATATGTATTGTTTAAAAAAAATTATGACTAATAAAAGAAAAAATTAGTAAACTTAGCAGGCAATGTAATATACACTATTATTGGAAAAACATGACAGTTCTGGGTAGATCTTAACCCATATTTTGATTTGACACTGAGTTCTAGTCGATCGGGTCACTAGAAAAAAATTTATGAATTTTTGAATTTTTATGACATTAGAAAAGCTATTTTTGTCAGCAGGACATATGATTTAGTGAGTAAAGATTGAAAATATCACATTTTCATTTCAATCTCAACAAGAAGATTACAGAACTGCGGAGTTTCGATTGATATGTATTGTTTAAAAAAAATTATGACTAATAAAAGAAAAAATTAGTAAACTTAGCAGGCAATGTAATATACACTATTATTGGAAAAACATGACAGTTCTGGGTAGATCTTAACCCATATTTTCATTTGACACTGAGTTCTAGTCGATCGGGTCACTGGAAAATAATTTTTGAATTTTTATGACACTAGAAAAGCTATTTTTGTCAGCAGGACATATGATTTAGTGAGAAAAGATTGAAAAAATCACATTTTCATTTCAAGCTCAACAAGAAGATTACAGAACTGCAGAGTTCCAATTGATATGTATTGTTTAAAAAAAATTATGATTAATAAAAGAAAAAATTAGTAAACTTAGCAGGCAATGTAATATACACTATTATTGGAAAAACATGACAGTTCTGGGTAGTTCTTAACCCATATTTTCATTTGACACAGTTCTAGTCGATCGGGTCACTGGAAAATAATTTATGAATTTTTGAATTTTTATGACACTAGAAAAGCTATTTTTGTCAGCAGGACATATGATTTAGTGAGAAAAGATTGAAAAAATCACATTTTCATTTCAAGCTCAACAAGAAGATTACAGAACTGCAGAGTTCCAATTGATATGTATTGTTTAAAAAAAATTATGACTAATAAAAGAAAAAATTAGTAAACTCAGCAGGCAATGTAATATACACTATTATTGAAAAAACATGTCAGTTCTGGGTAGTTCTTAACCCATATTTTCATTTGACACTGAGTTCTAGTCGATCGGGTCACTAGAAAAAAATTTATGAATCTTTGAATTTTTATGACATTAGAAAAGCTATTTTTGTCAGCAGGACATATGATTTAGTGAGAAAAGATTGAAAAAATCACATTTTCATTTCAAGCTCAACAAGAAGATTACAGAACTGCAGAGTTCCGATTGATATGTATTGTTTAAAAAAAATTATGACTAATAAAAGAAAAAATTAGTAAACTTAGCAGGCAATGTAATATACACTATTATTGGAAAAACATGACAGTTCTGGGTAGATCTTAACCCATATTTTGATTTGACACTGAGTTCTAGTCGATCGGGTCACTAGAAAAAAATTTATGAATTTTTGAATTTTTATGACATTAGAAAAGCTATTTTTGTCAGCAGGACATATGATTTAGTGAGTAAAGATTGAAAATATCACATTTTCATTTCAATCTCAACAAGAAGATTACAGAACTGCGGAGTTTCGATTGATATGTATTGTTTAAAAAAAATTATGACTAATAAAAGAAAAAATTAGTAAACTTAGCAGGCAATGTAATATACACTATTATTGGAAAAACATGACAGTTCTGGGTAGATCTTAACCCATATTTTCATTTGACACTGAGTTCTAGTCGATCGGGTCACTGGAAAATAATTTTTGAATTTTTATGACACTAGAAAAGCTATTTTTGTCAGCAGGACATATGATTTAGTGAGAAAAGATTGAAAAAATCACATTTTCATTTCAAGCTCAACAAGAAGATTACAGAACTGCAGAGTTCCAATTGATATGTATTGTTTAAAAAAAATTATGATTAATAAAAGAAAAAATTAGTAAACTTAGCAGGCAATGTAATATACACTATTATTGGAAAAACATGACAGTTCTGGGTAGTTCTTAACCCATATTTTCATTTGACACAGTTCTAGTCGATCGGGTCACTGGAAAATAATTTATGAATTTTTGAATTTTTATGACACTAGAAAAGCTATTTTTGTCAGCAGGACATATGATTTAGTGAGAAAAGATTGAAAAAATCACATTTTCATTTCAAGCTCAACAAGAAGATTACAGAACTGCAGAGTTCCAATTGATATGTATTGTTTAAAAAAAATTATGACTAATAAAAGAAAAAATTAGTAAACTCAGCAGGCAATGTAATATACACTATTATTGAAAAAACATGTCAGTTCTGGGTAGTTCTTAACCCATATTTTCATTTGACACTGAGTTCTAGTCGATCGGGTCACTAGAAAAAAATTTATGAATCTTTGAATTTTTATGACATTAGAAAAGCTATTTTTGTCAGCAGGACATATGATTTAGTGAGAAAAGATTGAAAAAATCACATTTTCATTTCAAGCTCAACAAGAAGATTACAGAACTGCAGAGTTCCGATTGATATGTATTGTTTAAAAAAAATTATGACTAATAAAAGAAAAAATTAGTAAACTCAGCAGGCAATGTAATATACACTATTATTGAAAAAACATGACAGTTCTGGGTAGTTCTTAACCCATATTTTCATTTGACACTGAGTTCTAGTCGATTGGGTCACTAGAAAAAAAATTATGAATTTTCAAATATTGCTGACAATAGAAAAGCAATTTTTGTCAGTAGGACATAATATTGTAGTGAAAATTGTAGTTATTGTTAATTACCCTATTCCAATATTCTTATGATGAAAAATCACATTATTTGTGTATTTTTTTAAGCGTACGCAGAACTTATTTTTTATTGCCTTGTTTCTGTTTGATATAAAAATCCTGTGTTTTACATACAGTAATGCTATTTCCAGTTATTAGCATGTTGTTTCTTGATTTTTAGTTCCTTGTTGTGTTTTTACAGAAAAGAATGATAACTATCTCTAATAACTATTCAAATATCCGTTTCAGTTTAAATTATTTTTTCCTGAACATAATACAACATAAATTAAGTACGGAAGCATAATTTAATTAGTTGACTAGACATATATTCATGAGTACTAAATCTGAAAGAATGCTAATTGAATGGCGAAAAGAAAAAGACAAACGAAAATATTGTTGATATATGAAAAGAAAGATTAGGAACAGTGGTCCTCGGTGTTATCTGCTATGTAAATGTTTACTTCTTAGCAATAAATTACCAATGAATACAGATACTATATCTGTATATCTATATCTATAGTATCTGTATTCATTGAAATTACTCTGATTTTGACACTTTTATGGTGTTTACTTGTTTCTTTGTAGAATGTTCTATTTGTTTGATTATTATTTAATGGAGTCTTATCGAATATTGTGGATGGTGGAAGGGTCCTTGATTGTTTATTTTAGAATTCGGTAGAATTCTTGTATTTAATATTTCGCTTGGTAATAAAAATGAGAAAGAATGCATTGTTTTTTAAATAATGATAATACACTGATCATACTAAATACACACTATAACCATCAAAATAAAGATGTTTTGATATCCAACATGATTATGTTGAGCATTCTAAGTGCTTTATTACAGCTTTTTACCAAAATAGCCTATGTTATATAAATACAGTGATATCTTGTTTGAGATTCATAAGGTTCTGAGATTTGAATTGTCCGTTAAATTTTTTGAATAATTAAAAAGAACAATTGCAAATAATTCCAATTTCTAAACTCCAATTATTGTAAAATTGAAGACATATTTCAATTGTTTTATCCAGAAGTTATCAACTCATACTTCTGATGAAAGTTGAGTCGTCCATGAAATCAGCTATCAACTGTCATAGGTTCGGCTGTAGCGAGAATGTTTTCCAGCGAATCTGTCAAGTTACGAACGAACTATTTTCAAACTAAAAAAAGAGTACTATTTCACTGACATTTGTGTGAGTAAGGTTTGTCTTTGTGTGCGTGTGAGAAGTGAGAGTGCTAAGAGAGAAGAGACAATAGAGCGAAGAGTCATCCACCACCCCAGGAATACAAGATTATTGCACTCTTATCTGGTGCATGTTGACATTCCGGCTTTCCTTATCTAAAGATCTAAAGCTATACATCATATTGTTGCTTTACGAATACATATTGTTTGAGACACTTTTATCCACAGAAACTTTTATATGCAATAACATTAATTTATTGAAAAATTATAATATTACACAAAAAATCATCTGAGCATTCGGATGTACTTTAAAACTTTTTGTAGAACGTCAATAATCTGAAACATCAAAAATACACATTGTTCAAAATTGCATCAATCGGGATCAATCGCAGGGACGTAGCCAGGGGGGATATCGGGATACATTCCCCCCCCCCCCCAAGATGTTGTAGTCATCTTCCACAAAACTTATAATCTACAAAATTAAATTAAAACTGTTAACACAAAAATAAACCTTAGTTTATTTTTCACGGGATAATTCATATGTAAAATGTCACATTTGACCGATAATTTGGAATTCTACTTGAAAGACGGGTATAGGCTTCCGTTATACTATATTTGTAAAATGATCTTTTTCTCATTATAAATAGTTACAACCGTTACAATAGTTAACTCGTAAACAACCGAAAAACAAATTGCAAAACTTATCGCACATTGTAGATTGTAGGCGCCATCTTTTTCTTTCATATCCTTAGCAAGAGAACAGCTGAAAAAACATTTTTAATCAAACTGAATAATTTTATATGTAGCAAAGGTTTTGTGGGATTTGATGGTAATTTTCCATGTTTTTCCGATATTACAGCCATACCATGCGTCGGACAAGAAATATACAAAATACCTTTCTCATGGATAATACGAATCCCCAAAACTTAGCACCAAGGACATTTTGTAACATGAATAGATCCTAAGTTATAATCATTCATGAGGTTAAAATCTCCAGTTTTTCATAATTTTTGAAATTTTTTTATTACAATAAGTCAAAATTAATGCCTGATTGAAAGATGCCACTGCTATCATGTTTTAGGGAATTTTATTGTCTAAAATAACGGTTTACTATACATTTCTTGTATGACTGTGATATTGGGAAACCTGGAAAATTACCTGAGCTCATGAAATTCTGGCTACATATAAAATTGTTTAGTTTGATTTAAAATGTTTTCAGCGGCTCTCTTACTGAGGATATAACAGAAAAGTGACAAGCCTATTTTGAGTGGACTGAATAACAACTAGTTTGTGGAACTTACCTCTTCAAAAAACCATTTAAAAACTTTAGAAATGAAGAAATACTTGAGAAAAAATTCCTTGTCATGAAAAACATTATAACGGAGAGGACCCGTTTTGTCATTTTTTGATATCTATATCACAGACATCAGAAAAAAAATCATAAATTCGTGACTCATAAATCCTTACTTAGAACAAACAGTGGAAGAAGTACCATAGTAGAGCCATTTTTATTGCATTAGATTTAAGAGGAAAATAGGAATATATTTTCATATATTGGTAAAAAATCGTACAACAATGGTCATTTTTGAACATGTTTATTTTATTTTTTCAATCAAAACTATAATTAGCCGTGAAAAATTATTTACTTCTCACCAACAACGTTCTAGACTTTATAATGAGGCTGAATCAGTCTATCCTACAATGAATGAGGTGGAATATATTGGCTATTGGCTTAACCCCCAGGGCACTAACGTCCTACTACAGTGGAACCTTGAAATCGAACCTCAATAAATCGAAATCCTTGATAAATCGAATTTTTCCAATTCCCCTAGAACTTGCTATCCTACCACCATGTTATTTTACCTTTATAAATCGAAGATTTCATGGATATTACCTTGATAAATCGATGTTTTTGGATCTATTGAGCTTTAATACTAACCTCTATAATTCGAAGGTTCGGCAGAAAACCCTTTATTATTCGAAGTTTTGCAGTTTTAGGACCTTTATAAATCGAAGTTGTAATAAGAGAACCTTAGTAAATCGAAGTTGCATGCTTATTGGATAAGATTCTGTGGCACGAATACAGTAACTGATTTTATCTTTATGTCAACACTGCCAAAAGTAAACATCCTTCCTCCCCACCCGCCACCACTTCTAATGTACAGCGCTCTCACAATGCATCTACATTGCACCCAAAATGCTAATACAGTAGTAATAAAAAGATTAATAGTAATAATAATACATTATAATACTGTATATACATTATTGATTAATAATACATTTATAATGTATAATCATTATACAGTCTCTATAGGTTTTACTGTACAGTACAGTATTTATGAATCTGAAAAGGTAAGTGTTTTGAACCTCTATAAATCGAAGTATTTTAAGATGGACCTTGATAAATCGAATTTTTGCCGTTCCCCTTGATATTCGATTTATCAAGGTTCCACTGTATAATGGTATCTAAACAACTTCTTAACCGACTTCTAGAAGATAATGGTTCTCAATTTGACATGTTTCATATGGTTGTACATCAATTACTCAAATACTATTGAACTGATGTTAATAATGTTTTTTAATGAAAGTGCTTCATAAAGCGGTGGTCCCATCCAAGTTTTGCGAGGACCGGCCCAATACTTATCAAGCAAAAAGGAGCATTCATCGATGTCTTCATTTGAATTCTGAACAAATAGTCTAATTTCAAACATAACCGGCAGTCGGGTATGTTTACCATGCGGGCAATTTTATCATTTGGAGCCCTTCACAGTTAATTTTTGAAGTCATTCGAGTTCAGCCTGAGTTACAAGCCTGAGTTACAGCCCACAAATTGAACTATAAGGGCAAATTCAACTGTACTCATGGAAATGAGCATCATATTAGCTTGATAACAATGGTGGAGAATAATTGAAATATAGCCTAAGTTGTAGCCTAAAAATTAAACAATAAAAATACAAGTCCAACTATTCACAAAGTATGAGGAAAATTTACATGGGCCATAGACAAAAAGCATTAATCATACAAGTGAAACATCACTTCCACATTAATAATACGAAAAAAAGAAAAAACTTCACTTGTACATGTGAAACTTTAGCAAAACATTGAGTATAATACGAGTAGAATTTATAGAAAATGTCTTAAACAAGCTTGAGTTACAGCCCACAAATTGAACTATGAGGGCAAATTCAACTGTACTCATGGAAATGAGCATCATATAAACCTAAATAGAGAGTCTACAAGTTTCTATATGAGTAAATATTTGAAAAATATATTAATCTGACTATAACTGTAGCTATACTCTATTACACAATCAGGGTTCCTGTATTCTTTTGGTTATAATACTACAAAACAGATAGAACCCTTCGGCTTTAATAAGTCCTTATCTATTAGTTATTTGAGAATTTTTTATTTCTGAAATTACGGTGGGGGGGGGGGTGGCATGGGCTACGCCACAGTGTCATAGCTATAACCTGTTTATTGAGCCATTTTGCAATAGACTTGTAAGTAAACTATTGAACTGGGAATAAAATGACCCCCCAAAGGAATTTATCCATACGGTTTACTCAAGGCCAATTTACCGGACACGTGTAGGCATCATGCATCAAACTGGACGATTCGAAATAAACAGTCTGTAAATATTGACTTGGAAAAATATTGATACTAATACTGAAAATAATAATACTGAAAAATATTGACTTAGTTTTCTACACAACCCCTCACTACTAATAACTTCCTATAAATGCTAATATACATTGAGGAATTCCATGGGAAAATAATATTAATTTCCTCTGATATTTGCACAGTGGAGACATAGCCGTCATGATTTATAACAGTCTAGATAAGTTTGTTTGAAGAGTCTTTTCTCCTCGGTATGTAACCATTCCTGAAGTCACAACATCCTGCTTCTGAATTCCATCACTAAAGTTATCTGCTAATTGCTGGGTAAACAATAAACATTAAACAGACAATATTTACCCTATTAATTATTTCTTTCTTCCTTCAGTGTTTCAGTTTTATTTCTTTTGAAAAAATATATATATTTCAGTCTGGGAACAGTCCATTTCTTGAAAAGAATATATTTTCATTCCGGGCCCCCTGAATCAAGTCACTTGTTGCCTCACCACCAAACCATTATAATAACACCATAATTTATTAAAAAAAAAAAACTTATAATATGTTAAGGCTTATTACTTGAGATTTTTGTCCAGGTTCCAAAAAAAGTGTATATTACATTACCTGCTAAGTTTACTAATCTTCTCTTTTATTAGTCATAATTTTTTTTAAACAATACATATCAATCGGAACTCTGCAGTTCTGTAATCTTCTTGTTGAGATTGAAATGAAAATGTGATATTTTCAATCTTTAATCACTAAATCATATGTCCTGCTGACAAAAATAGCTTTTCTAATGACAAAAAATTCAAAAAGAATTTTCTAGTGACCCAATCGACTAGAACTCAGTGTCAAATGAAAATATGGGTTGAGAACTACCCAGAACTGTCATGTTTTTTCAATAATAGTGTATATTACATTGCCTGCTGAGTTTACTAATTTTTTCATTTATTAGTCATAATTTTTTTTAAACAATACATATCAATTGGAACTCTGCAGTTCTGTAATCTTCTTGTTGAGCTTGAAATGAAAATGTGATTTTTTCAATCTTTTCTCACTAAATCAAATGTCCTACTGACAAAAAAAGCATTTCTAATGTCTTAAAAATTCAAAAATTCATAAATTATTTTCCAGTGACCCGATCGACTAGAACTCAGTGTCAAATGAAAATATGGGTTAAGATCTACCCAGAACTGTCAAGTTTTTCCATTAATAGTGTATATTACATTGCCTGCTAAGTTTACTAATTTTTTCTTTTATTAGTCATAATTTTTTTTAAACAATACATATCAATCGGAACTCTGCAGTTCTGTAATCTTCTTGTTGAGATTGAAATGAAAATGTGATATTTTCAATCTTTACTCACTAAATCATATGTCCTGCTGATAAAAATAGCTTTTCTAATGTCATAAAAATTCAAAAATTCATAAATTTTTTCCTAGTGACCCGATCGACTAGAACTCAGTGTCAAATGAAAATATGGGTTAAGAAATACCCAGAACTGTCATGTTTTTCCAATAATAGTGTATATTACATTGCCTGCTAAGTTTACTAATTTTTTTGTTTTATTAGTCATAATTTTTTTTAAACAATACATATCAATTGGAACTCTGCAGTTCTGTAATCTTCTTGTTGAGCTTGAAATGAAAATGTGATTTTTTCAATCTTTTCTCACTAAATCATATGTCCTGCTGACAAAAATAGCTTTTCTAATGTCATAAAAATTCAAAAATTCATAAATTTGTTTCTAGTGACCCGATCGACTAGAACCCAGTGTCAAATGAAAATATGGGTTAAGAACTACCCAGAACTGTCATGTTTTCTCAATAATAGTGTATATTACATTGCCTGCTGAGTTTACTAATTTTTTCTTTTATTAGTCATAATTTTTTTTAAACAATACATATCAATTGGAACTCTGCAGTTCTGTAATCTTCTTGTTGAGCTTGAAATGAAAATGTGATTTTTTCAATATTTACTAACTAAATCATATGTCCTGCTGACAAAAATAGCTTTTCTAGTGTCATAAAAATTCAAAAATTCATAAATATTTTTCTAGAGGCCCGATCGACTGGAACTCTGTGTCAAATTATTCTTCAGGTCAAAATCTACCCAGAACTCTCCCCGTTTCGTTGATTAGAGTGATATTACGTGTTCTGCTGACAAAATTATGTTTCCAGTGTAGAAGTTAGCAGCGCATTATTTCAAACTCAATTATTTTTCTTATTTTCTTGGAACTATTGTTATAAACTATCAGGAACTGTAGAACTATTGTGTCTGCTAATAGAACTTTTGTTTTTCAGTGACCTTCTAACAAATGTCCTGCTAACTTCACACTGACCGCTTAATCGACCATTCTGTGATGGAACTCACAAAAAAAAAGTTGAACGTGATTTGAATGAATTGGATATCTCAGAAAATATAATAGGAAACAAAATAATTTTGAGAAAGTTGTTAAAAGATGAGAATAAAAGATTCCAAGAGAAACCTAAAACTAGAAGAACAATAGTCTCAGAGGAACAGAGAAGGGCAACATCGGTGAGAATGCAGGAGTATTGGAGGAAGCGCAAGGAAGCATCCACAAAAAATTACGCGTACCCCAAAGTGGGTGATTCGAAAAAAAAAATAATAATAGTAATAATAGTCATAATATTATTAATAATAATAATAATAATAATAATAATAATAATAATAATAATAATAATAATAATAATAATAATAATAATATTGATATAGAATATTATATGGAGGTCTATGAGATATTATTTTGTTGAGCCCATAGGCTACGTAAATTCCCTAACGTAATAGGCTAACGTATTTCGCTTCTCTTTGAATGAATAATTGAATGCCTTATTGTCAAATAAAATTTAATTTAAATTTAATAAATTAAATTTATTGTTGAATTAATTATTATTCCTAATAAGTTGTTATAACATGTATTTTTAGATGATCAATTTAAAATGATAATTATCATTGATTGAATAAATAAAGAATACAATTATGAGGAAATTATGAGGAACAAAATTATTCAAAGGAATTGTTTTTACAATCTAGAGATTCTAAGATATCTTTACCACGCTACATTAAGTTCTACTAAGTTTAGCACATCATAATTGCCTCTGAAACTTCTTGACCCAAGAATGATGAATTTGTTTCTAATAGAAGCTGATGTCTGGAATAATTTAAACATGAAACTTTGGAAAAGTAAATTAACTTTCACTTCTTATCAGAGATTGATGCCTTACACTCACTTCAGGCTTTATACGTATAATCGAATAAAACGCAAGTTGACTACATATTCAAATTTCGGTAATCTCCTGTTTCTTGATTTTTAAATTGAATTATTTGTGAACAGCACAAGCGGGAACGAAATGACATCAGCCCAGCTCAACTCCAATATGGAACACTTTACGATTGAACCTTATTAACTCACTTCATGTTCTTAGTTCTTACTACTTGTCAACTCAATAACACAGCTCCATGTATTCATTGCTCGTAATCCTACAAGAATAATTGATTTGAAAGTTCTTGATAACAATGGCAGACTTTAAGCACAGAGCAACAAATAATGCGGATAACGAATCATTAGTGAAGCTCAGCGCATATCAACTTTGAATAGAATGCAATATTACAAGAATAATTAGCTCAGGATTCGAATTATTTCAGTAGAATTTGTAAACAATGTTCAGCATCAGTAAAAGAATGACATGTTTTGTTGAACGACATAATGTGATGCAATACAATATACAGCTATATCAATAGCAGGTATCAAAATATGACAAAAAGTTACTTTTTACAGCATACCCTGGGCTCTTACTACCACATATTAGCTGGTATGCTATCTTAGCGTGGGGTAATTCATCAAAACAAAACCTTGATAGGGTGTTTAAGATCCAAAAGAAAGCTATTAGGTGCATGGAAAGAGTCAATAGATTAGATTCATGTAGGCCGTGGTTCAAGTGACTTGGTCTTCTAACTGTACCCTGCTTATATGTGTATGAAGCTACTTTATTTATAAAAAAGAGTGATATTAACCAGAATCTTGACGTACACAATGATAACTATAATGCAAAAAGCCTAGGATTATCACTTGGTGAGTCACAATAGCTTATTTGCTTATTCAAACAAAAACCAAGTTATATTGGTAGGAAACTGTGCAACAAGCTACCGCAGTTTTTGAAGAGTTGAAAATATAGAAAATATTTAAAAAACAATTGAAAAAATATTTACTTGATAAAGCTTTTCATAGTGTACAAGGGTTCCTTTCACATCAAAATTAAGCCTCACCTCAACTAATGGACATAGTAATTATGGTAACTAGTGTATAAGATTGTATAATAATTATCGATCTGATTTGTCTTATCTACTGTCCGTAACTGGAGTCTCCAAGACGTAATCTACAAAAAAATAGTAAAGTTATTGTTATGAGGAATAATAATTAGTGATTGGTAACATTAGTTGAATGATTATTTTTGGGAGGGGGCAGTTGAGATAGTCTACCACTCATTCTATCAGTGAGATTTTGGAATGACTAAAATCATAGTTGCTGATGAAGAACTCTCAGTGGCGTAACGTTTCCAGTTGGGCCCCCCCGCAACCGATTTTCCGGGCCCCTCAAAATCATATAAATATCCCCCCTCACCCTTGCCACCCCACCCCTCCCTGAAAAACTTGCATAATTATTTTGTGGGCAGTTATAATTATGTAAGAACTAAACACCTTTTTATAAATTAAATTTTAAAATTCAATCATGTTTCAAGGGGGGCAAGTCTAATGATTTGGGCTGTAGCGTGCGGGCTTCTGAAAGATGGAAATAGTTGAGAGTTGATTATATTATAAATAATTAATCTTGAAACCTAGAAACCTTGAAATTGATGTCTTCCATAAGATCCACATTCACATCCTTCTTGTTAGCACCTTCGCTCCTTTTCCCAGAAAATGTGTTCTCTCAGAATTCGCCTCATTTGCAGACACGGACACAGGTTCAATTTTTAATAAAAAGGTATTTTATCTAAATTACCGCGAAATTACTAAGTCAGGAAAAGAGAAAAAAATTAAGAAATGTATTCTTAAGAGACAGAAGATAGAAAACGTAAGCTACTTATACAGTACTTGATCCTATTATAAGAAAAAAATTCAACTGCGTTGGGAGAACTGACAATTGTTCCAAAACTATTATTTATATACTTATACAATAAACACGTAATTTATCCGATATATCAAGGATATAAATATTCCTTCTGAGCATATTGTTTAAAAATGTACTAGTCGATAAAAAATAGAAATAACTAAAGCATGACCGTACAACATCACAATACCATAAACGCAGCATGTTGAAAAATAGAATAGAAATGAAAAAAAAATGGCACTCCAAATAATAAAATTCACGATCACGAACTCAATAATGAATAAACATACGGTTTACTCTAGGCCAATTTACCGGACACGTGTATCCAACAGGACGATTCAAAAGAGACTGAATTCAAAATACTGTATGAAGAAAAATATTGACTTTAATTTCTACACAACCCCCCACTTTCCATTACTTCGTATATGCTAATATACATTGAGGAATTCGATGGGAAAATAATATTAATTTCCTCTAATATTTGCACTGTGGAGACATAGCCGTCATGATTTATAACAGTCTAGATAAGTTTGTTTGAAAGTTTTTACCTCGGGCCACTCCCGTGTTTCGGAGGACACGTTAAGCTGTCGGTCCCGGCTGCCTAAAAACAGTCGTTAAGTCACGTCAGAGGCCCTGAACTTATTCAGGTGCGACCTGATAACTCTGACACCAGACCTGAGCCAGCCAGGTCACACGATATTATTATTATTATTAGTTTGTTTGAAGAGTGTTTTGTCCTCGGTATGTCTCCGAAAGAGAAGTAAGTCACAACATCCTGCTTCTGAATTCCTTCACTATCTGCGAATTATCTGCTATCTGGGAATTAATTGATAAAGTAAACAATAAACATTGGCCTGACAATATTTAGCCAATTCATTCTTTCTTTCTTCCTTCAGTGTTTCAGTTTCATTTCTTTTGGAAATTTTTTTTTATTTCAGTCTGGGCACGGGCCATTTCTTGAAAAAATATATTTTCATTCCGGGCCCCCTTATAGCCCGGGCCCCCCCGCGCCGCGGGGTCTGCGGGGGTGTACGTTACGCCACTGAGAACTCTAATCTAATTTATTGAAAACTACTCATTCTATCACATAGAAGAGATTCTCATTATTTTCAAGTAACTATTTCCAATCAGTGACCATTTGGGGCACTTGACCGTTTAGGGAAGTGATAGTCGTGACCCGTAGCAGGTATCAGTTCAATTAGATAGTTCTCCTGGGCCATCTTTGTAAGGGTAACCGATTAGATTGGCCAGCAAAATCACTTCCTGCTGGTTCGGAACCCACGTAAACCTGTAGGTTTCAACTCATCAATCACCATCATCCAACTCATTACCCACGCACAGGTCTTGTACTTGGGCTTCATCTTAAAAAAAAATTATTTAAACATCCAAGTAATCTGAACAGATGATGATGGAGGGAATTTCGAAAAGCAATCACACCAGTTGATGTCTGATAGGAAGATGGAGGTAATCTATATCAATTTCCAATTTACTATATCAATTTTGAACGCTCCAAAGTATAGGCTAGTGATAGTATCGAGGATAAACAGAAGGTCTCGCTTTTATACTCGCATATAGATTTGTCAACCGCTAAGAACTTTCCCTATTATGGGAATGAAAGATTACTATCAGAGCGCATTTACATATGACAAAAGATACAACTGGGTGATCGAAAAGAATGATATCGTAAAACTGGTCGGGTATGAGATGAGATAGAGCTTGTTTATCTGCCCACTCATTTATTGTGACACAAATATTCCGAAAAGGAAGTGACATGATCCTTAGCGAGAATATTGTTCCTTATAATGAATAGCTATGATAATCATCTACTTAATCCAATTTGTTTCCATCTCCGGAACAAAACAACACGAATTTAGAATGGGTGGGAATGATGTTACAAATCACGTATTAGTTTGATGAAGAAAGAAAAAAGGAACAATTCATATACAGTATTTGTACCTGTAGTACAAAAGGATCAGAAAACTAATTTTCAAATTCTACCAGCTTCGCAGGATCCTGAACCATGAAACATTAAAAGCAGTTTATTATTCGTTAGTAGAATCTATTCTAAGATATAACATAATTGTTTGGGGAGCTACAAATTACACTCATATTGAACCTCTATTTGTAACTCAGAAACGTATACTTAAAATAATACATTTTAAAAATAATCAGTTTCCAACAATTGAACTACTGTATTCAAAGAAAGTAAAGTACTCAGTGTTAGACAACTTTTTATTCAGGCAGCGCTCTCATACTTGAAGAAAAGACCAGAACAATATAGATTTGTAGATCACATTCATCACACTAGGTTAAGAAATGTAAATATTGTTATTCCCACAATGAACACGGCATTTGGGCAAAGATCGTTTATTTACATAGCACCAAGAATGTATAACATTATTCCTGTAGATATAAAAGTAGAAAGAATTTTTTATCGGTTCAAAAAAAAATTAATAAATTGGATGATAGATCAAGAAGTAACGCAATTTGAAAATGTTGTAAGAGTTAATATCAATTAATTATTAGCCTATATTTTTGTTTGCATTTAGAATTTTCTTGTATTATTGTGATATTTTAATATATTATTATCATTGAGTAGCTATTTTGTATAACTCTAGGTAATTTTTTTATTTTTTTAAATTTTTCACATTTATTAATTTTGTTTAATTATTACATAATATGCACTAACATTTATCATTTAACTTAAAATTTTAACAACTAACTTCATTTTTGAAAAAATATTTCAACTATATAATACTAGCCGGCAGACTCTCTTCGCTCGCCTTAAACGTCTAGCCAGGGGGCTCCGCCCCCTGGACCCCCGGGGGGGTCCAACTTATTTCCATTGTGATTAGATAAATTTACAGAAATAGGTGATATTGGGGAGAATTTTGATACCATTACTTAGTATGCATCTAGGGTCTTAATCAAACATATACTTTTCATAAACGTTGGCTTTTAGCTTTGTTTGAAACAAATTATTATTCATTAATAGACCTAACCTACTGAACTTGCCAGCCAAACAGCTTAAAGGAACAGCTGATAGAAGTCAACCGTTTTTAATCATATGGCAGACCCCTTAGCAGCGTTATTTACACTGTCTTTGAACAGCAAAAGACTTAGCATTTTGCATGTAGGCTACCATACAGTCGGAGCCTTGCAATATGTGGGAAACATATGACTGGGTATGATGAAATGTTATTATGCCAGGTTGATGACATCTGTTAAGTGCAAATTTCAAAATATTTTCCATATGATTAAAAGATCCCAGTAAGCTAGCTAGCCATGTACCCGTGCTTTGCATAGGCAAAACTTTAACCCCCTAAAATTGTGAATTTTGAAAAATCCTTTCTTAGCACGCGTCTAGTCCCCCTACTGAATACGTGTACCAAATTTTATCATTTTTGGTCGAGTGGTTCCTGAGAAACTGTGATGAATGAGTGAGTCAGTCAGTGGTATTTCGATTATATATATATATAGATAGCACTAAAAAAAAAAAATAATAATAATAATATTAACAGACTCATATACCCCAACACATAGTTTTTTATAGTGGGGTTTCTAAAGATGAATTACTGATATTAAATATTCTGTATTCATGAAGTTTAACTAAAAAGATTTTTGTAATTATTATGTTATTGATTGAATGAATTTTGATTTGATTTGATTTGTAGTCCTGTAGCCTCTTGTGTGTCTGGGACATAATTAATGAATCTGGCTAGCATTAAACTAGCAGTAAAATAAGTTACTTGAGTAAGTAACAAGTAATAAATACTTGAGCAGTATGTTTACTTATGTAGTAGCCTACTTTTCTTGAGTAGTGTGACGGCTGCACCATTTGTGGAGTTTAGCGCCTCCATATTGTTACGGTTAGGATCTAAATGTGAGCAACCAAGTGGATTGATCCCCAGATTAATTTAATCGTTCGGTATTGATCAATTCATTCAATTGACACATGAAACGCCTGCACCAGTGTTTTTTTAGAGAAAAAAAACACAAAACTCAAATTTGGAATTAAACTTATGATAACTCAAGGTGTTTAGTTTTCTGTGGAAAGATGAAATGAAGTCAAATCGTTAAAAATGTATAATGTCGTATTTATTATATTCAGTTATTATTGAATTCCTTTCATTCTAATTTTAATACAATAAACAGTCATAGAATATATGAAAAAGGTGAAATATAAAAACAAAGCAGTTATAACAAAATTATATCAAATAAATAATGACTGTAATAAATAAAACTCAAGAATTCGGGAAAATGGGATAACGTTCTCTTGAAAATTATTGTTGTTATTATTAATAATTTTAATATCATTATTATTATTATTATTATTATTATTATTTTCATATCTGAAGGTATTAACGACTGTGAATTTTGTGAGAGGAAAATATGCATATAAAATCTGAAATTTACGTTACTGTGAACAGACTTCTGTCAGGTTAGACCAGGGTTTCCCAAACTTTTCCTTACCATCACCCATTTTCGAGATTTATAATTTTTTTCGCCCATCTGTTTAAAAATAACGCGCAAATCTTTTAATTACAAGCACATACATTCAAATACATAAATATTTGAGAAATGAAGATTTTTACAAACATTTTTCTCTTGATATGTACATCTTGTTTATTTATATATAATTATGTACATTAAAAATTGAAAATAATAGGTCTAAAAAAGAAATAGCAATCAATGGAACGAATTAAATAAGAAATAAAAATTACAACTCGGCTACATGAATTTTTATATCTAATTAATTTATTAACACGAATACCTGACCAATTAATGTGAGGGATGGATTTGATGAGTTTCAATCTATTTTTTAATTTCAGGAGCAATTTTTGTTGGAAAAATTCCAAGATTTCCTCGCTTTTCAATTTCTAACCTATTTTTAGACTTCATGGCAAGATTATTTTTAACGCAATAAACCCTCTCTCAACCATATATAAGAAGAAGGAAAGACTAAAGACAACTTTTCTGTGATGCACCACAATCCAGGATATTTTGAAGCCAAAATGCTTGGTAGCCCAGTTTCAACTTGGGCTTTAGTTTTTCATTTGCAACAAGCTCAATCAGCTAGCTCTTCTTCCAGGGTCTAGTCAGCGAATTTTTCGTTTCCAAGTGTTCATAAAGTGTCTCTTCAATGTTCTCCGACATCTTGTCAAATCTTCTTCATACTGTAGGTGTATTATTATATATCTCATACAATTATTGGTGACTGATGAGATAGCTAATCTACTAAGTTTATTTATAAAAATGAAACGTGTATTTTTATTTTATTCCTTGCTTTTTTTATAGACAAAAACTTCTTGGTCATATTGTACAGTATATACAAAACCAAATTATTTACCCACCAATTTTCCAAATCGCCTATCGAATTCACATTCTGTCAGTTTTGCCCACTGGCGTGCTAAATTCGCCCACTGCTGGGCGAATTCGCCCAGTTTGGGAATCTCTGGGTTAGACTAAGACCAGTTACAACCGCTGTTGCACATGAAGTGAGCGTCTAACGGCTGGTTGAAGAAAATTCAGTCACCAAAAATGCTGAGTGTTCAATTTTTTTAATTGCATGGCTTCGACGCCTTTCCAAAAAAATATTTAAAAACGAGAACGTTTCCTCTTCTTGCTTTGCACTTAGGAAAATCAGAAACTAGAGTCGAATTAAAAGTAAAAGAGTACTGGCAGGGGCTGTGGCGAAATCAGCCGATGTGATTCGGGTCGGTTCGGGTGAATCTCCAACAGCCCGTCCAATCACAGCCAAGCACTATACGGCCGAGGAGCTAAAGCATTGCCAAGTTTCAGTGCTACTGATTCAGCCTGGCCTTATCACTTCAGTTCTAAAACGTGTCGCACTTGTCACTCAGACTTTTGTCCCCTTAACTCAATTAATATAATAGTAACAATAATAATAATCTAATAATAAAAAAATAATCATAATAATAATGATAATAATAATAATAATAATAATAATATTAATAATAATAATTGCTGTTGAGTTTTATCTAGAATACCTAATAAATATTGTCATATTATTATTGTTGTAACATTGAGGAATTTTATGTGAATCTCGAATTAATTATTATGATTTAATTAATGAATTGAATATTGAGTTTTGTATGATTTGCGGAATTTTTTGTATTATTTGAATTTATTTGTGTAGTTATTATTTTTTTTATTTAAGTTGATTGCCTGTGCAGCTGAAGTAACGTACGTTCTTATTAATTTTTATTGTTCATTAATTAATTATGATTTTATGTGATGTTCTGTCGAATTGAGGAATTAATTGAGTAGCCCAATCTTGGCTTAAAGGTTAAAGAGACTTTATCTATTTGAATGTTTTTGATACAGTTGCTTCTTCTGATATATTTTTTGTACTGGATAATCTTTTCCTTGCATAATTGGGTTCATTAAATTAATTAAGTGGTACTGTACTCTAAATTATTGTGTTATTGTGAAGTCAGTCGCCTTCTCTGGTAGTGGATAAGGCTGGTCACGTGGTCAGCCGGCAGAGGCAAGAGCAAGTCGCCGACTGACTGTGACTGAACAATTTGGCAACAGTGTGCTGGATGTAGCCGACCAGTCCCGAACGATACCGAACACTGCCGAAGCACCACCAGTCTCCAATATTCTTTTACTTTTAATTCGACTTTTAAATATCTCAATTATTAATATTAAATGTTGAGTGGGCTTTGTCACTATTGTGACAGTAGGCACTATAGGCTACTTGTCTCGAGTTGTCTTGTACGTTACCCAGTGCTCATTTACAATAATTACAAAAAATAAACCCTGAATCTGAATCTTGTTACCTTAATCTTTTACTTCATTTTAGACACTAATGATGGAGCGCTCCTTCAATACAATGAAGGTCAGCATCCATAAATAATTATTTTAAACTATCTATCATAATTTTCAATATCATTTATATTTTAATTCATTGAAGAATGTATTGCTAAATTGACCTTCACCTGAGCTTTAGAGCAGAAAATTGAAAGCTGATCTTGATTTACGAATTTGAGTTATTTTTGAGTTGTAGAACATTTTTTATCATGAAAAATTAATTCTTTTCATGTTTATGATGTTGAAGATCCATCTTGTTTCCACTCATTCCCCCACCACCTCACACATCCAACATCCATAACCCTCAAACTCATGCTTTGAGTCAGTGTGCTGTGGGTGTTCTGACGATGCTCTTAACATCAGAGAGAAATGGCCGTCACACCATAATGTGAGTCAGAATTTCCACTTAAAAGTGTTTTTTTAAATTTTATTATTTCATGTTTGATGGACACTCCAGTGACTATGGTTGTAAGAATTGGAGATTGAGGATGCTGCACTATTATAATTGCTTCGAATCATGAACTAAATCACGGGGAATTGATGAAAATTACCATATTTAACGAAGAAGTTGTATGAGTCAGTTCCAAGCTCAACATATCAAAAGCCGAAATGAATGAATAATGTAATAGTTGGTTCCCGTCTAACAAGTAGTAGTATATTCGCAGAGAATCTCAGTCCTATGGCAGAGAGCCTTGACATGATGACAGAGAAGTGAATGTCGCTTTTCTATTACAAATCATTCAGTTCGTTCGTAATAAAAAATTTATGGAGTTGCGTTATTGATTTCTCGTTACGAAGCTAAGTACCCGACGTTATATTACCCTGATTCATCTTGCACTAAAAACGGCAATCACAGTTACGGGTCAATTGTAGCGCTTATCTCTGGACTGTGCTGCTTCTGCTGTGGTTACGAGTTCGAACCTCGTTCAGCCTCGGATATTTTCCATCATTACTCACGTACAATTCTCAAGAATAATATGGGCATCATCCGGCTATACCCTAGCTTACCACAACAATTCAATTTCTGCTGCTAAATTGATGCTCGTGAAGTACTGGTATTTGTAGCTATTTTTGAACTTGAATTTCGAAATACCATATTAAAGCTGGGCTTACACTATATAGCTGGATAGCAATATAGCCCTGCTATGTAGCAGAGCTATATAAAAAATGAGCTTTATATAGCTCCATCAGCTACATATAGCTCTGCTAGATGTAGCTCTGCTATAAGTAAATTTTATGCCATTACGTGTAGCAGAGCTACAGCTTGGGAGGAAATGGAGTGTTCAGTTTCCATAGCCAGATGAACTTTAAAATAATTATTTACAATGCTCATATTATGAGCATTTATGAACAGTATGGTAATATATTCTCGATTCAAATCAAGTTCACCTGTTTAGGGTGTTAGGGACATTACAGGCTTGTTTCACACTGAACCAGCTTTGGGTAACCGATGTCGTTTACTCAGCAAAATCGCATTGCATCATATGATTTCGAAAATCGTCTAGATTTGAAGTGCTCCATATGATACAATGATCAGCCTGGTAAACGACACTGGTTATCTGACTGGCGGTTGTGTGTGGAACTATCCTATTCAAACAAGATAGATGAAGACATCGATGAATGCTCCTTTTTGTTTAATATAGGGCCGATCCTTTCAAAACTTGTATGGGACCACCGCTGAACGATGCTCTTTCATTTTTTTTAAATGCATCGAAATCGGTTCAAATGATTGATGTCCAAACATGAAAAAAACAAAAAAACAAAAAAACAGGTCGAATATAGAACCTTGTTCTTTTTGGAAGTCGGATCAACTTTATAATGTTGTCTTTACTCCAGTCGAATTCACTTAAAAGATTCTCCATTGTTGCAAAAAGAAATACACGAGAACAACAACAGCCTTCACTAGAAGCACTCTGACTACATAATGAGTAGATCACAGTAAAAATGCGACATCGAAGGTACCGCGGCGACCTCTAGTGAGGGGCAGCTACATCTAGCTCTGCTAGAAACAAAAATGCACGTGTAGCAGAGCTAGATGTAGCTCAGATTTCCTTTGATGTTTACTGAAACTTTTGGATAGCTCGTTTTCTGCTATATAGCTGTGAAAATAGGCTTAAATTTGCTATATAGCTGGGCTATATAGCAGATCTCCAGTGTCACTTTTCAAACTTGTAGCAGAGCTATATAGCTGTTCTACATGTAGCTCTGCTATATAGCCCTGCTACATAGTGTAAACCTAGCTTAAAGCAGCAGTGATAGCTCTGACCCGAGATTATTCAAAGACATGTTTTTCATTCACCTTGCCCTTATCTGTAACTCGAATCAATAGCGGGAAATAGCCAAAAATTTGCCATAACTTGATAACTGAGTCTATCATTTTTTCATAAACCTATGAAACTCTTTTCCCATCCTGAAAGTTGATCGAGTTCCGAGCTTGAGTACTTAAACTCAGTCATAATATGAATACAGTACCAATGTTCAAGTAATTATAGCTAACATTTCCATTTCCATACAATCACAATAATTCTCAGAAATGGAGAACTGAACAAGCCAGTACACGTATAATCTAATATCAAACCTGACACTGTATTTATATTGAAATTATGATTTTTAGTCACTTATATAGATGTAAATTTAAATAGAAATACAGTGTCAGTTTTGGTATTAGATTGATCATCGAGTATTTTGTCATGGAAAACATTGCAAAATTAACACTTATTATTGCCACAGTATTACAGGCAGAAAGCGATGATGTGAAGTACATTTAAAAGGCATACTTTGCATTTACAATAAGTAGCCCAGTATCATTGACTCAAAGTTATGTTGTATAAATTGGAAAAATAGCAGTTTCAACTTTCCTTTTCACTCATTAAATCATTCAACCTTTCCTTTCTTCTCCTTCTTCCTCCTACCATAGGACCAAATCATTTCATCTCCGTCCATTCATTCATTCAAGTTAAGATTGTATAATCATTTGTTAGATGCATAAAATTTATGTTTTCTTAGTTTGTTATTTTATTATGTAAAAGTTATTCCTCAAATTCATTGCAAAAGCATACTACATTTAATTTTTAATACTGATAATTTCATTTAAATAAGTTACATTGTACTTTACCTTCATTGATTTTTTTATTTATTTTTTTTTTAATTTTTCTTTTCACTTTTTTTTATTTATTTAATTCAAATTTTTGCTCATTACTTGCGCAGATGTTGTAGGATTATTCATTCTTTGTAATATAATTGTAGTGTATTTTGTGTTTCAATAGGCTATTCTATTCTATTCTATTCTATTCTATTCTATTCTATTCTATTCTATTCTATTCTATTCTATTCTATTCTATTCTATTCTATTCTATTCTATTCTATTCTATTCTATTCTATTCTATTCTATTCTATTCTATTCTATTCTATTCTATTCTATTCTATTCTACCATAATATTATGAGAACCCCTCCCTAGTACGTGGGCAATCATACTCATAGTTGGAATGGGTTTCCATCTCCACATATAGTAGTATATATTTTTAAATACTTTATAGGCTTCAATTTTTATTATATTGGATTTCAGTTATTGTATTTCAATATTTCTCATTTTCTGCATGATTTATATATGTGTGTTTTGTTTTACAAATAAATAAATAGTAGCTCAAGAGCCATCCTTGGAAGAATTCGTATTTTTGTGGGCTAATAGACAGTTTTCTCGTGTATTTTATTCCTGAGGAACTTTTGAGAACTTGAAAACTGACCGTACAAACTCCTGCAAACAATGTATTACACACTCTGGCCCTTTCTAATATCATGCTATTATGGAGGAGAAGTGTGACTGTTCAATCCCTAGTTTTGTGATGGGGAAAATGCGAGCATTATACCCTCAATAAAATAGAACGAGATAACTTTAAGCCAGGCCTGCAAACTTTGTTAATTAGAACGTAGATGCGGGACTGTAACGGCTTGATTCTGATAACGTCCTTGCAGAATAGTTCCAAGCACTGTTCGCAAAGAAGAACAAGCGATTCAAACTTTAATTCTGCTCCTAGCTACGTGCGAATATTATTATCAGTCGGAGATAATCTCATAAATACAGAATTGCTGACCTTGAATAATGTTGTCACCCTTGAGACAAAAAGTGCGCAGTTTTCTTTTCACAATGAAACATAGTAAATTTCCTTCATCGACCTTGCCCCCACAAAATTATTCTCAATTCAATTATTGAAATTACTCAATAATATTGAGATTGGGAGATTTTATAAATCATACTTTCCAAATCATAAATATCTTCAATTTCTATCTAAAGAGTAGATTGGTCAAAATATTACGAGCAGTGATTGTGGTTTACCACAAAAACGGTTCTTATAAATTAATGCTGAACCAGAAAATTATCGGAAGGATTATTGAAATAAAGGAAAATAATTTCCCAGAAAACTGTAGTTATCGAGGATTTTTGCTTTTCCCACACCCGAATTTCGTTATGCGGAATTATCTGGTCAACATAGGTCCAACTCATTTAACTATAAGAAAATTAATAGGGATGTCTCCCAAATTATCACATTGAAACTACTGGTTATTCATTTCTAGAGCAATTTCTGATTCGATCATTGAACAGACCAGTTGAAAGCTTCCAATTTTTATTGATTTGTAATTCAATCGAAGATGCAGAATCTCAGTTAAGCAGAAAAAGGATACATCTGTACGTGTATAGTCCTAATAAACATTAAACATTTGATATTGAATTGTATTATAATCCTAATAAAGACAAAACATTTGATATTCAACTTAAGGCTGTATAACATAAAAATACATTGTATCTTACCGAATACTGATCTCACCCTGTACTAATCTTAATGATATGTTTTTTACTTATGTGCCAATTTTGTGTATCAGGCTGATTCTGACTAAATAATTCTGCTTTATGTTGGTAAACCTAATGAATAATAAGACGAAATTGTCACAACCACATTTATTAAAACTTAGAGAAACTAGTTTCAGTTGTAAGACCATTATCAATCTCAATCAAACTCAATCAATCTCAATGTTTGATTGAGATTGATAATGGTGATTGATAACTAGTTTCTCCTATTTTTAATAAATGTGGTTGTGACAATTTCGTCTTATTATTCATTATGGATACCTTCAACAATATCACCTTCACCACTACAAAGAAAATTGGTAAACCTAGGCTAAAATGTGATAAATTGATCTATCCAAGTTTCCATGGTGGAAAAACAAATGAAGTGCTCGATCAAGACTATCAAGATTATTACCACAGGTAACAGAGTCAGAGGATACTGGACTTTACTGGTCAGTTTTTTGTTCATTTTTCTCTGAAATGTCAAGCATCTGAGAGGCCAAAAATTTATTGATCAGACAGGCCGCGAGGTGATTTTTCTGCGTTGAAGGAATATTTTAGAAGAAGGACAAAGTGTTATTCAGTGCCCTTGCAGTTGTAGAAGAAGCACTCAACGTTGGAAGAAGCCCTCTGAAAGAATAATATTTTGAAGTTTGTTCTTTTCTTGAAGGTAAAAGTGTATATAGAGGATACTGGACTCTCGACTTTGGCATTCATCTCACTTCATAGCTCACTACAGCCACAGAACGAATTTTATACACATTTCGGTAAACAATTGAAATCTCATTGAATCTTATTATTGAGATTCATGGTCAGAATTTTATTTTAGATACTATTGTTCAGGTAGAATCATTTCTGTTACAAAGTACATAATATTTCATACATAAATTTCAATTAAATTCATTTCCAGTACAATAACTTCATTAAACTCCATATTAACTTTTATTAATGACTTTAGTTGGACATCAATGTTCAGAGAAATAGAATTTTCATAGTGCTTGTGTTGAATTGATATAACTTCAGGATGAAGTGAACATCATAATTGAAACTACAGTATTGATATCTATTGGAGGGTTATAAATTGGATATGAAGAGTGATAAATTAGATGTTGTATTGCTATTAATTCACAGTGATATTTCTTTAAACGAAAAGTTATCAGATACATAATCAGCTGCTACATGACCGTAATGAGATATTGAATATTATTCTATTCAATGATTGATTTTTTTTTGAGGATGAAGCCCACATAGGTCTGAGACCTGTGCGTGGGTAATGAGTTGGATGATGGTGATTGATGAGTTGGACCTACAGTTTTAGGTGGGTTCTGAACCACCGGGAAGTGATTTTACATCAGAGAACAGAGTCTTTTTTGCTGGCCAATCTAATCGGTCACCGTTACGAACAGGACCTTTGAGAACGCAGCTTATCTCTCTGAACAGATACCTGCTACGGCTCGCGGCTATCACTTCCCACCTGATTGATGAAATGCTGATTTTTTCTCCTGGGCACTCTTTGTAAGGGTGACCGATTGGATTGGGCATTGTTCTCTGCTGTTAAATCACTTCCCGGTGGTTCGGAACTCACCTAAAATTGTAGGTCCTGCTCATCAATCACCATCATCCAACTCATTACGCACGAACAGGTCTCAGACCTTTTTGGGCTTCATCCTTGAAAAAAAATATCCTGTGATACTACTATTACTATAGCTCCCACTGCGACTACTACTACTACTTCTACTACTACTGCTACTACTTCTACTACTACTACCACTACTACTACTACTACTACTACTTGTTGTTGATTTGTTGTATTGAACCTTGTCAAGCAACCTTGCAGGTTTGCTTAATTAAGGTTATATAATTTTGAATGAATAAAAGATTTTTCTATTCTATTCTATTCTACTACTTACTACTACTACTACTACTACTACTACTACTACTACTACTACTTATACTACTGCTACTACTAGTTTAATATTAATATTCAACTTTGCAACCACATAAAATTGGTTTTAAACTGGCATCACTATATGGGCTGTTTTGTCAAAAAAATATGATATAGGGTATGGGCTCATTCATGATATCTTATTGATGCATTAATATTTACAATATCATGAAAAAACCTCAATATTTATATGGACTGATTAAAAAACATTAGGTTTCCATCAACGTGAGAGATGAACAGCGATTAGTGATGACAGTCTAAAGGCTTAAACGATTGATTCTTTTTGTAATTTAGGATTGGAAAAAAGTGTTTTTCGTGACAATTTTTCTCATATTTATGCATGTTCAATATTGTCTGTGTTAGTAGATCGTTCCAGATATGATACTATATTGGCATTCTCATTTGGCTCCTAAATTCAAAAGAATTATGATATAATATAATAGAACAAAAAACTTAAGAATGTAGCTACAACGGAACCTTTTTATTCATAGGTTTACTTATTCATAAGATTGCTTGACACCTGAAAAGACCTATCTATTTATATATTGTATTTCAATCTTATTTTCATTTTTATGTACACCAATATTTATAATATTGGTGTACATAAAAATGAAAATAAGATTGAATAAAGTATGAAAATATACCACAGGACTATTCAACTAGATTTAAAAATAATTGTTAACAATTTATGAAACAAAAATGGACTTTTCAGCTTTCTTTTTTAGTAAGAACATAATAATAATAATAATAATTATAATGATTCAAAAAAACTCGAAATCAACCGGCATTTCAACAATAGTGTACTTGAAAATTAGAAATGATTATTTTGAATTGCTTTTTATCACCCTGGTTATTCTCAAAGCTTCTAAAAAGTCTTCCTTTTCCATTGAAATGCAACAATTCAACATCTTCTTTGACCTTGGAATTTGTGGTTATTAAAAATCAGATTCTCAGCAAAGTCCAATTATTAATTTTTCTAATCTCAAAAATACTCATTAATTCTTCATTTAAATATCCCTGTTTGGCCAGCATAAGAAGCGTTACAGTCCCTGCATTCTATCTTATATGCCCCGATCTTTTTTCATGACTGTTTCGTATTGAAAGGATGTTTCTTGTTAATAATGGGCGGGTCCAGTATCAACCAATCACAGGCCTCCAACATGGGGAGCGTCCAATGAGAGGCTCACAGTCTATGGACCAATAGTATTCATCTAAGATATATATTGAGCAACTCTGTATTTTAGTTTTCGTTTGATAGAGATTGACAAAGATATGATTGTCGAAACTATAGGATCACCGATGTTGAAATGTATTATTAATTTAGTGTTAGTTGTCACAAACATTATATTATTTGTATTACTCATTATGGGTAGCTACCACAATATCACCATCACCAATACTGATATGACTATTTTTTCCATAAATCTATCAGTTTTACAAATTCTTTAATAGCTCCAAACTCATACAATTAAAACGTTTACTGGTGAATCGTCTTGAACAACTGAGCTATCAAATAACTCTAGTTATATAAAGAGGCTGACGACGCTTCTTTTCAGAAGTGAAATGCATTCCTACAGTATCTTCAGTAAAAGTGAGTGAGAATCAAACATTAAATTGAAATACAGTGTCAGTTTTGATATTAGATTGTTCATAAAGTATTTCGTCATGGAAGACATAGCAAATTTTAACTCGAGTTACATCATTATATTTATGCAAAAGGACCCTCCTCTTCCAATTCTCAAACCATACATAGTACGTGCTATATTTTTCTATTTCTGACATGGAAACTGCTTCAGCCCAAATTTTTATGAATGATCATTACATCACAGAGAGATTTTTCTTCATTAACACCATATTGTAGCAGATGGCCGATCACTATAACTTAATTCAGTAGCGCGCAGATTGGTCCACATAATTTGTCAACTCAATAACTTGTGATAGCAGTGCTGTTACATGGAAATCCACTCGTCTAGATGGAGCATCCTTCAAGTCCAGGCTACTCGATCATATATTAATGTGCAGTTGCAAAACTTTGTAATTGATTCCATGTGGTCAGCTGCATGCATACATGCGAAGAGTGAGTGACTAATACATTACATATTCATCATCACAGCGAGCTGGTCTCTGCTTGCTGGTGATATTCTGAAGTCCAGTTCACTTGATACTGGACTAACTTTGCGGACTTGATTTACTTGGTGAATTTTCAGACGAAATGATTTCATCACATACGTAGAGCCCTGATAGTATAACATACGTATAGATCCAACTAGAGCATCCTCGATATTACAAGCAACATAGTATAATATGGAACACATTGCTCTTGATTGAGGTGGTACACTACATCAAGTTTCATAGCAACGACTTATTAGAAAATCAGTGCTCAGTTATCTCATAGCTGATATTATTCATGGATTAATCAATTCGTATCCATTCAAATCAAGTTAGTTATTGGCCTGAACTGGATGAATAGAATCCAAAAAATACTATTAAATACTAATTTGTTTAATTTCAAGATTCTATTCTACCCTTTTCTGAACTCCTGAATAATGTAGGCTGTTTTCGGAGAGACGAATTATACTTCATGAACTCGTTGTCGTCGTCGTCTTCTTTCAAGGATTAGGCAATAATATCTGTTTCGACTACAAACATTCACTTGAGGTACTGATTGGACAAATCCAAATGAGAAATAAGTTCAAACAATATTATAAAACTCATGATCCGTTACAAAAATCAAAATTGGGTAAGTTCACAGATTTTCTAGAGATTAGTCAGAAAGTGGAGTATTGTTGATTGGTCCATTTTATTTAATATGAGTTGAAAATCGAGAACTTTTTTCAAGTCTTTATCTCGATTGAATTGGCTTATCGTTGGTCTGATAAGCCAAAGGTCCTGGGTTCGATCCCAGTTGAGTACAAGATATTTTTCTCGAGCCACTCCCGTGTTTCGGAGGACACGTTAAGCCGTCGGTCCCGGTTGCATATAAAAAAAAGCAGTCGTTAAAAAAAACGGCGAGGTGGAACTACCCGTAAGGGTCTCCCCACCACGAAAAGCCATACGATTTTTTTTTTTGAGATGTTTGGAAAAAATAGTCAAGAGTCCTCATTGCTCGGGTTTAAAAAGTGGATTTTGTTGATAATATTGATGGTCAAACCGTTCAACATATCCTTCAAAGCTTGCAGAGAATTCTATTTCGAAATCAGTAATGATATAATAGAAAAACACACACTTCAAAAATTGAGATTTAATTGAATGAAAAAATGAAACTGATTTTGTGCGGTGACCAACAGCTATCTATTCTTGTGGAGTTAGATTTAATAAAACTGATATAATGAAAGTTTCAAGTGTGTTTCAGGCAATCGAGACGTTTTCTTCAAAATTTCATTCTCTACAAAATTTGCTTGAGAAGTTAGGTTCTACATATATTTATCAATAAAGTGAACTCACTTGAAGACTGTAAAAATAAGGAGTTTTTATCAAAATCTCAGAAATAATGCAGACAGACTTGAAATTTTTCAATTCATTACACTCAAAAACTGATCAACTAGCAACCTAAATAAAACTGTTATGTTTTTAGAATGTGTGAAAATCGATAATTTTCACCATATTCAATTTTTTTGGAGATAACGTCTCGGAGACTCCAGTTGAGGAATATAAGACAAGTCAGATTAACAATTTTACTATCTTGTACACTAGTTACCACCGGTTAACAAAGCTACAGAATTATACCTTTCTTATTATTTTGAGTTATATAATCGGTTCCTGATTCATTATGATTCCCTCCTTCTTAAACATTCTATCTAGTACTTGGTGTACAATTAAAGTAGTCTCATATATGACATGTGCGCGAAAATCATAAATATATGCATTTAATACAGATGATAGGCTCGTGATGAAGTTGGTGATTCTGACTGAAAAGTTGTGTCATGAAGTCTGCGCCTGCATTTCTAACAAACTACATTAAAAGCAGCTGAAGTTATCTGTCTTACATATTCAAATATTCCACACTTCTGAATAATTAAAGCTGGATGTGGCAGATGGAGAGATTGGAATACTGAAATTTCTCTCCAGTAAGAATAAAGTCTCTCCAGCGAGAAAGCAGGGAATTCCCGACACTAAAAACAAGCGCTACCAAACCGTATCAGTTTCTGCGTTTTTCTCGGTTGTACGACGCTATTCTCTTTATAAGGGCGTAATATAAAAATAAATCGTATTCACCTTGGTTAACTAAACAGCTCCCAGCATATCTTATTTCAGAATACCTTCATTCTCTCAACGCAGTAAACTGCTCGGAACGGTATTCTTTTATTGCCAAGAAGTGCACAATCCTCGAAAATCTGATAATCAAATTTCTCTGAATAGAGCTCCAGATATTCCTCGCGGCTTAAATGTTTTCCGTTTTTACCAAAAATCATCGTTTCATAAACATCTTGCAATTACTACCTTTATTTGAATTGTAGATTGAGTGATGGATATTGAATAATAATTCAGGAAAATTTCAAAATATTTTTTTGTACCGTACTCATTCATAAGTTATTCGTTTTTTGGGAAATCAATTGGTCAAACATTTTATTAGTCTTTGCATTTCGGTACTAGATTGGAATATCTTGTGCTATTACTATTACTATTACTATGACCACGGAGTCGGCGTAGCCGAGTTGGCTTATCGCTGGTCTGATAAGCAAAAGGTCCTGGGTTCGATCCCAGTTGAGTACAAGATATTTTTCTCGAGCCACTCCCGTGTTTCGGAGTACACGTTAAGCCGTCGGTCCCGGTTGAGTAGTGGTGTATAGAGACTTCAGCCTACCCAATCACAAGCCTGCATTTCAAGGTCACCCCCCCTTAGGCCACGCCCCCCTGGCCAATGGGAAAAGACCACGCCCCTGTAGGGGGGAGTTAGTCGTCCATTTTGTAAATTTTTGAGGCACGCCATTGGCTGCACATGTTGGAGTGGGGGTCCGTTTACCCCCCTCAAGCCCCCTTGGCCTGCCCCCCTTCAAGCCCCCCTGCCACTGTCCAAAGGAAAATGGCCGCGCGCCCACGGCCATGCGCCCACGGTCTTTTTCCTTTTTTTTAGGCTTTGCCCAAACCTGTACTGCATGAATTTTTCTTTTTTTTTTTTCTAGGTATTTAGCAACTGACCCTGGGGTGCCGCCCCCGACCGCGGGCCCCCCGTCCGCGTTCTTGAGTCTCTTTTGTGAGAAGTGCTTGACCTTGCCTCTGAAGAGAGGCATACAATTCAGTTTGTTCTGAACATTTGAACAAAGCACACATGATGTCTCCTCTTATAGAAGAAGAAGATGAAACTTCAAAACCACAATTGGCTTGCATCAGTTCAACAGTAAATACACTTAAGTCAATTTGCATATGCTCACTTATAACCTATTGGACTACAATTCTAGTTTTACTCTATCTAAATTATTCTGTCTTAGTTCACCATCAACAAAATTGTAGCACACCGTTTCTACAAAATACTGTAAATCTAAATAATAGTATACAATTTCGAAAAGGAGTATTTAATTCAACTCACAATAAAAAGGAAGAAGATGTAAATAATTTACTTGACAGAGATAATAACGAATCAGATTGGTTTTCTAATCATCTGTTAGACATGGAGAAAACAAAGAATAAAACACTATTCTTTATTAATGCCTGTGTTCGATCAGGTTTAAATAATATACCAAAATCGTTTGATTATCAACTTGAAAGTTGGTATTTGACTTTACTCTCGCCTTACTCACACGTATGTAATTTTTACAATTCTTATCAAATTCTTAACAATTGTGCAAGTCAAACAGAAGAAGATGTGAAGAAGCTTATAGATAGAACAAAACATGTTTGCAGAATTATCTAGGTAGGTAGATCACATGTTTTACATTCGTTTAGTGTTCTAGAGATGGTCTAGACGAAAACATGACAAAGTTAGTTTGTCAAAACAGTAAAAGGACTGTTGTAAGTAGACAGAGGAAACAAGGGATTGTAGGCAGCAGATTATTATCTAGTTTAGCTGGTATTGCAAAAGGTCTTGTGAGTAAAACAGGAAGTGTAGCAAGTTCTATTTTGAATAAAGGTATTGATCTGCTCCCCATAGAACTGAATTTTCCAGGGTACGAATTCTGCGGACCAGGCACAAAGCTTAAAAAACGTTTAAAAAGAGGTGATTTAGGCATTAACAAACTTGACCAGGCTTGTAAGTTACATGACATAGCTTATGATAAATCTAGTGACAATTCTTCACGATCAAAAGCAGACAAAATTCTAGCTGAGACTGCTTGGTCGATTTTTAAAAATCCAGATACAGATTATAGTCAAAAGGTATTAGCCTATTTAGTTACATTAGCAATGAAAGGAAAGTCAGCAGTGGGATCAGGAATAAAAATTCCACATGTGCATAGAAGAAGAAGAAGAAGAAGAAGGAGAAGGAAAGCCATACAAAAAACAAACAGTATTGCTAAAAGAAATAGTGATTATATTAGACGGGAAGCGATTAAACGATTAACACAACATGTAAATAATACTGGTAAAGGTTTCTATTTAAGACCTTACCCTATAACTTATGGTGGAGGAGGGGGAGGAGGACGGGTGTTGAACACATCATCTTCAACAGTACCACACGGTGCACATGGTTTATTAATGAAAGGTGGTAGAAGAAGAAGAAGAAAGACGCAAACAAAAGGAGGCACAAAGCGAAAGAAGACAAGGAAATAAACATGAATGATGTTAGTATTTTTAAAAATTTAAAACTTGATAAACCATTATCTGATTACGATCTTATAGTATGGTCACATTTATTGGAAATTCCACTCCGTGGTGTATATATGCTGGATTCGTTACCAAAAAGAATACATCGTAATGAAAATCTTATCATTAATTTGGACAGTCAATTTGGTGGACAAGGTGGCACTCATTGGGTTTGTTATAAAAAACAAAGTGAGAATGTATGGTACTTTGATTCAATTGGCAATCTCCAGCCACCCTCACAGTTGGTGAATTATTGGAACAAACACAAAGGGGTGAATATATTTTATAATGCTGATGAAATGCAAAAACCCAACACAATCATTTGCGGACATTTGTGTTTGCTGTTCTTAAGTGGACAGTTAGAGTAAACAGTTGAAAGTGAAGAGTGGTGTTAGTAGCAGCATGACTGTGATAACGTTGACTGGGTCAACCAGTGATTTACATGAACAATTGCCACAAATCATAGAGTTGGACAAAAATTATGAATACGAAATTGGGCTGGTTAATTTGTGGACTTATAATTCGATTCCAAATGTGACTGAAAATGAAAATTCAAAATTTCAGTACTCTAACCAAATTATCAATTTACCCACTGGCTCATATGAGATTGATTCAATTTCATCTATGATCAAAGAAAAATTAAATGTTACCGAAGATAATTTGAAAATACGTGGTAACAATAACACAATGGGAGTTGAAATCTTTTCCGATAAACCAATTGATTTAACTCATAATGATTCAATTGGATCAATATTAGGATTTGATCATGAGGTTTTAAGCTCAAATACTTGGCATTATTCTAAGCTTCCTGTTTCCATAACAAGAATTACAAGAATTGTGGTAAGTTGTAATTTAGCATGTGGAAGTTATAGTGATGGAAAAGAAAATCATACTATTTATGAGTTTCTTCCACGAGTTGCTCCTGGCTATCTAATTAATGAAACGCCAAGTCCAATTATTTATGTAGGTTTGAATACACATAGATTTCATAGCATTAATGTGAAAGTGACAGACCAGAACGGATCACTTATCGATTTCAGAGGAGACACATTGACAGTTAAATTGCATATACAAAAGAAGATATAACAATGGGATTCATCATATTCAATCCGCATCCAACTCACTATAGCTATGCTAAATGTGAGAAAGATAGATGCACAACTAAACAAAGGAAAAGGAGAGTAAAGAGACAAGTGAATAAACGGGTTAGTAGTGTTATGCACAGTGGTGCGATAACATCAAAAAGTGCAAGGATTCTAGAGAAATTAGGATTTCAAGTGAATTGGAATAATGTCATCGGCGGCAATAAGCGAGGTTTTAAACGTTGAGAAACAAATACATGTTTTCAACCAAATAAAGAGTTTTGAATTCCGTACACATCAGCCATATGCCAACCAAAGCTTTTCTAATTCGGATGAGATAAGAATTCCGATAAACTCGCAAGATAATTATACCCTACCTTGTAAATCGTTTCTACTTATTGAGGGAGAAGTTAAGTGTAGAAAGGTAGCGACTCAAAAGGATGAAAGTGGAAAAGATATAGGCGTGTGGCAGGATGCTGATTTAAAATTATGTTCTGGATGGCCTGCTTTTTTATTTGAGGAAGTAAAATTTGAGATTGCTGGAGTACCAATTTCGAAATCACGTCTTGTAGGGATCACTAGCACAATAAAAGGTTTACTTTTGAAAAACATATTTGATAAAAATATGTATCATTTAGCTGGTTTTGATAAAGACGGTTATACTTTGACTGATAACAAATTTACTGTTTGCGTACCATTGAAGTTGCTTCTACCTTTTTTCGAAGATTTTCAACAAGTAATATTGAATGTGAAACAAGAACTCGTTTTGTTAAGAGCATCATCAGATGTAAATTGTATTGTGTCACAAAGCGGAACGAATATAAAAATAGATATTAAAAAGTTACAATGGAAAGTACCCTACATTGAACTTGAGGATCATGTTCGTCTCAGGTTTTTACGTCTACTCGATACTGATCATCCATTAAAACTTGCTTTCAGGAAGTGGGAAATTCACGAATATCCTGTTTTACCTACAACAAAAGTACATAGTTGGACTATAAAAACTGCGTCGCATTCGGATGTACCAAGGTTTGTAGTTTTTACTTTTCAAACAGGAAGGAAATTGAATTTTAAAAAGTCAATGGCCGAATTCGATTTGAATAAGTTATATAGCTTTAGAGTATATTTGAATAATGAACATAAACCATATGACAGTATTTTGGGAAACAAACAATTAATGTATAGGATGTTTTTAGATTTTGCAGGAAGCTATAAAAATTCACCAATTAATTCGGAACATGGATGTGAAATTGATTATAAATCTTTTTGCGATAGCACTCCAATTTTGGTTATAGACACTAGCCACCAATCGTCAGTTTTAAAGAATTCAATTGATATTAGATTAGACTTTGAGTTTGAAGCTGATGTGCCGGCTTCAACTAGCGCATATTGTATTTTAATAAGTGATACTCTTGTAGAGTATACACCGCTAACATCAATGGTAAGAGAGATACAATAGTTTTTCCACCGCTAGAGCGCAGCATTATACTGTATATAAATTGAAGCAGATTGGTTTTATGTCAGTTGGTGAATAACCATGCTATCGAGCGGAACATCGTCATCTTGTGATTCTCTATCAACAATATTTGAGGATTTTCTGCCGATGAAAGAAGACATGGGTGAAATTTGTTCTTCGAGACCTTCAAGGAAGAAGTTGTATAGCGACGCTGCAGTACAATGCAATCTGGATAAGGAGGAGGATGAGGAGGAGGAGGAGGATAATTCTTTGTCTGTCGATATTTGCAGTGACTTGGAGGAGCAGGCGGAGGAGGAGAAGTTAGCAAAGGAGGATTCAAACAACAAACATGTCAGGTTTGATGATTCATTTGCTGTAGTTGAATTTCATGGTTTCAAAGATGATTACAATCAGTTTATTGTGAAGGAATTTGCCATGATTGATCCGAAAAATACTTATGTAATTTTACATTTTAAACCACCATTTCCAAAATCAGACCTATCATGGAAAGCGTATCGTGACGTATGCTGGTTAGAATTTTACTATCACAAAATAAAGTGGGAATTTGGTAGTGTTGATTATTCTGACGATATAATAAGATCTTGTCTCAGAAATTATGATAGAATCTATACAAAAGGCAGAGAAAAAGTGGAGTTTTTAAAGAAGTTTCACGACAAAGTCGAATTAATACCGGATACTTTTGAAAGACCAGACTATAAAAAGTTTTCTTCTTGCTGGACTTTTGATGCTTGCAAGGTTCATAATAAGATTGCAGATGGTAGGTGTGCACTATTCAGTGCTAGACACTATTTAACATCGCTACTGTGTAAAGCAGAAAAAGGGCTGGAACGGAAAATGGATTATTTGTGTGAGGGTGATAGGATGCGAAGTATGAAAACATGTAAGTTTTACACTAAAGATAATAAACGAAAGTATGCACGACAAGGTTTCTATTATAACGGAGAGGAAGTGGTTTGTGTATGGTGTGGATATCAATTGTACTTGCACAAGGCAAGAATCTGCAATCTAACAAGCGATGTTGCTAATCCAGTGAATTTTTCTGTTCTTTTACCACTCATATAAATACTTGAATGCAGACAGAAGTTACTTAGTATGCTGTAGTAAGCCAACAGTGTTGCTATGGATCCGAGCAAATGGTTAAGTGCTGATAGTGAATTGGAATCAAAATTACAAAACTATATTGATTGGTTTGAAGTGTGTGAAGAGGCTATTGCAAAAACTAAAAGTGAAGGAGGTGATGTTAAATTTGCAAAACAATTAAAGGCGATTTTTCTAGATACTGTCGATATTAACGAAATAAGTGATTATCTACGTTATTACAGACCGTTGAAATTAAGCATTCATAAACTATTACAAATTGAAGATCAAGTGTTGCGCAATATGTGAAACAAAAGGTTATTGACTGTTCACAGACATGTTTTAACATGTCTGTCCTTGAAGTGAAAATCTTGTGGTGGGGATAGGAAGTATAAAAACTCCAGTCACAACCAGCTTCTTCATCATTCACTGCAACATGCAGCCGCATCAGGATATGCAAGCGTTCAGCTTGACTAGATTCAATAAGACATCGAGCGAAGTCGTGCCTATTGTTCAGATACGTGACTTGCTATCTGATTTTCCCTATCAAATTCAAAGAGCGAGATTAGCACGTACACAATTTGGAAAAAGAATTATTTTGCGATTATGTAAATTCAATAAACCGTCGAGAGCACAACCTTATTTCGATGTATATCTACCGGAAAGGTTTCTATCTGACTTGAACGAGCATACTTTGGACAGTTTTAATAATCAGAAGTATGTATTGAGGTGTATTCATCAGAAGGAAGGACCCTCGCAGATTCTTCTTGAAGATGCAGCAAATTAGTCCGCCACCACCAACTTAGAAGAAGAAGAAGAAGAAGAAAGTATAATAGGCCTGTTTCATAATTTTTGTGTGAAATGGGGAAGCACTTGAACGCTAACACCTGCGCTTCTTACAACATAGATTAATTATCTTCTTGTCAGGTGGAAAGAGAAGCAAATAAGGTAAGTAAAGTATAGGCCTGTTTCATAGTTGAAAATACATTACTCATTTCTTTGCTAAACTATTATGAACATTATTCAATAATAGTCTAATTTAGAAGTGAGATAATCATGTTTTCAGTTTTAAAATGGGGAAAGCAATTTGCTAACGCCCGCAAATTCTTACGGCAAAAAGATGGAGCTAGTTAAACTTGATAGCAAACTATCAAGTTTAATTAAATTCATCCTCCCGTCGGGTGGAAAGAGAAGCATATATAATATTAGGTAAGTATTGTTTTCAATTCAGTATAAGCTTGTTAGAGCTACAGTACGCTGCTCTTTTGTGCAAGAGAACATAAACTTAATAATGAGTCAATGTTTCAGTTTTGATAAATTCAAGAAATTATCCAGATTGTTGATGGGTATTTCTTTTGACGAATTTACTGAACTAGCTAACGGTGTAAGATATTCGCAGTATTGTGTAGAGAACCGAATTAATAAGGATGATGATAAAGAGTCTACTGCTGTTAGCAGCGAACAGTGTAAGAAACATACCAGTTCAAAGTATTCTATTCTATCTGAACTATACGATTTGTTAGATATGATTATTGATGAACGTGCACATTTTCATTATGGTTGTAGTACCGATCATTCAATTACCGTAATTACTGATTGCGCACAATTATGGGAGGTAATTTTCGATCTGGCCGAGCGTAAATGTATTAGAAGGAACACTATTGTTTAGCTTGCAGTTACAAAATGTCTGTAGACAGGTTCAGACGTGTTTCACATGGTAAACATATTATTGATAGTGGAAAACAAATAGATGAACTCAAGAAAACAATTTTGACTAGATCAAATTTTGATAAAGAAAAAACAGCTTTAGTCTCAACTGACTATCTTCATTCAAGTTTGAAAATAATTATCGAAGAAGCAAAGGGGCAAAGAGAAAAACTGCTCAGTAAAGATGAATTCAATAAAGAGAAAAAAGATAATTTACTGACTAGAACAGAATTCAAAAATGAGAGAGAAAAGCTGCTTAGTAAAGATGACTTCAATAAAGCTAAGAAAGATAATTTACTGAGTAGAACAGAGTTTAAAAATGAGAGAGAAAAACTGGTTAGCAAAGAAGATTTTAATAAAGAAAATTTACTGACTAGAACAGAGTTTGAAAATGAGAAAGAAAAATTAATTAGTAGAGAACAATTTAATAAAGAAAATTTACTGACTAGAACAGAATTTAGAAATGAAAAAGCCGGATTTGTCTCCTTTGAGAATCTTAACACAAGTATAAAAGTATTAGAAAGTCTTTTAATCGATTATGTACATAATAGTCAGGATTACAAGAACCATTTACATGCTATAATGTATCGATATGCATATCATTTGATAGGAAAGTGTCTAATAGCTATGAGAACTTTCAACTGGGAGGAATTGGAAAGTCGCGGACTTACACTAGAACATTGTCTTGACGAGTTTTTTCGTAGAATTAATATGTCAGAGCCAGAGGTTAAATATGATGCTAACCAGTTTCCAACACCAGAACAACAACGCTTGATAAATCGTTATAAGAACTACTCATAAAAGATTTTTATTTTTAAAATGATGCAATGAAATGATTAAACCTAGAACAAAATGAACTTTGCAATAATTGGAAAGAATGCGCCAAGTACTCTTTTTAGTCTATCGGTATATAGTTCATTTTTTTAAATACAGGTAGCGCCAAGTGCTGGGTTCATCTTCAAGTTTACTTCCAGCGTATGCTTATTACGCTCATTTAAATGCGGACTCTCTTGCTGGAACGTCATTAACTAGCAAACAATGGATCAATCGCATATGATGTATTATGAGTCGGTAAGGTTAAAATCGTTTGTTAATTGGAAAAAGTTCGACTATCACCGACTGACACCAGAGAACTTAGCTAAACAAGGATTATACTATACTGGAGAGAATGATAAAGTCCGTTGTGCATTTTGCGGGATTCAAATTGAAGATTGGAAAATTACGGACGATCCGTTAGTTGATCATAAACGTTTTAGTTCAAATTGCAGATTATTGAATAATAAAACAACGGATAATGTAACTATTGAAAATGAAAAAGAGCAGGATATGTACTCTTATGAACAACGATTAAAAACTTTTAAAGCGCCATATATTGCTAAAGCGTCATATTTTGCTCAAAGTGGTTTTTTTCTACATAAAGACGGATATTTGCAATGCATGTTTTGCAGAATAATTATTTGTGATGCTAAAGAAAAAGTTTTGCATGCTTCGTTTTGTCCGATGATCGAGAAACGACACAGTGCACTCTAAATTCACAAAGATTGTTTCCTTCGCATAAGGATAGGTTTGTGAGCATGTACAAACATGCACAAGAACTTTTTTTTTTTTTTAAATTTTACTATAAATATGCGAGTAAGTGCTTGATTTTCGCCAGTTACTCAACGTTAGTTCACCACTCACGCTGCATCCACAAAAGGTAAGTGGAATAAGCAAACACATTTTTAGTTCATTCATTTTTTCATTTTAAAAATTACAGCAGGCAAGATTGGTTATATATATATTGTTTTTAAGTTGACAGTTGCCCATGAAAGGAGAGTGTCATGGATCGAGTAGCAATTACAATCTTGAAATCTCTAATCATTACATTGGAGATTTGGTTAACTTTACTAATGATAATGCTGTTGACTGTTTCAAATTATGGACGGATAAGCCTTCTTCTACTAATTATCAGCGTTTGTGTGTGGTTAAAACAAAACAGACGATCACGAGGAGGAGTAGCAATAAAATTTCTAATATCGATAATCAATATTTTGCAGAGATTAATTGCTTTGACAGTAATGCTCATGATTGTTACATATGTTTTATGGATATCATTGATTATTATAACAATTTCGCATCAACCTCAGACAGATTACAGTTTTAATTGTTCAATGAAATTTGGAAACATGTACTCAATGGAGATAGATAATTTAACATCGGATGAAGTCGACGATTGAGAACAGGTTTTACCGCATCGTAAGAAACGTGATGAGAGAGAGAGAATGCAACATTCTCTCGTTGCAAGCTGCACCAGGAAACGTTTCAAGTACATCCTAACTTAATGCAAGCGAAAGTCGTTTCAAGAACGATTTTTTAATTGCATTTGCCCATATTTAGAGCTTCTCTCGAGTCAACTTGGAAACAATTTATTTAACTCATGTACATTTTCAGGTCAAGTACAATTTTAAAAATTCACTCAACCATATTTGGCACAACCTTGAACCAACCAGGAAAAAATTTGTTTGTCTCACGTACATTTCGGGAAGACAAAGTCGATCATCCGGGTACCGCAATTTAGGAAGGGTTAACCAGGAAAAAATTTGTTTACTTCATGTTTGTGACGTACGTAAACGGGAAGGGTTAAAACAGGAGTTAATTTTATCTTGTCAAAAAATTATTACATCTCAGTAAGATATGGGTATAAATAGAGGCATTTGGATTGTTAACTCCTACTGCACCACCATCACTACACCATTAAAGGTGAGATTTTGTTACTAGTAAATCATTGATATTTTTTTTTTTCATCTTGTTTATTGTTCAATTCTGCTCTTACTACATTGTTTTTTAAACATATCTGTTTCAGTTTACTTATAAAGCAACTGTACTAGACCTGTATCTCATCAACAACCATCACGTCGAGCTGAATATTGACATCACCTTCACTCCTATTCATTGTGTGCTTCTTCTTCTTCTTCACACCTCAACGACGCCACACCTGTTCATTGTGCGCACTTCGAGAGGTCATTCGGTTTCACAACTGACTTCATCCCACGATCACCAGCATCGATCATCAATCAATCGCTGACGACAAATTAGCGGTGAGCTCTTGACATTGTAAAGCAATAACGTTTTTTTTTTTTTTAAATATGGAATACGAACTAAAAAATACAAGTGCATTGAATAATAATGTATTGAAATTTCAATTTCAATTTCTAAATAGTGAATTAGATCTGGATTTGATGCTAGAAACATTAAAAGATACAATATTTGAGTTATTAAAACATAATGGATCACGTTTTGACAATAATATTCGTTGGTTTATGGCAGTTAATATAAAACTAGTGAAAATATCACCGTTAGCAGATGCTAATGAAATTAAAGAATTAAACATTGAAACCACAGCTACATTTCATAGTCGTGCTTATAATATAGTTAATATTTGTCAGAATGACGAATTGATTGATCAATATGAATTAGCATGTTCTAAATTACATGAAGGTCTTGATCGTTTTATAAAATTTGGCTCAGGATGGACTGTTCATCGAATATGTTCCTTGTATTTAAATATAGCTAGATATAATCCGATTTATGCTGGATGTAACAATAATTCTACATATATAAGTACACCAAAAGAAATACTTTCAAAAAAAGCTGTTATTAACATTGTTAATAATGATTTTAAATGCTTTTTATGGTGTATTTTAGCTTATTTACATTATAGACGTAGAAATCTAACTGTAGATTATTTAAAACAATATGAACACGAATTAAATACTAAAGGAATGAAATTCCCTGTTGGTTTACGTGATATTAGAAAATTCGAGATTTTGAACGAACGATTTAGCATTTGTGTTATTGCGTATGACGCAACACGTAAAAAGTTTTTCCCTTATCGTGTTTCTTTGTATAGGGAGCGCGAGCATAATATTACTCTTCTTCTTTTATTTAAAGATAGCTGTCCAAACAAATCCCATTTCACTTTAGTCAATACAACAAACAATAAGAATGGTCTATCTAGATTGTTGTCTGCTCTTACTAAACATAAAGGTGCTGTACACATCTGTCCTTATTGTTTTCACCGTTTTGTATCAAATAAAAGTTTAAATGTCGATGGACAAGAAAACTTAAAACGTCACATAGAATTATGTAAAACATTTGGTACACAGAAAATGCGTCTTCCGCAGCCAGGAAAAAATGTTATGAAGTTTACAAACTATTCGTATACGCTTAAATGTAAATATATAATTTATTGCGATTTTGAGTCATTTATTGTTCCATTACACAATGACGGTGGTGACAGTTCACAAAAAATAGGGAAATCTTTCACAGAAAAAACGTCAAAACATGTCCCTTGCAGCTATGCATATGTGGTGTTGAATGAAAATGGAGAATTTTACTTAGAGCCTCGTCTGTACAGAGCGCAAGTATTAGGTGAGAATATTATTAGTAAATTTCTTGAGGAAATAATTGAACTTGGTGATAAACTTTATGAGGATTTAATGGTTCAAGTTCCAATGTATTGTTTAAGTGAAAATGAGCAAAATGAATTTGATACAGCTGAAATTTGCTGTTTATGTAAAAATGTATTTAGCAAAGGTGAAATTAGGTGTAGACATCACAACCATTTTAATGGACGATTTATTGGAGCAACACATGTTAGTTGTAATTTGAATTGTAAAGCTCCATCATTTATACCTGTAGTATTCCATAATTGGAAAAATTATGATAGTCATTTTGTAATTCAGTCTTTAGCTTATAATAAAAGAAAGCTTAGCTGTATTGCCAGTTCAACAGAAAAATTTCTAACTATTTCAATAGGTCATATTAAATTTATCGATAGTTTGCAGTTTATGAACAGCTCGCTTGAAACTTTAGTTAAAAATCTAGCAGAATGTGATGAATATAAGACAAAATTCAAACGATTGTGTGCACATTTTAAAAATGAAAGTGAACAAAAATTATATTTACGAAAGGGCGTTTATTGCTATGACTACATGGATGGACCAACAAGATTTAATGAAACTGAACTTCCACCGATTAAAGCATTTTATAATAGTCTGACAGAAGAGGAACTAGATGAAAATGAGTACAGACATGCAAAAGAAGTATGGGAGACTTGTTCTATGAAAACAATGGCTGATTATCATGATAATTATTTGCTTCGTGATGTTCTTTGTCTTGCAGACGTTTTTGAAGATTTGAGATTGATTTTCTTCAATCAATATGGGTTGGATCCCGCTCAATTTATATCACTCCCGCAATACTCGTTTCAAAGCATGTTATTTATGACTAAAATAGAACTGGAGCTGATAACAGATCCTTGTCAACATCTTTTTTTTGAATGTGCGATTCGCGGCGGTTATTCTTGTGTTTCACATCGTCATGCGGTTGCAAACAATCCATACATGGGTTCTGCGTATGATAAAGATAAACCTTGTTCTTACCTTGCCTATCTTGATGCTAATAACCTTTACGCATACTGTCTTAGTGATTATTTACCCTATAAAGACTTTTGTTGGTTAACACCATCTCAAATATCAGCATTAGATATTTTGAATGTTGCGGACGATGCAGCTACAGGATTCGTTTTAGAGGTTGATCTTGAATATCCTGCAGAACTGCATGAAGAACATAATGATTTCCCGTTAGCTCCCGTAAGAGAAAAACCACCGATAGAGCTATTTTCCAAATATCAACGCACAGAGAAACAAAATGTTACAGCTAAGCTGCTGACCACTTTGGGGGGAAAGAAGAATTATATCTTACACTATCGTAATTTGAAATTATACTTAAAATTGGGCATGAAATTGATTAAAATTCATCGTGTAGTGAGTTTTGCTCAATCTGCTTGGTTGAAGCCATACATCGAATTTAACACAATTTTACGACAAAAAGCTAAAAATAGCTTTGAATCATAGCTCTACAAATTTTGTAATAATAGTATATTCGGCAAGGCCTGTGAATCGGTGAGAAATCGTATTAACATGAAATTGGTGACAGACGAAAAAACCTTAGATAGGTTAGTTTCACGCCCAAATATTGAAAAATGGACTATTTTTAATCCGTTTGTAGTAGGTGTACAAATGAAGAAGTACAATGTGCTTTTAGATCGACCAATTTATATAGGGTTTGTAGTATTGGATTTAGCAAAGCTTGTCATGTATAATTTTCATTATAATACAATTTTGAAGATGTACCATTATTCTCAGGTTAAATTATGTCTTACAGACACGGATAGCTTCATCTACCATCTTAAAGTTTCGGATTTTTATCAGGACATGAAAAAGAACGCTCATTTATTTGATACTAGTGAATATCCAAAAGATCATAAGTGTTTTAGTTTACTGAATCATAAGAAATTGGGTTGTTTTAAGGATGAAATGAAATCACGAATAATGACGCGGTTCTGCGGACTTAGAGCAAAATTATATTCATTTGAGTTTCTCAATAACAAAGGTGAAGTACAGAATAAAAGTGTAGCTAAAGGTGTCACTAGGTATGTAATTAATAATAATTTGAGGTATAATATGTATTTAAAATGTCTATATGACCGCACCATACAGTACGACTCATCAAATCTAATTCGGTCTTATCTTCATAATGTTTATTCAATTCGCTGTGGCAAGATTTCATTATC